>JAJJWW010012226.1:0-78738 GCA_023531295.1 Papaver armeniacum
CCTAACATCTTAACAGTCGCAATTAGAAGCATGAATTAAAAAAAAAAAAAAAAAAAAAAAAAAATCCTCATTTTATCTTAGAAATTTCATCATATGTATTGTTTTTCCTACAACCTCAGTTGCAGGCACAAAAAAAAAAAAAAGTTGTACATTACACACAAACTCAAGGCTACACTCTTGACACTCTCTAATCACATGTATCCTGCACAAAAAATTAGCGTGCTTGCATTAGATGGAAAGGCGCTTCTGTACAGTATAAAGCTCATCAATGGTGGTGGCATTTACGCCGCTTAAAATATTCTTCTTTGAACTAACTTGAAGAGATGGAAAGAGATGAAAGATGCTAGCAGCTGTTAATTTCTTTTGTAGCATAAAATGTAAGTATTCATCAGTACAGGTGTAAAAAGTGACATAAGATGGATATTTAGCCACGTCGCCCGACATGTAACGGAGAGATAGACACGTCCCTCTTGATCTCACCTACGTCACTCATCTCTTATGCTCACCCTACTTAAATAACGAATGAAAATTTTTCATTTCCCTTGTTTCGAATGCACCGATTCTTATAACAATCGGTCTACATGTGTACAAAGCAAAATCCGATTCTCATGATCGGATTTCATATATGCCGATTCTGGTAACAATCGTTTTACATGTGTATAAACCAAAAACCGATTCCCAGAATATGTCGGTGTTCTTCGCAAATGGAAACTTTAACTACGAGGAATCGGTGTATAGTTACGAGCATATACCGATTCTTTTGTCAAAAAAAAAAAAAAGATTTTTTTTCAGAAAATCTAATATTAGTTGATTTCAAAATTAATTTGACTAAACATTTATTAATCACAAAATTAACAGTTTTTTGGTTAATTAGCCTTTAAATTTGAATTCTTGGGTCTAAAAGATAAGTAAAATATGGCAACCTTTCAAATGACCAAATATTCAAAATTCCAAGTTTCCCAATATCACACGTGGTCATTTCTGCCTTTAAAATAAAACAAATATCTAATAGCCTAAGTTACTGTTATGCCCCTGAAGAGAATATGAAAACATTTTTTTTTTGAAACTTTCGTTAAAAATCGGATCTGAGATTTCTGTCACATGGGAGAAGAAGAACAGGAGCTCCAATCATCAACTGATCACGTGTTTCGAGTGATGAAATCATCGTCGTTTTAATTACGGATCGATTTAAAAGCTATTATCCTCCCATACTCTAAACAATAAGTTCGATTTCTAGTTGTTTGATTTTAATTTCGATTTTGATTCAAAGTTAGCTATTCTGTTTGATTTTAGTTTGCATTCTGAATTTGATCTACTCGTTGCTTCAGTATAAATATAAGAATCATTATCATATGATCTTATTTATCATCAGGATGTTTGATTTTTGTTTTTAAATGCAAAATATGGTTTGTTTTGATTTTGTTCGTAGTTTCTTGAATCGAGGTTTTCTGAATCTAAACATATTAATCTTAGTTTGTTTTATCTTAAGTTTAATTCAACTGAACTATATATGCAGTGACAATCTTAGTCAAGACTGATGGGTTGTTTTCATAAGGGAATCACTAGATCAGGTGCTCGACTTTCGGTGAGATTTGGATTGCGCTTTCATACCTGAAACGCTGCTGAGAAGAAGACAAATAAATTTACTGACTTGATTAAGTTTAGTGAAGAAATGTAGTTTTACTTCCATTAAGTTAACGATGGATTAAAGTAGGGGTTCAACTGGATTTGAAATGTCCAGCGAGTTTTGAGCTCGAGTTGGACAGAAATTGAACAAGATGTTGAGGTTACTTATTTGAATGAATAATATTTGATGTGTTAGGAAGATAGGGTATTTGTTGACTGTTGTGTGTGAATTTTATGATTGCAGGGATGAGAGATATTGTATGATACAAATCGATTGAACAATTAAGGTGTTTAACGAATTGCATGACCCACTAGTTGTTGACTAGGTATGATGTTGTTTTTTTGCTGTGAATATGGTGATTTTTTTTAGAGGGATTGGGGTCGTTTTGAACTACAACATGGAGAAACTAGCATGTTGTTGCATCTGCAGTACAGACACCGCCTGTTGTTACGCGTTTAGTGTCAAGACATTTTCGGTTTTATACGAATGCCTAGTGTTTTGTGGCATCAAAAATGGGAAGCTTAAGGTGAGACTTGTAATCGGATATGTAATTGGGAGGTTTGGAAAGACGACTAGCATACCGAAAGTGTAGTCTTAAAGCTTGTTATAGAGTGTAATCAAATTTTAGGTTCTTGTACCTTTTTGACACAAAGAAGAATTTGAGAATGTTGGGTGAATTGATTGGTTTATTGTAAATATTTTTATATGAATTTTTATGTTTTAGCAGCTTAAATTCATCAATTTTCATTTTGGGTGTGGTTTCATTTTATTGAATGTTATTGGAATTGTCACTTGTTTTTATTTTGAGTGAAATTGGGTACATGGGTTAAGACTTATGTGGTCCATCTCTCTAAATCTCTTGTTTCCTTTACATATGTAATGAATATATGTTTGTGCACTTTGTGTTGTCAGGGTTTGTAATCTTTTTAATGTGATTACCATGAGATGAAATACTACTTTGCAGGTTTTTGCCAAAATTGCATCTGGGTGCATAGTACAGCGATCGAAATGTGAAAATCGTTTTGCAAGTTGCACACAGGTTATAAGGCATAATACGACACGAAAATGTGTTTGCAAAAGGTTACACTGGGTGCATAATACGCATTCCAAGGCTTTCTTTGGTACATGATGCATATTATATTCATGATTCAAAATTTACAAACAAAATATATAATTGTTGAAATTATTTGCCAATAAAGACTAATATTACTTCGATTTTCATATGATGTTCTACAAATATGTTTTTATCTGGATCATATCAAATGATCTAGATTCACAATTAACAAACGCAATACAATTGACAAACACTAATAAAGATAGAAAAATTACAAATACAAAACATAGTTCTAAGCTAAACGACTTTCTTTCTTACAACAACTTCGTTCATCTTGGAGAATTCTATATTCAACTTGCACTTGTTTTGTCCTCACCTTATCCATTAAGTACTCAACATAAATTTCGGAATTGTCGCTACTGCAAAACTATCAGATTATGTGTTTAAACCAAGATGAAAAATATATTTTAACCACAGACAACCAATTATGCATCAGGCGCAACTAGATTTACAGAAAGATTAAAATCAAACTTAACAAGTCTAAGCAAACTTAACAAGTCTAATCAAGATGTACCCGGGTGCATCTGAGTTTACTGCAACATGAAAAACAACCAAGTTTAATAAGAGATGCCCGAGGTGCATACGGGGATTCTTGCAACATGAAAACAAACTAATCAAGATGCACTCAAGTGCATGCGAGTTTCTGCAATAAGAGCAAATCAGAAGCAATTCATACAACAACCACATTCTAATTCTGCTAGATTCCTTTACCATGCACCTAGGTTCATCTTAGTTCTTTTGCCAAGATGAAATTCAAATTTGAATCAATCGAAACAAGATCATGAGTGTCTCGATTCACTAAGTAGAGTATATTAGATAACAAAGTTAAAATTTATTGTAATTTAAAATTAGATACACTAATTCAAAAATCTAGTTCAACTTGGAATTGATGCACAAACATGCTTAAAATTGTAAGAGTGAATAAACCCCCATGATGAATTCAGAAATCAAAAAGAAAAATTAGGGTTAGGAACTTACCTGGGTTCATGTTCTTCGTTCTTAATTCGACAGTTTTCCTCTTGCCTTTGCTTCCTACAATAGAAAACAGTAAAATGTATCCATGATCAAAACAAAAATAGGATCGAGTTCAGCATTATATGGCAAACCAAATATAGATAAAATTTCACTGAAGATACGCGAGTGCAACATGAAAACCAAACATAGCCAAATTCACTCAAGATACACCCAGGTGCAACATGAAAACCAAGCAAAGCCAAAAAATACCCAACATGCACCTCTGCGTTTATTGCAACATGCAGACCAAACATAAAATAGTTTACTCAAGATGCACCTGGGTGTATCTCAAACAACTGAATACAGGATGTTACATAACCAATTTCAATTTAATCATGCAGTATTACCAGAAATATGTTCTTGTTCAAATTTCAATGCAATTTTTTTTTAATAATCAACCAATTGATACACCCAAAGTTTCATTTCAGAATACATACCCAATTCAAAAACCTAATTTGTAAATAAATACCTAATTGAAAACCTAATGTTCCATTTCCTAATTCAGAAATCAAAAATTAAAAAAAATAGGGTTGAAGCTTACGAGTTTTAGGTCATTCGGTGCTAATCTTAAACAACCTATTTGATCTTTACGGAACAATTGAATTGAGAAGTTTAGAAAAATTAGGGTGTCTCTGTTGTTGGAGTTGATGGTGTTTACGAATTACTTTTTCTCGAAATAGTGTGCTATTCTTGATGTCGACGTTGATAGTGGAGAAGAAGAAGAAGAAGTTGGTGATGGTGGTGGTTATGGGGACGACGACGAAGAATTAGAAGCCTTGGGTTTTTTCTATAACTGTAAGAAGAAGGAGGAGAAGGAGAAGAGATGTATTGTGACGACGATAACGAGGTTGAAAGAAGCTGGAGAAGGGTAAATTCTCTTTAGTTGTATGTCTTTTCACCCCAACCATACCTTAGCATTCCAATGCTACCATCCTTTAGGGGCCTATGGTCATATGACCCATTTTCCGCAAAAGTAACACTAATTAATCAAGGGTAAATTAGTCATTAAAAAAATAATTGGTTAAGGGGATTTATATTTTACTTCAAAATGTCTCTTTTTTGTCACGTAGTGATAGGCCCAAATTAATCCTTAAGACTAAGTCTTATGGGGTGCTAGTCTAGCACCTAGATTAGCAGTCTACGTCAGCAAGCAAAATCACCTAAGTCTTATGGGAGTGTTAGTCTAGCATGCTAGTCGCTGAAAAAAAACAATGCCCAGAGCTGAACCATTCAGCGTTACTACCTTTCGCGGAATAATCCCGCGCTTGACCAGTCAACACAGTCAAAGCGCGTAACCATTAGTAACAGCTTGATGATTTAGTTGACAACGAAGTGGTAAATACAGAGTATTCTGTTTGGGATGAAGCAGCTGCCAAGGTGTCAAAACAGAAACACGCAGGGACGGAGCCAGAAATCTTTCACAGGGGAGGCTAATGTATAAAATATATATTTTAGGGGGGGCTTATTGAAGGATTTTTCCTCCAAATAACAAAAACATCAAGGGATGTCTAATGAATTAACAAAAAACAGGGGGGGCAGGGGCCACCCCTAGGATGCAAATAGCTCCGTCCCTGGAAACACGTAGAAGATATTACTCATATGTTGTTTATGATTTTTTTTATTGATTTTACCATGTGATAGTGCTACAAAGATGGCTTATGCCACTGTGGAGTCTGTAAGGTGTCGATAGTGCTGCGAAGGTGGTTTTTTCCGTGGGAATAAGTCATCTTAGTATCTCTGCTATTTTCAAAATTGGTGGCGTGTTTCCATTCCGCGCTGGAGATTGTGCTGAACCATTCAGCGTAGATGCTTGGAATATTTTTCAGCGTATTTGTTTGCCCTCACAATCGAAAAATTTTGTTCTCAGCGCTGAATCATTGTTAGAATTTCTAGCATGCTAGATCACATGCTAGCAACCTGGCCCAGAAATAGAACTAGTGTTAATTTTTTTTGCCACTTTTTTTGAATTGCAACACTTATGTGCTAATCTAGCACCTCCAATCTAGCCCATAAAACTTAGTCTAATAGGCCCCAATTTAGCCAATTATTCTAATAGGCCCCAATTTAGCCAGGCAATTTTGCCAGTGATATGATAAGAACAAAAGAATTCGCCGCACTCACTTCATTTTACCAGTGTTGGTGACCAGTTTTCTTGACATTCAGCAAGACTAGCTTTTTGTTTGTTTGTACTAAAATTTTACAAAACTTTGATAGCTCTGAGTTCCGTCAAGTGCATATGCCATATGGTATGGTAGATAAAAAAAAAAATTTCACTTGGCCAAACTGGGCTACGGCTTCACGGGCTTGATAAGGTTAGGGTTTAGCAAGAGATGGCCACCACTGTATAAATAATAAGTTGAAATCTCTACTCTCATTCTCATCATCAAAACCTTGCCGTCATCTCCACCTCTTACTGTATGTAGATCTACTACTACTGAGTCTGTGTTAAAATCATCTTTGCAGAATGATGCTAATAGAGATAACTGAGATGTTGTTGGTTTATCATGAGAATTGTTACAAACAAGCACAACAAAATCATTTTTGTCATAATGACTTCTCCTCTCAAAAGTGTATCCTGAAAAAGAAAATCCAAAATTTCTGGTGGTCTACATGTTACAGTTTGTTCATCCCTTTTGAATATGCAGTCAGACAATCCCACCGGCAAAAGACTCGTAACTGGGGTGATGCCGATGCTGAGGAGGTAAAGAAATCAAGTACAGAGGATACTTCTGCTAAAGAAATCAAGTACAGAGGATACTTCTGGTGAAAAGGTTGTAGAAAGCAAGGCTAGAGGAAGGAGAACCCGGACTTCAAAGAGAGTTAAGAAATCTGATACACATTAGAATTTGAGTGGAGAAAAGGATGTAGTAATTGAATTTTTTGATCGGTGCTGAATGGAATTAAACCACATTTTATGTAATATGAATCTGTTTATGTAATAAGAATTAATAAATAAAATTGAATAGGTTAGCATCTAGAGTTTGAACTGCATCTTTCCTCTGAATTTGCATTAGCTTTAGCTGAAAGCAACTTCAAGAACTAGAATTTATTCAAAGACATATTACCTGGTTTGAAGAAACCCATTTCAAAAGTTTCACCCAAAAAGTTTGATCTCCAGTAATAGGATTTCTCAAAGAGATTCTGCAATTCTATGATGGGGTTTTTTGGCTTTTGTTTAAGAATCTTGAAATGGTTGAATACTAGAACTCCCTACTTCTGTAGTAATTTTAGATCATGATAAAAACATGTGTGTAATTGATTCAGTTTCTTATAAGTCTAGTAGTACTGTTTAAGGAATTGGAGTTGTTCGTTACCCATAAGTCTAATAATCTTGAATATCGGCTTACAAATTTATGGTTGCATAAGGCTTATAGAGTAAATGACTTCACTGACGGTTCCTGAAGTCTCAATAGAGTCTCTTTACTGATATTTGGTTGCTTGGTGTGCTCGTTACGTCTGACCTGCAAATCTGAATGGGTAACCATTATATGGTGCTTTAGTGCTCCTGACTAGATGGTTAGCGTCCACTCTGTAATGATAAATCAGGGTCAGGCGATGAATCTAATTTTTTTCATTCAGTTTCTTGGTTAATTTTGTTCACTCTGAAAGTCTATTTTCAACGTTCGGCAATTTTTTCTGCTTAAGCTTTTAACTATCAACTCTTTTACTGTAAGAAAAACCTTGAATGAAGGTGACAATCTTAATTCCCAGCAGTGTTGGGTCAAACATGAATGGATATGGTGTGCTTTAGACATTTGCTTTGGAGTTCAAATTTCGGCAGGTATTCAATAGATCGTACTAGACGGGGATCGGACTGATCCCCACTGTTAACGATGTTCCCGTGTTTTTGGACCTATGATTTTGATACTCTAATAAGTAGTCAACCTATCATTGTACTGAGGGATATTCTATTTCGCCCAGAAGAGAACCCATCCGGACTTGACTAATCCAATTCATTAGCATGTTTAAAGATTTTCCATCTGGAATAGAGACGCTTTTATAAGTTCACAAGCTAGCTTTCCTAGAGCAATGGGTTAATGCAACCTGACAAAGTTGTCATGTCGTTACTTCCCTTCCCAATAGCCAAGACTTGACAACTTGCTTTTCATTGTTTTTTTTTCATTAGACCTCCTCAGCTGAAAGTTACGCTAACCCGGCACTGTTCGTTGTTTGTGAATCCAAGTTGCGTATGTAGGAAACTGAAAAACCAACAGACATTTTATTTAAATTTGATTGCAAATTTTACTTTGCCAATGAAAAATATAAAATTCCAACATAAGAATATGCTTTTTGATTCAATTGTTACTGTTGCAAATTTTTAGCGCACCATCATTGAATTGTGGTGGTACTAATTCCAAACAAGGATCAGAATGTTTGATCTCATTAATGCCAGTTTGTGAAGGGAAAGAGGCATATTCTAGAGGAAATTCTGTTCCACCAAGAGTTTCACCTAGCTTTGGGCATTCGTCTCATAATATGGATCAAATGGAAGAGGGTGAAATAAATCCCTCTTGTAGTCATCTTTCTGTTCACATGGATAATTTCAAGCAGGTTAATGAAATTCAAGATGGTAAAAACAAGGATGTGGATATAAGTGTATCGCTGGTTTTGCAAGGGGCTAACTCCTCTTCACTGGATCCATCAATTCCCCCTGGATTCGAAACTTATGACAGATTCCAAGGGATTGAAGACAATCAGGAAGTTGATTCAACTCCAGTACTTGCGGAAATTGTAGATATTAGCATTACAAAACCAGCTATGTCGGAGCCAATTCAAGGAGCTACAACCAATGGGAATACAAAGTCCTAAAATTGACGGTTTCTTCCCCAATGAGACGTTAAGCACCAAAGAAGCATCCACGAAATCTCTTAATAGTCTAGTAAGATTTTAGCCGTAATCTCATGGAGTTTGGTTCTATAATGAGGTTGCTTTCCCCCTCTTCGAAGGCGAACCGTAAGGAAATGTTTAGTGATGTGGAGAAAAATCACAAGGATTTGATTGTGGAAGACAACATGAAAGTCCCACTTAAATATAGCTTGCGCTCTTATTTTAGTTAGCAAGTAAAGAAATGGTTGTTTAGTTTCTAAGGTATATCAAGAGGCCTTTGATGCTTTTGATTATCCCCGGAACCTTTTGGCTTAGTTTTTCTTTGTACTTTTCGCTTTGGTTAGGTTGCTTGACCCTCTTTTGGTTGTATTCGTTCGCGCACGACTTGTGTGCTTCTTAATATAATTCCTTTTGATCGATCAAAAAAAAAAAGAACCCATTTCAAAAGTTTCATCCAAAATGTTTGATCTCATTAATAATAGAATTGCCTGAAGAGATTCTGCAAATGTATGAATTGTTTCTTGCTGTATCCATCCTTAAACCAAAGCAAACCCAGAAAAATCAAAATCAAAGCAATCTAAATAAGCATTATCAATAAAGTGTAAGTTGGAATAATATTATTTCAAAATGAAATAAAAACGACAGACACATACAATGAAGGAGATTAATAAATAATCAAGATGGCTGAGGAGGAGGCAGAGAGAATGGGATCAGAAATTTACAAGACTCACTTGGATTTGAACTGTGTGTTGGTGTCGGGCTCTTGAAATTTCAGCAGCGAGACTTAGGTTGTTTCATGTTTGTTTTGAGAAGGTATTTGCCATTGCACTTGCAATAGAGTTGAACATGTAAGACTTGGTGGTGGTAATTCCACGGAGGTGATCATTCTACTGAGAATAGACTGCATTTGGCCGTATTGAAGACAACATTTTCGCAATCAGGAAGGATCCTACTTGACCATGGTGGTAGTGCATAATGCCTGTTATTGTCTACACATCTTATTTTTCTATTGCATATGTCTAACAAAAATAGAGAAATGACATTCTGTTTCATTCGTTTGATGGATGTCACACTCGAATGTAGAAATGAGTTAATTGGACTCACGTCGTTTTGTCCTGTGTTGGTGACCGTCTCTCTTGACATTCACCAAAACTAATTTGATTGTTTTTCCCAATAAAATTTAACAAAATCTTGATAATTATGAGTTCGGTTAAGACGTGGTGATCATTCTAATGATGTTCAAGTGCACATGCCATATTGGTAGATACAAAAATTCACTTTGCCAACTTACAGGATAACACTGGGGTTGGGCCTCACGGGCTTGAAATGGTTAGTCTCAGCCTTTAGGGTTTAGCAAGAGATGGCCACCCACTATATACATAATCAGTCGAAATCTCTACTCTTATTCTCATCCAACGAAACCTTGCCGTCTTCTCCACCTCTTCTTACTCTCTCTAGATCTACTACTCCTCAGTCTATCAGTAATTCAAATCGTCTTTGCAAAATGATACTAATAGAGATAACTGAGTTGTCGTTACAAACAGCACAATAAAATCATTCTTGTCATAATGACTTCTCCTCTCAAAAGTGTATCCTGTACTTCCATGAAAATCCCAAATTTCAGCCTTAAAAATGAGCCTGTCGTCCAATATGTTGTCGAATGTAGGTAATGTGCATTTTGTGGGGACCTTAGCATACAAGATTTGTAACGCGAATGGAAATCGCCCTGCTTCTTCAATCGCTTCTTCTAACTGCATCCTTCCTCTCCCACTTTAAGTACGGATGGATACTCCTGATGAGATTACGAGTGAGGAAAAGGTTGTAGAAAACAAAGCTAGAGGAAGAATAACCCGGATACACATGAGAATATGAGTGGAGAAAAGGATGTAGTAATTGAATTTTTTGATCGGTGGTGAATGGAATTGAACTACATTTTATGTAATATATACTGTATATGACTTTTGTACTACTTTTTGATCATGATACAAACATGTATGTAATTGATTCAGTTTCTTATAAGTCTAGTAGTGATGAAGGAATTGGCTTACAAATTTATGCTTGCATAAAGCTTATAGGGTCAAATGACTTCACTGACGGTTCCTAAAGTCTCAATAGCAGTCTCTTTGCTGGTATTTGGTTGCTTGGTGTGCTACTTGGTCACTTTTGATGCTACCAATATCGAAAGATATTAACCACATCACTAGTTCCATATCCAAAATATAAACTTGCACTCATTAATTCCAAATGTATCAAATTACAAAATGAAGGTAACTTTGTGTGGAAATGATCTTTACAAGGATGAAGTTTAAAGCTATAATCAGATATGGTAATGTGTTTATGAACTACTGGACTGACAGGCCTTTATATGTTCACTAGCTTCCCTAAAGTAGTGAGTTTGAGTTTTTGGAACCAGGCAATATAATTGAGCGTGATAAAGTTGTCAATTTCCGGCCAAGTAAGATTTGACAACTTGCTTTTGATTATTTTTTTCGTTAGAGCTTATTACTGGTAATCTATGATTTGGTGTAGGCTGTAGAAAGTTACCCAGCAGTGTAGGAGCTAGCACAATTGCTGGAGAAAGTATGGTGCACTAATCTAAGCCGCATTTCTAGGGCAAATAAGAAACCAACCAACGTTTTATTGGAAGTAGATTGCAAATTTTAGGGAATGCATTCCCATGGTTACATGTTTTTGCTTAAGTATGCACATGGCAATTATTGAAGCACATAAGCCAGACTTTTAAGTATATTTTATATGGTTTTGGGACACTCCCAATAAACTGATACCACCATTAGCATCCATGAGAATAGATTGGTTAGTTTCCAAACGCACATTAGTCGATCGATATTCAGTTACATTCGAATTTTCCCACTGATCTGATAAGAATAGAAGAGTTTCACCGGACTCACTTCATTTTGACCAGTCTGTAATTAGCTCAAGACTAGGTTGTTTGTTTTGCACTGGTATCTATCGTAACTTGTAATAAAATTTAACAGAACTTTGACAATCACCATACCACCATATGGTACGGTGGTAGATAAAAAAATTTCACTGAGATTGGGCCTCACAAGCTTGGTAAGGTTAAGTCTTAGCCTTTAGGGTTTAGCAAGACATGGCCACCCACTGTATATAAATCACCTATTATCATTCTCATCCAACAAAACCTAGTCGTCTTCTCCGCCTCTCACTCTTTCTCTGTGGATCTGCTATCCAAATCTGTAATTGAAATTTTTTCTCTCTTCAAATGATGCTAACAGAGATATATAAACGAGAATTTGGTTTTTTCTCTGTAGATTAAGGAATGAGACGTTGGTTTATCATGATAATCATTACATTCAAACACAATAAAATCAATTTTGTCATAATGACTTCTCCTCTCAAAAAGATTTCCATTACTTCCGTTAAAACCCGAAAATCCTGGTGGAGTTGAACGGCAAATGGATTTTATTTGATCTCAAAAGGATTTCTATTACTCTTACAGCAAATGGATTTGAATGGGATGAAGTAGTTAAAGTGTCCATTTGCCTGATGCCGAATATGATTCAGTGAGGATACAATTCAAAAGGGGTTTGTAATACTCTTCTAGTCTATGTATGAATGATTGGTGGCTACAGAAATGTTGTAAAGAATTTTATGATCGGTGGTGAACTGAATTTTGTAAATAATTTTATTGTTAAGTAATAGGAGGAATCAGTTTATGTAATAGGAATCAGTAAAATTTAATCGGTTTGTAGCATCTAGAATTTTGTTGTTATCTTAATTTGCATCTGCTCTTGCTAAAAACAACTTTAAGAAAGAAGTTATTTGCCTTTTTCAAAAAAAAAAAAAAACAACTTTAAGAATTGTAATTCAGAGACCCATATAGCTCGGTTTAATTAAATGGAGATTAGATAGACACATTTTGCATTTGCTCTTGTCCATTTGCTCTCATTTTGCATTTGCTGTTCAAAATGAGATTAAAACGAGACTTGCTTCATTTTGATCTGTGTGTTGGTGACGGGGTCTTGAAATTTCAGCAGCGAGACTTAGGTTGTTTCATGTTTGTTTTGCGAAGGTATTTGCCATTGCACTTGCAATAGAGTTTAACATGTAAAACTTGGTGGTGATAATTCTACGGAGGTTTTCATCAGTTCAGATAGGATTCGGTGATCATTCTACCGAGTATAGACTACACTACATTTGTCTACACATCTTATTTTTCTCTAGCATATTATGCATCTCTATAGAGAAATGACTTGTTTTATTTGTCAATGGCCAGCCACTGACTTAGTTTTGACCTGGGTTGGTGACCGGCTCAAAACTAATTTGATTGTTTTTCCCCGGTATTTGACAAAACTTTGATACTTATGGTTTCTTCAGTTGGCCAGCTTGCAATACTGATATGGTTAAGTCGTAGCCCTTAATGTTTAGCAATAGATAACCACCCACTGTATATAATAAGTTAATAACTTGGAAATCTCTACTCTCATTCTCACCCAAGGAAACCTTGCAGTCTTCTCCACCTCTCACTCTGTAGATCTACTACTACTCAGTCTGTAATTTAAAATTAATGATTAGCTTACAAGGTGCGATGGATTCTTAGTAACTGTCGAATTTTGTAATGATTATAAAGTCTTAAGAATAGGGAAATGAAACAGAGTGATTAGTCTTACCTTTTCATATTTTCTTTGTAGTATTCACGAGGTAAAAGCTACGAAATATATCATGATGGGTATTGAGGCAGAGAGGATGAAACCAACAATTTACAAGACTTGCTTCATATTCATGGGGTGGGTAAATGCTATTTTGCTTGGAAAGCACTATGCAAGTACTACCTTGCTAGGAAAAATGCCGAAAACTTTTTGTGTTCAAAAACTGTTTTGAGTGAACTTCAGGGTTGTGAGACATTTTGTATATAATGTGAAGAGATATGGAGTAGTATATTATCAGTATTGCACTATTTGTTTGATTTTATATTTTTGTCTGAAACCTTGAGAGTTCACTTGAGAGAGCTCGAACTAACATATGGGGATATCAATACCCCAACAAAAACCTTGTAGTTGCTACTTCTGAATTGATATGAATATAAAATGGATGTGAATTTCTTAAGATAGATGTCGCTCGAACTAACATATGCGCAAGATAACCAATTTCACCACTACTTCGCCTGCTCGATGTAACAACCTCTGCATCAATCAATTTTGGCAAATTATGCAGAACAATATCCTTGACAAGAACTTCGGAATAGCTTGTAAACTTTAGATACATGGTGTGGATTTATCTGGCCTAAGAAACAAGTACTATGGTGAACTTTGGTTAGCTGTAATTCGGGGATTTTAGCTAAACCAAGGGTAATTCTTTGTAAAATTATGAGGTAAAAACTACTCCTAGATATTAGCGGAGGATGGAATTATAAATTCACCGGACTCGCATTTTGACCTGGTGACAAGCTCTCTTGACATTCAGCAAGACTAGTTTTTTGTTTGCTTTGCCCTCCTAGTTGCCACAACTTTGTAATAAAATTTCAAAAAACTTTGATAGTTATGAGTTTAGCCAAGTACATCTGCCAACACTGGGCTTGGGCCTCACGGGTTTGATAAGGTTAGAGTTTAGCAAGAGATGGCCACCCACTGTATAAATAATAAGTTGAAATCTCTACTCTCATTCTCATCATCAAAACCTTGCCGTCATCTCCACCTCTTACTGTATGTAGATCTACTACTACTCAGTCTGTAATTCAAAATCGTCTTTGCAGAATGATGCTAATAGAGATAACTGAGATGTTGTTGGTTTATCATGAGAATTGTTACAAACAAGCACAATGTATCATGTTGAAGATGAAGTAACACAATCTCACCGGCAAAAGACCCGTTAGGATTTAAAAAAAAAGTGGTATTAATGATTGAGTCTTTGAATTAGTCTGTTCGAAGGAAATTGTCGGTCTTAGAAATGGTGTTTCTGTTAACTGTGGCTGTGGGGAAATGTGAATTGTTTACTTATGCAGGTCTATATATTTAGAGTGTCTCAGTCTCATAACTGGGGTGATGTCGATGCTGAGGAGGTAAAGAAGTCAAGTTTGGAGAATACTGCTTGAGAATACGAGTTAAGAAAGCAAAGCTAGTGGAAGGAGAACCCGGAATTCAAAGAGAGTTAAGAAATCTGAATCTAATATGAATTTTTTGATCCGTGGTGAATGGAATTGAACTACATTTTATGTAATATGAATCTATTTATGTAACAAGAATTAATAAATAAAATTGAATGGGTTAGCATCTTGAGTTTGGATGATTCATGGGTTCTTCACTAAAACTTGCATATCTTTCCTCTGAATTTGCATGTGCTCTAGCAGAAAACAACTCCAACAATTGAGATTCAGAGAGTATTACCTGACAACTTTGGTTTCCGGTAATAGAAGATTCTGCAATTGTATGATGAGGTTCGTTACACATGACAAGGTGTAGGCTATGTGACCGTGGATTGTAGAAACAAAGGGACATATGATGATGGGTGATGGGGCAGAGAGGATCTGATCAGAAATTTACAAGACTCACTTCGCTTTGATCTGTGTCCTCTTGGCATTTAAGCAGCAAGACTAGGTTGTTTGTTTTGCGCTCATTTTTGCCATTGCACTTGCACAAGGTACGTACGAGTCCAGTTAAGACTTGGTGGTGACAGTTCTACCGAGGTTTTTATCAGTTCAGATAGGATTTGGTGATCCTTCTTCTGAGAACAACATCTACTGCCGATAAGCATGTTATTTGACCATGGAGGGAGTGTGCAATGCCTGTTATTTATACTTTTGTCTACACATCTTATTTTTTTCTTGCAGATGCATCTAAATAGAGAAACGACATGTTTCATTTGTCAAAGGCAAGTCGTGAGTAAACCAAAGTCATTCTGTTTCATTCGTTTGACGGATGTTACATTCGAATGATTTCAGTGATTTGATAATAAGAAATGAGTTCACCGGACTCGTTCCTCCAAAGTTAGTTTGGTGAGAGGCTAGTGTCCGTGCTTAATAAAGTGGTGGTGCAATAATACCCAGGGTTTTCCGTATTGTAACAAAAGCATTATATTTTGTTATATTTGAAATATCAAGGAACGAGTGACATGATTTCTCTGTATTCCTAATTAGAGCATTTCTATTTGTGTAGAAAGAATTGAATCAAGAAAGAGAGATAAAACTCTTGATATACACATTCTCTTAAAAGTTCTGGAAACCATCTACCAAAAATCGGGTTATTTATCCAAGACGTGCATCCCGATGATAAAAATCTCACAAGAAATTGTGCTAAAGTTGACAAAAAAAAGAAAAAACTCATAATCTTTGTCAGTAAAACTCTATTTTTTGGAAGCTGTTTAATTCGGACTGCTTTTAGACATAAGCTTTTCTTAAAAAGAGAAACAAGGACTCAACTAGCATATTGAACTAATTTATCACCAATTATTCGGTTTTTATATAAAATCAGTTTTAAGGACCTTTATATTAAACGAACGCTGAAAGTGGAAAAGTAATATCAAAGAAGTTAATTTCATGAATGGAGCTTCTAATGGCTATTATTAGGGTAGTGTAAAGCTTGGATAAGATAGTAGTCTGAATGTATCTCTAATCGCTTAACGCGTGTCTCTTTTTCTACAATTACTACTTTCCTTGAAAAAGCAAAGAATCTGTTGTCTAGCCAAAACAGATGCCTTAGAAGGAAGATTTATCATCTATCGAAATAACAGGTTTGATTTTATTTTTGTTCGTATTGACATTCATACGGTTTATTGGAGTGAAGTTGACTGTTTTGTTTAGATGTTTGGATTGGGTTTTTCTAGTTTGGCAATGGATGTTTTTTATTTTTGCAGATTTATCACCATAGATCTATCAAGTTTACTGTTTGTGATAATATCTGTGATCCAACATATTTACCATCGAAAAAGGCCAATTCTGTAAAAGAAATGTTGTTAAAATGACATCGGTTTTATGGAAAACTAAAATTAGTTACTGCCTAGGAGTAAGATGAAAGTGACTTAGTTTCAAATTAGTTTGACATACCTTTAATCTCTGTGCAGCAGATTATTTCTAAAGCTAATAGTATTGTGCACCAATGGCTTATACTTTTTCAAGAATCCTCTGAACTGCAATACAATCAAAGTTACCAAACAATCCAATGAAATTCAATGCAGAAAGTGTATTAGAAGCACATGTCTAAAATCTCTCAAAAATCATGTTATTTTTTTCCCCGCCTAAAGCCTGTATTGGGGGGATTAAACCCCAGAAGATAGAAGGAAAGGTAATTAAGTTGTAGAAAAAACAGAGCATTAAATAAACATTTTCTTAAACATGGCAGATATCACAAGATGATTGCTACAAAACTCATAATCTTTGTCCCTTAAAACTCATTGTTTTGAAGAAGATGAGTGATGAGGAATAGGAGATTGAAGAATAAAAGAGGAAGCTTTGTTTAAACTGCTTTTGAAATGTTCTTGTTTATTTTCTTTGGGAACTTCTTCTCTGTTTTAACTATTCAATAAAAATTTATTTATGGCTTTTCTTAATCGGGACATTTATTTAGTTCATAAACAATTAGTTGGGAAGCTAAACAAAAATTTGTTATTCTGAAACCATCGCAAATAAAACAACTAATACAAATAGCCAGTCCTTGGCCACTATTTAATCCCCAAATGCAAAATCTATTAAACCACTGAAAAAGATTAGAGTTGCCGCTTTAACTTGACAACTATTCATACGAGTGGCTTTACATATTAGGTGAACTGTTTGCATATTGCGTGGTTTATATAAACAGAAAAAAATCTGCAACAAAAGATTGTTATAAGCCACTACCATTGGTCAAGTACCTAATCTGCTTCTGAAATGTTGATGCTGAAATGTTGATGCTCATTAGCTTGACCAACTGATAACTCCGGACCTACTACCTATGACAATTAATCTGCAGTTATAATGGTCCATGCCTTGGTTTTGTGTGACTAGCGTGCGCTTAAACAGTGGAGAAACTCTATTTTAAATAGTGACTTTCTCTTAAGAAAATTATTAAGTGAGTGTTGTATACTTGAACCCACACATACCTGTGGGCTGATTCCGTGCCAGGATGGTGTCACGGGCCATTTAGTGTGTTCGTATAAGGCGTTCGGGTTCACTAAGATCTTATCTTACTCTCATAGAAACAGCTCAAGTCTCCAATCAGCCCTACTTGTTACGGCGGCACATGCCTTTTGATTTATTTATTTTTCGCTAGAGCTCGTTACTGTTATCTATGACTTGGTGTTGAGCCTGTAGACCTCCTTAGCTAAATGTTACCCAGTACTGTGATAGCGAGCATATTTGCTGGTGAAAGAATGGTGCATTAATCCAAGCTGCATTTCTAAGAAAAATAAGAAACCAACCGGCATTTACTGGAAGTAGATTGCAAATTTTAGGAAATGTATCAACATAGTTGCATGTTTTTGTCAAACTATGCACATGGATATATATTAGAGTATCTTGGGCGTTCCCGTAAGCAATTTCTTCATTTTTATAATATACAAGCTCCCAACCCGGTGCATACGCACCAGTATGACCGGATTTGTATGATGAGACGGGATGAGAAGGATCTCATTTTATTGTACAACTTAAGATGACTAACTTTAAAATCAACCTAGTCCATCATCCGCTAACTTATGCAGCTGAGTTAAATCTTCTCCATGGTACCTTAAAAGCTTAATTCAAAACTAAAGCGAAAGGAAGACTTATTTTGACTCTAGTATATTCTCTCAATATTGCTCGTTATTTGTTGCGGGTGTGCTAGAAAAAGGTTTTTCAGAAAGGAAGTTATGGAGGACTGTGGTTCACTAACCTCCCCAAGAAACTGCATGTAATCCATGCTAGCTGTAGCTATCCCTGGTTCATCCTGTCAGGCATGGGTAGTTCTATTTTATTTTCATTTCCTGTCAGGAATAAATCAAAAAACAAAAAATGTTCGCATGTGGATACTCAATTGTGTTCGTCATTTGGCATCTCGGCATATGTAATTGGTATGTCTCTTACCCTTTCTTACTTTATCAAAAATTAAGAAGGAGAACTCTTTCTTCCTTTCTTCCTTCAACGAAGAGCCCATATAAACAAAAAATTCAATTGAATACATACAAAAACCACTTTTCTTATTGGGCGATATTGAACTGTTAAGAAGATGGAACCTAAACCCCTATTGCATCACTTGGACGCGCCTTGGTGTTTGAGTGTAATATTTCGATCAACTCATTTTATCCTAACTCCTCTGATATTCCGCCAACAGTGCCATTTTACTTTACCTTGAGTGATCTACCTTGTCAATTTCTCCAACGAAAAATTAAATAAAAAACTGGTTTCCATAGAGTGATCACCATTCTTTGAAGTTCATCTCATACTGTAAGTTTATCATCGGTTCATATGCGAGACAATCAAATAAACTTGATAATTAAACACATAAGGATTTAATTTGTCACAGAATTTTATACGTTTCTGATCAGGCCACAAACGTAATGCTTTAAGCCTTTTCTAAATGCGAAAGTAGACCCCATGATGAACACATAAGGCTATAAAAGCGATTGTGATTCTTCTAATGCTGCGATGGATAATGTTGATGATACGGTTTCACCACAAAACAGATGAAATATCTCAGAAGTAGTACTTTATTTTGTATAACCCATTCTCTTCAATACGGTAATTCCTTGGAACACTATGAGGCTCTGAGTGCATCCGAAAATCACCTCCGCCGTAATCATAATCCCTCGATGCATTGCACGATAGAAATCCCCTCCATTTCTGGAAAAGAGATACTTTCACTTTTTCAATTTGACTTATTTTTAGGCTAAAATGAAAAAGTAAAAGTATCTATTTTTCAAAAACAGAGGGAGTATAATAGAAGTTATTAGTGATTAAAAGGTTTTTTTCTGAAAAAAATAAAAAAATATTACAGGAATCAAACTAATATATTCAAATCTTACCTTTAGGTATCCGTATCACCTTAACATAAGAGGAAGATATCTAAGATTCTTTACTTGGTAGCTATGCATTTTCTCCATTGTCTCCTGACTCTCTCCTCAGAATTCTTGTTTCTAGTACCAACTCTCTCGCTCATTAATTTTCTGGTTGTCTCAGAACCGAATCTTACAATGTTTCTATACATTCAAAGGAAGAGGTCGCTTGGCAAGTGAGGCTTTTCAGTTAGTTGTTAAGTACCGTATGAAAGAGAGTTTCATAAATGTAGCGGTTTGTGAAAGGACATGTAACACTGCATTTTATCTAACATCACGACTTTTCGGATATTGCTGACATGTCGATGAGAAGTGATGATTACATGGCTTCACCACAAATGACTTTTCGGATATTTCTCTAATTTTTCACAAAAATGGTTCAGAAAATACTTCTCTAATTTTCTTGCCGGAGAATTATTGTATGACAGCCAAATAATGCATACAAAATATAGAATCAATAAAGTGACAATCCACAGCTCCGGCAAAAAACTCATTCACAAACTGCATCTCCTCTGAATACGAAGGGAAAAACTCTTTCAAAAGTAAGGATTCACGTAAGTTGGATTAAAAATCAAAAAGAAGATATGAAACATTTCCTTCCACAACGAAATGCGATGCGGCCTATCTTGGCACAATAAAACTTGAAATGCTTTTGGTTTCTTGTGTGATTGCTACAAAAATGGAAGGAAAACTTTTTGCATCCAAAAATACTCATAAATGAAGTTCTAACAACATCATTTCATTGAAACCTACTTTTATCGATGAATCGAGTATTGATTTCTAACACAATTCGTGAAGCAGTAAAGCTTTGCTCATTTCAAGGTACACTTCCGTATCTGATTTTGAGAGTAATCCGGATATAAGCTCTCGCAAATGTAGCTCATCATGTTGGAAGGTTTCCTTAAACCTTGTTAGATTTTCTTATCTTTCTTTTTTGTTAGATATTCTTATCTTTCTGATTGAATGGAAAACGACGACCGAAGAAGAAGGGTTGCATGGTATACGTATCATATCTGTTGAAGTGCTTTGGATTTTTTGGAAAAATTATTTATGCGATTGAAGAGTCACGTTCATAAAGCCTAGAGGCGTTTAGGGATCTGCTCACTCTGCAAACACTTAATTGAAGAATCTCCGAACTTTTTATAGAAGTTGGGCGGTTATGGCGATAGGGAAAATTTTCAAATAAGGAAACTATTGAAGGTATGGTTATTATGAAGGATCCATGTACACTCTTAGATGGACAAGGTCGGACAAAATTTGCGCCACTTTCTCCACCAAACTCAAACGACAATGAATTTAAGTTTATTATTTTATTGATATGTCCCTATTATAAGACTTTACATTCCTACCAAAAATGATTGCAATTCAAGATAGCAAACCTGACCATCTACCAATCTTAATTTCAACTGTTAATTATGAATGACTGTTATTCAAAGAGGTAAATGGTGGTTTTATACATCTCGAATTGTGCTCATTTTTTGTAGGAATGTAGAGTCTTATAAGAAGAATATACCATCAAAATATTAGACTTAAATTCATTATCGTTTGGGTTTTATGTAAAAAATGGCGCAAATCTTGTCCGACCTTGTCCATCTAAGAGTGTCCACGGATCCTCCCTCGTTATCATACAAATAAGGAAACTATTGACGGTGTGGTTATTATGTTAGATGTCGTGTTGTCACTGATACTTAGTTTCCATAGGAAAAATATCGTTTGGTCCTTTTTTAGGTGGGTCCATGTCAGTTTGGTCGTTGGGAAAACGCCTTTCCTGTTTGGTCCATAATTATATAAAAATATTAAATGGACAAAAGTACCCTTCCGTGTTAATTTCTACTTATTTTTTTGTAGCATTTCATTCTTCAAAATGAACTCCTGTTAATTTCTACTTATTTTTTGTAAATCACCTAAAAAACGAGTTCATTAAGAAATGAACTCCATATAAGAACCTAAAAAACCAGAGTTCATTCCAGAAAATGAACTCCATATAAAAACCTAAAAAAAAAAACAAAATTCATTCCGGAAATGAACTCCATATAAAAACCTTAAAAAACCAAAGTTCATTCCAGAAAATAAACTCCATATAAAAACCTAAAAAAACAGAGTTCATTCCAAAAATGAACTCCATATAAGAACCTAAAAAACCAGAGTTCATTCCAGAAAATGAACTCCATATAAAAACCTAAAAAAACAAAATTCATTCCGGAAATGAACTGCATATAGAAACCTAAAAAAAAACAGAGTTCATTCCAGAAATGAACTCCATATAAAAACCTAAAAAAACAGAGTTCATTCCTGAAATGAACTCCATATAAAAACACTACACCAAATTTTGGGATTAGAAACCAGGCGAACCGTTACAAAAAGGGGTTGTAACGGCTCTTACTGTTGCAAAGTGGGTGTTACATTTTTTGTAACGGCTTTGTGGCCGTTACGATTTTATAGCGGCTCGTATGCTTGCTATGAGCGCGTTACTAATATGCCACGTAGTGACTCCGGCCCGTTACGAATTTTTTTGTAACAACGTGGTCGTAACGTTCTCAAGCCGTTACGAACTTTTTGTAACGACAAAAAAATTCGCCCGATCAACCTTGACACGGTCAAAATTAGTCAATATTGACCAATTTTGACCAGTCAAGCAACCAACCGATTCATTTTCTTCATAGGAAATAAGCCGGAATTTCCCATTACCCTGTATCACCTTTCATGCCATCCATCATCCACATTCAAAAATCAATTCATATTACATTCAACAATCAATTCACATCACATTCAACCAATTCATGTCAAAAAAAGAACACAAATTCTTCTAAGTACATTTTTTTTTTGTTAAGTACACAAATTCTTCTAAGTACCAATTTTTTTGTTAAGCATGTTCTAAATTTCTAAGGGAATACATAGAAACTACTAACTTCATACATAGAAACTTACAAAACTTTCTTGTTTTGCTTTATTCTCCGACCTTCGATCCAAAAAATGCATCATTGAATAACGCATTGGGATTTGGGTCTTAAACCATAAGGCCGTGCAATTCCATTTGCTTCTGTTTGGTAAATAAGAGGAATATCTTTGCTTCCCCTGTAACCATCTCATACTACCATTAGAAACTATATACATTGCTCATCCATGTTTCGTTACACTCTGGATCACCTGCAATAATCTATTCAAGATAGAACAAAATAAAAGCGATTAAACTAGTTATTTTTTGACAAAAATTTAAGCAACAATAAGATGATGTAAACATTCTTAACTGGATTAAAATTAGAAGACATCATAACGAGAAAGTCACAAAGGGTGAACGCAATGGGATCCACCATTCTAAAGGAAACCGACACCTAAGCGTGACCAAAAGCATTTGATTGGGCATGTTTTACCAAAATAGTTAAATTACGTTTGGAAAGAAACTAATTGGCGGATTTTTGCAAATGTAAATCTATTCGAAAATGCATGTTTATGTTCTTCAAGGAAGCAGTCTTATTTGGTATAATCCTTTATGAAGGTGAGAAGGAGGAGGTGATTGCGGTGAAAGGGGGTGATGCAATTGCCTTACCTTTTGGTGTTGTCACTTGGTGGTTCAACAAAGAAGAAACCGAACTTGTTATTCGGGTTCATGGGGATACCTCAAAAGGTCACAAGGTGGTGAATTCTTGAATTCGCTCTTCTTGGTGCTAATGGTATTTTCCTTTGGATTTACTACTGAGTTTGTTAGTCGAGCTTGGGATTTGGAAGAAGATAAAGTTAAGGAGCTTGTTGGAAGCCAAAGAACCTTTGGAATCATTAAGGTGAAAGATGGTTTAAGATGCAGGCCTTCGAAGAAGACAGGAAAAAGGAATGGCTTTGAAGCGCTTGAGAAGCACCCCTTGATGTCGATATCAAGAATGGAGGGCGTGTTGTGGTTCTCAACACCAAGAACTTGCCATTAGTTGAACGGGTTGGACTTGGTGCTGACAACATTAGTTCTTAGATTGTGTATCCCAGTGGTTATACAAGGAGCCTTTAATTGTTCGGACTATTTATGATCTACATTTAATAGCCGCTTTGCATCTAAACGTGAAAAACCAATTCATGCTCTTTCCCGGTGAAGTGGGATCCAAGACGGACTCACTAGTCAAATATATAGATGCATAAACTCACCTAAGGGTAGCATTAAGCTTTGCTCTCCTAGCTGCAGTGGAATGGATAAAGGATCTTTAGTAATAACAACTTTGTTTTGGGACATCAAGCTGTGCTGCATACACACCGAGTCATGAAAGGTTGCTAAAGCGCAAATGTAAGCGATGAAACAATACAACCCTTCTAACCTTTTAAATAAGCTAAGTGCCTTAATTCCGTATACTTGAGTTGGTATCAAAAACAGAACTTTTGTGCTAAATGCTAATAGAATTACCATAACAATCGGATAAGTTCGGATCGCCTACATCTTGAAGCATAGGTATCGATTGTGTACATGCGTATGCAATCCAGGAGGGTCGAGGACCTGTCACTTACGGATGCTCTGCTTTGTAGTCCTTTAAGAAAGAAAAAATGACCATAGGAGGCAACGAATGACCATGAGCGGCAGATGATCATCCAGTGAAAATAAAAATACATTGCTTCAATAGCATAATGCAAATAAGAAATTAGGTAAGCGAGCAGACCAAAACCGGTGATGCTCTCGGATTCATATGACCAATGAGAGCAAAAAAATGCTACCAAAATTTCACTAGGCGTATGTTCTTTTTTGTTGTATTGTGACCTCCACCTAATCTATAGAACTTTTGTAATGTTGAATCATAATAAAACCACAAACATCCCCAAGAACACACACAAACATTAATGATATATTCATCATATGATTCACAACCCAACCCCTCCAAGATAATCAAACAAACTTTAAGAGACAACACCAAATATCAAAATAGAGTAAATAAGCTACCATACCTTTTGGAGGCACTGGGAAAGCGGCGAGATGAACTGAATTTTCTTACCTTCTCTACAATTCCAAAACACAAATTCGGTGTTACTTGAGATGAGCGATTAAGTATACTTTCTTTCTCCTGTTAGGTAGGATTAACTTTAACAAGAAGTGGTTTCAAGGGTCGATGGTAACAAGGTTTAACCATCTCGCATTTGAACACGTGTTTTCTTTCTCATTGTTATGTTTAGTGTCCAAAGAAACATGCATTTACGCTTTCGGTCATGAATTTAAGCGATAATTTTTCGATTTCAGTCATAAATTTCTGCTTTTGATATTAAGGATTTTGAGTGGATTTTGTTATAGAAACATGCAAGAAAAAAAAGAATTATGGAAGTGTTCGGAAAGAACAAGAAAATGGAAATGAAGATTTTGAGCAAGTAGAACAAATACCTTTAATCGCATCAACACCGCAACAAGATTGCAACACCGTGCAAGTGAAATAGGCAAGAAGAACTTGTAAAGTTTGGGTTTTGTCTGTCTTGTCTTATAGAGAGTATGTGGGCGTCTCATCGGACTCAGTGATCAATCATCAATTGCATTAACAACCCATATTCAAAGCAAGTTTCATAAGAACTCTAACGCTCGGATCTTCTAAAACATAAAAACAAATGAAAATAATCAAATGTAACACAAAATCTCACCTTGATTGTATCGGCGTGACTCCATCCAACCTCGGATGAAAGTCTTTCCCAACAGCGGTACTTGTGTCCAGGTTGAAGTCTCAAAACCCTAAATTAAAAACACAAAAACACTTCTTTTCGAAAACTCGACATAAAATCCAAAAATCATGCTAAAATCGGGAACCATATCTTACTTAAGAGCATCGGGGATAACCATCCTCTTGATCTTGTCATAGGGAGGTGGGATACCCTCATAAGCCTTAAATCTAGCAAGTGCTTGAAGCACCACGCTTGGTCTTGTGTGGAATCATACTAGAAACAAACAAATTAAAGAAACAACCATTAAATCAAATGCGAAAATAAAAATAAAGCTAGTGTTAGTGTTTTTGTGAGAAACTTACCCACGGATGGTCCTCCAAAGGATCTTAGCAGAGCCTCGATAGTATTCCCATGTTCACCCATACCGCAAACAATTTTCCTACACAACTTTCCTACACAATTTCCTTAATAAAACTCCTACATAAACAAACAAAACAAAACCCAAGTGAAAAAAAAATCATATTTTAAATCTAATATGAATCAATAGACAAACATTTATGATAAATTCAATCAAAAAATAGATGGGTTTCAAAATTGATTACCAGGAACGATAGATGAGGCCATAGATAGACAAAGTATACTCAGAAGTGAAAATAGGACGGGGTTCATCAATGGAAACCCTAAAATCCAAAAAACCCAAATCTTAAAACAAGATGACTAAAAAGTTACGCAGATGATTAAACACGGATGATGAAATCGAAACCCTTAACTCGATTAAAATAAGATGAAATCGAAATTAGGATGGATTAACGAGATGTGAATCTTGATGAAGAACAAAAAGGGAGAGGAGAGCGTAAAGTGGAGATCTAACAGACAAAAAGTAGAATCATATACCTTCTAAGTGAGATTCAAGATCGGTTCTTCAAAGCTCCAACTCGACGAACCCTAAAATAAAATCGAAAAAAAAAAGGTATTAGATGAAACCCTAAAATCTGATTTACCAGATACTAAAACTCTAAAATCAAAAAATCGATGATGAATTACACAGTAACACAGATCGAAACCCTAAACTCGGTAATCTTACACAGTTCTTCAAAGGTCAGATGATTAACGAATGTGGGGAAAAGAGGGGAAGAGAAGAGAGGCAGGAGGAGAAAAAAGAGAAAGAGAATGGAAAATGAAGAATGAGGTGAAATTCGAGAGCAGGGGAGAAACATAGTGTGAATGTCACACGCAGGGGAGGAAACATCCTCTAGTTCAATGTGTGTGGGGTGGAAAAAATGTGTCACGCATGTGAACGGCACACGCGAAAACTTAAGTTTATTACGACCACAGTGTGACCAAGCGTGTGATTGGCACGCCTAAAAAAAATTTCAGTAACTGGCTTACCCATGTTACAAATTTTAAAAAATTTAAATAAACCTCTGCTCATTACAATTTTTTTGTAACGTGCATTTGTAACGGGAATTTTGTAACGGCCCATAAGCCGTTACGAATTGTTGTTACTAATCCGGGAATTTGGTGTAGTGAAACCTAAAAAACCAGAGTTCATTCCAGAAAATGAACTGCTTATAAAAACCTAAAAAAAACAAAATTCATTCCGGAAATGAACTGCATATAGAAACCTAAAAAAACCAGAGTTCATTCCAGAAATGAACTCCATATAAAAACCTAAAAAAACCAAAGTTCATTCCAGAAAATAAACTCCATATAAAAACCTAAAAAAACAGAGTTCATTCCAGAAATGAACTCCATATAAAAACCTAAAAAAACAGAGTTCATTCCAGATATGAACTCCATATAAAAACCTAAATAAACAGAGTTTATTCCAGAAATGAACTCCATATAAAAACCTAAAAAACAAAGTTCATTTATGGAATTGTTGATGGTGGTTTTTAGACAAGGGGTAAAATCATAAAACCCCATGACCTAGTGTTACCCACAACACATTAAATAAGAGCATTTAACTCAGGTGTAAATAATTAATAGGGGTATTTTTTCAAAATACCGCATTAGGTTTTCAACACGTAACCCTAATTCCAAAACTAAGCGCATATCGCGCACCATGGCAACAATGCCAAACCAAGTCGCACCTCGCGCACCATGGCAACAATGCCAAACCAAGTCGCATATCTGCACCATGGCAACAATGCTAAAACAAGCATGACATCTGCAGACCATGGCAACAATGCCAAACCAAGCCAGCATATCGCGCACCATGGCAACCATGTTAAAACAAGCCGCATCTCGCGCACCATGGCAACCATGCAAAACCAAGCCGCACTCTGCGCACCATGGTAACCATGCCAAAACAAGCCGTATATCTGCGCACCATGGCAACCATGCCAAAACAAGCCGCATCTATCGCGCACCATGGCAACCATGCCAAACCAAGCCGCTCTGCGCACCATGGCAACCATGCCAAAACAAGCCGCATATCTTGCAGACCATGGCAACCATGCCAAAACAAGCCGCATATCACGCGCACCATGGCAACCATGCCAAACCAAGCCGCACTTTCGCGCACCATGGCAACCATGCAAAAACAAGCCGCATATCGCGCACCATGGCAACCATGCCAAAACAAGCCGCATCTGCGCACCATGGCAACCATGCCAAACCAAGCCGCACTCTGCGCACCATGGCAACCATGCCAAAACAAGCCGCATCATCGCGCACCATGGCAACCATGCCAAAACAAGCCGCATATCTGCGCACCATGGCAACCATGCCAAACCAAGCCGCACTCTGCGCACCATGGCAACCATGCCAAAACAAGCCGCATCTTGCGCACCATGGCAATCATGCCAAACCAAGCCGCACTCTGCGCACCATGGCAACCATGCCAAACCAAGCGCACCACGCGCACCATGGCAACAACGCCAAATTCCAAGCCGCTATGCCTTTGGCCCACGCCAAACATAGCGCCTAGGCTTGCAAGACTTGCAACTAGGTCAACATGGCCGAACGTGCCATTGGCACATGCCAACACGTGCCGCAAGCCATATTTCTAAGTCGCTATGCCTTGGGCCCACGCCAAACATAACGCCCTAGGCTTGCAAGACTTGCAACTAGGTCAACATGGCCGCACGTGCCATTGGCACATGCCAACACGTCGCAAGCCATATTTCTAGCCGTTATGCCTTGGGCCCACGCCCAACATAGCGCCCTAGGTTTGCAAGACTTGCAACTAGGTCAACATGGCCGTACGCGCCATTGGCACATGCCAACATGCTCGCTAGCTAGTTTCCCTATCAAGGTCACGGCCCTAACGGCCATGCAGCCATTGGCACATGCCAACATGCTCGCTAGCTAGTTTCCCTAGCAAAATCACGGCCCTAACGGCCACGCATTCCATTGGCACATGCCAACATGCTCGCTAGCTAGTTTCCCTATCAAGGTCACGGCCTAACGGCCATGCATGCCATTGGCACATGCCAACATGCTCGCTAGCTAGTTTCCCTAGCGAAATCACGGCCCTAACGGCCATGCATGCCATTGGCACATGCCAACATGCTCGCTAGCTAGTTTCCCTAGCAAAATCACGGCCCTAACGGCCACGCATGCCATTGGCACATGCCAACATGCTCGCTAGCTAGTTTCCTATCAAGGTCACGGCCCTAATGGCCACGCATGCCATTGGCACATGCCAAAACACACACTTGGTAGCCTAACTTGCAAACCGTGCAACCTACCACCAAGGCATTCGCACATGCCATTGGCACATGCCAAACACACACACGCCGGTAGCCTAACTTGCAAACCGTGCAACCTACCACCAAGGCATTCCGCACATGCCATCGGCACATGCCAAGCACACACGCTGGTAGCCCAACTTGCAAACCGTGCAAACTACCACCAAGGCATTCCGCACATGCCATTGGCACATGCCACACGCGCCACTAGCGGCGCCACTTGCACTCAAGATGCAACCAACACTCGAGACATCAACACAACGGGGGATGCTTCTTTAGGGTTTTGGTTTGGCGGTCACTGACATGCAGCGTACACTACGCTCATATTAAGAAAGCGTGAAAAGGAATAAAGCGGTCAAATAAAAAGGAAATAATGGTGAAAAACGTTTTCGCCCATTAAACCATGCGGTTACCACCTCCTCCCATTATTTCACCCTTTACTCTCTTCCTTCATGAGGCCAAAGTGCGTTTCAATATCGACTTGTATAAATAGGTCTTACCTATTTCCACCGGACAACAAGTCTCGCCGGGAGAAATATACTACACTTACACTCTCGAAAGGCAACTTTGCAAGCTCTCTCAAAAGCTTCCATCTCTTGCAAGCTTCCTAAGCTTTCACTTTCGATACAAGTCGAGATACTACTCTCCTCAACACCTTTCTTTGCTTCCCTCCCCAAATCAACCCTTCTCCTCCACTTTGTGACCGAAGCAAGTCTGGAACGACCATTTCTTGGTTTAGGCCGGACTTGTACAGATCGATCTCTCGAACCTATAAAGCGCTCACGTGCAGCACATTTGTTTAGGGTTTGAATCGGTTTCTCACTCACTCACCGAAATTACCGAAATCAGCGAACGATTTTCACCCATAAATAATTGGCGACCACGGCGGGAGGATTGATCTATCGGCTATAATGTCGATCTGTCGATCTCGTTTTCGACCCGGATGTCAAGATGGTAGGGGAAGGCAACTCGATCCGACTCAACTACCGGGCGACTCGGTTACCGGTTACAAAAACTACACGAGGAAGCGGGGACTCGTTGAAGATGCCACCAACGATTGGGGACTTGAGACTCGGTCCGACTCGGCTGCCGGACAACCGGTTATCGGTGACACTGTAAAACGGGGACTCACCAAGACGCTACAAAGCAATTGGGGACTAACTGGCGATGCTACCAAGCAAAGCCGCCTTGCTCTGGCAAAGCGCCTTTTACTTGGAAAGTGGCGTGTTTGCAAGTGAGTAAATTTAGATTGGGCAAGATATACGATCTGTTTTTTTTTAGGTTCTTAATAAAACCGCCATACTATTGCGTCTTGTGCCTATTGCTAGCACACACTTTCATAAAAGCAATATTCCTTTCCCAAAACATAATCGAGTTATATTATCAAAACCATTCATCCCGAAGTAATCCAACACCCTAAAAAGCTACCACTATCTATCAAAGGTTAAGTTTTGAACCCCGGACATCCAATATGTCTTTCAAAAAAAAAAAAAGGAACCTAAATGAAAGTTTACAGAGAAACGTTCAAGGAAAATCGTCCAACGAAGTCTGCTCTTCTTGGAGAAAGTCACTTTGCGTCTTCAAGAGCCGCTCTCTTCATAGTCAACATCTTGGAAAGCTTTTGAGTTCCATCTCCTGTGGGCGATCTCCTTGCGAAAGGCTTTCGATTGCTGCATCTTTCAACTTTTGGATCTCGGCAAGGCCTTCGACAAACCACGAAGTGTTGAACTCCTTTTCCACGCACACGTCGCAATGGTGCTCCCGATCGGCAATAACGTCTTGAAACGGTGTGACCAGTCACCTCACGCATATCCTCGATGGAAGACAAAGCCTCTTCCACACGCTTTAACCAGCGCGAATCGACTAGTGACCTTTTTGGTTGTAGCCATATGTCCGTGATTCTCCCAGTTACTCGGGTGTACAACGCCTCATGCTTAGTCGGCACGCTAAAACCGCCAACCAAGACATGACTGGATAAGGAACCAAGTATGGGGGATCAAAAATGGCGCCCAAGTGGCCTCACGACTCGCAAAGGGTTTTCTTCCATGTCTACGGCAACAACCATCGAGAGAATCATCCACCGTCCCGAACCACGTTTGTGCCGGCAATTGGCTAACTCCCATCTCCAAGTCATAGGCGGTGGTCACCAAAGGCAAGTTTTCGTGTGACTCCATCCCGAATCATCCTCCGAACCGAGTTCCTCCGCAAACTTGAGTTAGACATTTTTCAAAAGAAGAAACAGAAGAAGAAGAAAGAAAGAAGCGCGAAACTCACCGAACCGCTTCCCAAAGAAGAACCCAGTCTTTGCGGAGGAATCACTCTCGCTTGTTGAACTTTCTTCTCTCTCGACTCATCCGCTATGAGTAGGCTCGGTCTGTGGGAATTCCTTGAAGAAAGCTGCCGTCTCCTGGCAACGTGCAAGGGCGCGAAAGCGTTAACACTACCAAAATACAAGGAAACAAGACACATATTCTCACGAAATTTACGTGTGTTTTGAGACAAACCCATGAAGAGGCGACACATACCTGGTTATTGGAAGAACTGAAAGACACAAGAGCCGGGGGAGGATCTTGTGAAACCGTCCCGAACCCGCCAAAGACGATTCTTCGTTCTTCGTTCCTTGGCACAGGGGCTTTCAGAATTGCTAGGCAACTTTCGCTTGGGATCTCTCAACATTGGATACTCCTTGGAACTTCTTTGGAGAAGGTTTGCAACGAACGTTTTCCACCGCGTTATTCACAAAATCTCGGATCATAGTAAACTCGTCGCACTAAAACTCATTATAGCCGAAGGTCGTCAAGTTACTCTTCCCATTTGAAAAAAAGGAAAGACGGATACCGGCTTAAGGACATTGGCGTCAAGGGCGACACGCAACGAATCCTTAGGGATCAGGCCGTAAACGAGAGGCACCCCTTGATCGAAACCCATGTGACGAGCAGCACGGTCAATATTATGCGACTATCCGGAAAAGACCCCGCGAAGAAAGACGGCATATAACCGGGCAAGCGACTTTGAATGAATAGAGTTTTCACCAACGCTCAAATCGTCATCGAGAAGACAAAGACATGAGCGGGAGCGAAGCAAAGTGCCAATTTGAGTCACTGAATTATGGACTGGCCCCCATGGATGAAAATTGACTTCATGCAACTTATCAAGAAAACTAACCAAGCTCACGCCAACTCTTGGACGCCTGTTCACCCATCGAAGAATTCGGGAGCATACTTCTCAAAGTGCTCCCATAGCCGGATTTGCGGAAAAGCAACGTGCACATATGAATCCACTTTCATGAAACCATTCGAGACTCGCATGTTCGCAACCAGGTGATCCAGATGCACGTACAGGGAACCAAGGAACAGCTTTCCAATGTGAAGAACTTCACCCTTTGCCAATTTCACAACAATCGCCAACAACTCTGGTCTTATTCCCTTCTTGCCAGAACCGTCATAAAAAATGTCTCTAAACAACCAGAGAGCCAAAAATACTGCGACATGAAGATCATCAGCACCGCACACATTCGGGCTCCAACTCGTCCGGAAACCATTGAGATATCCACCAACCGTAAGGGCACCTTTCATCCTCTCTCCGGGCAGAGTCCTTCGACTTCGCAATGGAGTCTTTCCGAGCAAAATCCCCCAACTTAGCGGCCAGGTCATCCCGCATCTTCGCCTCACTTTCAGATAATTGGATTCTGAGATTCCCAGTTACCGGAAGATTCAGCAGAGAGCCACACTCTCCAAGGAGAAAGTTATCTCGCCCCATCTACATATGATTATATGGGTGTCCGAACACCATATGGAGATGAAAGCAACTAAGCACGGGATGTCCTTCCTAATCGAAGATTTATGAAGTCTTGACAAAGCATCAATGACCGCGCTTGAGTCAAGATGGTATTTATACGCTCCTCGCTCACCATGAACTCAACCCATCATCAAAAAGAACGCAATGGACTTTGACACATCCTAAAGTCAATGTTGGAAGAGGAATATACCCCTTTATGAAGACAAAACCGAATGGTGCTCTGGGGCGAACCGAACGTGTCTTCTGTCATCCTCACCACCGGTTAGCAAAATTGGCACGAAACACTGGGTGATTCTTCCGAGCGAGGGGAGATGGCTCAGTGAAGAATTCATCATCCGTGTTCGGTTTGGAATTATGAGCATCCTTCGACGAAGTGAAATGTGGTTCGGTGTAACATCTTATCAAATTCCTTCGTAACGATTTGGTAATAAGATATCCGCATGAAAACAAATGGAGAAAGAGAAGTTATCTCACGACACATAATCGTACCCAACAAATTCGGTTTCAAGACTATATACACAATATTTTATTCGGGTTCAAGACTATATACACGGTATTTTATTCGGGTTCAAGACTATATACGCAGTATTTTTCGGGTTCGAAACTATATACGCGGCATTCTATACTGGTACAAGTGTGTACAGTATCCTTCTTCGAGTTCAAAAATATATATGGAGCATTTTTCTATTGGTCCAAAACTACGCGCGTGATACTTCTTTCAAAAAGCAAAATCATATATACAATATTTCTGCGGGTTCGAAGTCATATGAAGCATATACACGGTATTCTTCTTCTGGGATTCATACGGGGTTCTCTACGGGTTCGAAATACACACGCAGTATTTTACTCGAGAGGCACTCCAAGGAATCATATGCAAAGATTGTGGAGACGCCTACTTTTAAGGTTTATACCTATAAAAAAAAAAATAGAGAAAGAAGAGTACTCGAAGACATACCCGAAGCGGTCTCTCTTGCCGCTAGTATGAAAAGAAGAAAGAATAAAGCGCAGAATGGGAAAAAGGGGCTTTATATATATATATATATATAGGCGTGAAAGACTTTGAAATAGGAAGGATTTCCCTTTACCAAAATCACGCCGCAAGCATGGTTTCAAGATTGGACAAGCCCCACCAATTGCGACTTCCCAATGCCGCCCAAGTCACGCGAGGTTCCCAATGCAAGCATGGTTTCCAAGATTGGACCGGCCCCACCAATTGCGACTTCTCAATGCCGCCCAAGTCACGCCGCAAGCATGGATTCCAAGTTGGACCGGCCCCACCAATTGCGACTTCCCAATGCCGCCCAAGTCACGCCTGCAAGCATGGTTTTTGCAAGATTGGCCCAGGTCCCACCCAGCTAGCCCACTCGGTTTCCCAACTCACGCCAACTTCCCAAAGATCGCCTAAGTCTGCGTCGGCCCACTGGTGTGCCCGACCTCCGAATTGTGCAAAACGACCGGAGGCAAGGATTCCAAATCCTATTTATAAAAGGTCGACGAGCCTCCTTTCAATTTTCTTTACGGTTTCTTGTTAATAGTTTGTCACCATCTTATGCTTACCTCGCAACAAAGCCCCCATCCGAGCTAAGCGGGGACTTAATGTTGATGGTGGTTTTTAGACAAGGGGTAAAATCGTAAAACCCCATGACCTAGTGTTACCCGCGCAACACATTAAATAAGAGCATTTAACTCGGTGTAAATAATTAATAGGGGTATTTTTTCAAAATGCAGATTAGGGTTTTCAACACGGAACCCTAATTCCAAAACTAAGCCGCATCTCGCGCACCATGGCAACAATGCCAAACCAAGTCGCACTCTGTGCACCATGGCAACAATGCCAAACCAAGTCGCATCTGCGCACCATGGCAACAATGCCAAAACAAGCCGCATATCTTCGCACCATGGCAACAATGCCAAACCAAGCGCATCTGCGCACCATGGCAACCATGCCAAAACAAGCGCATCTGCGCACCATGGCAACCATGCCAAACCAAGCCGCACTCTGCGCACCATGGCAACCATGCCAAAACAAGCCGCATCTCTGCGCACCATGGCAACCATGCCAAAACAAGCCGCATCTCTGCGCACCATGGCAACCATGCCACACCAAGCCGCACTCTTACGCGCACCATGGCAACCATGCCAAAACAAGCGCATCTGCGCGCACCATGGCAACCATGCCAAAACAAGCCGCATCATCGCGCACCATGGCAACCATGCCAAACCAAGCCGCACTCTGCGCACCATGGCAACCATGCCAAAACAAGCGCAGCATCTGCGGCACCATGGCAACCATGCCAAAACAAGCCGCATAGCGCACCATGGCAACCATGCCAAACCAAGCGCGCTCCGCGCACCATGGAAACCATGCCAAAACAAGCCTCATCTCTAGCACCATGGCAACCATGCCAAACAAGCCGATATCGCGACCATGGCAACCATGCCAAACCAAGCCGCATCTACGCGCACAATGGCAACCATGCCAAAACAAGCCGTCACTCTGCCTACGGGGCAATCATGCCAAACCAAGCCGCGCTCTGCATGCCATGGCAACCATGCCAAACCAAGCCGCATCGTGCACCATGGCAACAACGCCAAATTCCAAGCCGCTATGCCTTTGGCCCACGCCAAACATAGCGCCCTAGGCTTGCAAGACTTGCAACTAGGTCAACATGGCCGCACGTGCCATTGGCACATGCTAACACGTGCCGTTAAGCCATATTTCTAAGCCGCTATGCCTTGGGCCCACGCCAAACATAACGCCCTAGGCTTGCAAGACTTGCAACTAGGTCAACATGGCAATACGTGCCATTGGCACATGCCAACACGTCGCAAGCCATATTTCTAAGCCGCTATGCCTTGGGCCCACGCCCAACATAGCGCCCTAGGTTTGCATGACTTGCAACTAGGTCAACATGCCCGTACGCGCCATTGGCACATGCCAACATGCTCGCTAGCTAGTTTCCCTATCAAGGTCACGGCCATGCAGGCCATTGGCACATGCCAACATGCTCGCTAGCTAGTTTCCCTAGCAAAATCACTACCCTAACGGCCACGCATGCCATTGGCACATGCCAACATGCTCGCTAGCTAGTTTCCCTATCAAGGTCACGGCCCTAACGGCCATGCATGCCATTGGCACATGCCAACATGCTCGCTAGCTAGTTTCCCTAGCGAAATCACGGCCCTAATGCCATGCATGCCATTGGCACATGCCAACATGCTCGCTAGCTAGTTTCCCTAGCAAAATCACGGCCTAACGACCACGCATGCCATTGGCACATGCCAACATGCTCGCTAGCTAGTTTTCCCTATCAAGGTCACGGCCCTAATGGCCACGCATGCCATTGGCACATGCCAAACACGTACGCTCGGTAGCCTAACTTGCAAACCGTGCAACCTACCACCAAGGCATTCACACATGCCATTGGCACATGCCAAACACACACGCTGGTAGCCTAACTTGCAAACCGTGCAACCTACCACCAAGGCATTTCGCACATGCCATCGGCACATGCCAAGCACACACGCTGGTAGCCCAACTTGCAGAGGCAAGTGCAAACTACCACCAAGGCATTCCGCACATGCCATTGGCACATGCCACACGCGCCACCAGTGAGGCGCCACTTGCACTCAAGATGCAACCAACACTCGAGATATCAACACAAACTGGGATGCTTCTTTAGGTTTTGGTTTGGCGGTCACAAAGATGCGGCGTACACTACGCTCACATTAAGAAAGCGTGAAAAGGAATAAAGCGGTCAAATAAAAGAGGAAATAATGGTGAAAAACGTTTTCGCCCATTAAACCATGCGGTTACCACCTCCTCCCATTATTTCACCCTTTACTCTCTTCCTTCATGAGGCTGGGTACGTTTCAATCTCGACTTGTATAAATAGGTCTTACCTATTTCCACCGGACAACAAGTCTCGGTCGGGAGAAATATACTACACTTGCACTCTCGGAAAGGCAACTTTGCAAGCTCTCTCAAAAGCTTCCCATCTCTTGCAAGATTCCTAAGCTTTCACTTTCCCGATACAAGTCGAGATACTACTCTCCTCAACACCTTTCTTTGCTTCCCTCCCCAAATCAACCCTTCTCCTCCACTTTGTGACCGAAGCAAGTCTGGAACGGCCATTTCTTGGTTTAGCCGGACTTGTACAGATCGATCTCTCGAACCTATAAAGTGCTCACGTGCAGCACATTTGTTTAGGGTTTGAATCAGTTTCTCACTCACTCACCGAAATTACCGAAATCAGCAGAAACGATTTTCACCCATAAACAGGAATGAACTGCAGCATCATCATCTTCATCATCTTCGTTGTCTTTAACAGCAGCAACAACATCAAAAATCGTCTTCATCATCTTCGTTTCAATCTTCATCTTCTTTGACAGCAGCAACAGCAGATCTTCATCTTTTTCATTATCTTCAACAACAAAGACGCTAAAAGAACAAAAATGACGAAAAACTAAAAATCATCGCGTCTTCATGATCATCTTCATCTTCATCATCATGGTAGTCTTTGAAGGTGAGCAGACAAAAACATTCAAAAAAAAGTTCATCGAGAAATTCGTTTTCATGAGTCTCCACCATCTTCAACAGCAACAACATCAATACAAAAGAAAAAGAACATACAAATCTTCATCGTTTCATCATCATCATCATCATGTTTCATCTTCAACACCATCGTCATCTTCAGAGAAAAAAAAAAACATGAAAAACTAGATCTGAAAATCTAGGAGAGAGAAATGAAATCTAAAAATGATTTATTTTTTTGCTAATAAATCCTAAATATATGGATCTAAAAGGTTATTTCTGTCACTCCCAGAAGAAAATTACATCATCTATAACGTCATCTCGCGTGGGTATTGTACACCCTAAGACCAAACAATAATTTCTAGGACCAAACTATAATTTATATTTTCAAAAAGGACCAAACAGACAGTTGACTGAGTCAGCTGGACAAACTCGTCCTAATATATTATTTGTAGGACATATTGGTATTTCCTACTTTTCCTTTGTGGTGGGGTACTGTTTATGGGTAAAAATCGTTTCTGCCGATTTCGGTAAATTCTGTAGGTGAGAGAGAAACTGGTTCAAACCCTAAACAAATATGCTGCACGTGAGCACTTTATAGATTCGAGATCAATCTGTGACAAGTCCGGCCTAAACCAAGAAATGGCCGTTCGGACTTGCTTCGGTCACAAAGTGGAGGAGAAGGGTTGATTTGGGGAGGAAGCAAAGAAAGGTGTTGAGACGGAGAATAATTCTAGGAGAGTAGCGTCTCGACTTGTATCGAAAGTGAAAGCTTAGGAAGCTTGCAAGAGGTGGAAGCTTTTGGGAGAGCTTGCAAAGTTGCCTTTCTCGAGAGTGTAGTATTTTTCCTCCCGACCGAGACTTGTTGTGCGGTGGAAATAGGTAAGACCTATTTATACAAGTCGAGATTGAAACGTACCCTAGCCTCATGAAGGAAGAGAGTAAAGGGTGAAATAATTGGAGGAGGTGGTAACCGCATGGTTTAATGGGTGAAAACGTTTTTCACCATTATTTCCTCTTTTATTTGACCGCTTTATTCCTTTTCACGCTTTCTTAATGTGAGCGTAGTGTACGTGCATCTGTGTTGCCAAACCAAAACCCTAAAGAAGTATCCCCCCAGTTTGTGTTGATGTCTCGAGTGTTGGTTGCATCTTGAGTGCAAGTGGTGCCGCTAGGGACGCATGTGGCATGTGCCACTGGCATGTACAAAGGATGCCTTTGTTGCGAGTTGCAACTCGAGCGTAAGTGGTAATGCCAGGCTTAGCTAGTGGCGTGTGTGGCATATGCCAACGGCATGTGCGGAATTCCTTGGTGGTAGGTTGCACGGTTTGCAAGTTTGGCTACCCGGCGTGTGTGTTTGGCATGTGCTAATGGCATGTGCGGAATGCCTTTGGTGGTAGGTTGCACGGTTTGCAAGTTAGGTTACCCGGCGTGCGCGTTTTGGCATGTGCCAATGGCATGTGTGGAATGCCTTGGTGGTAGGTTGCACGGTTTGCAAGTTAGGCTACCAGCGCACGTGTTGGCATGTGCCAATGGCACGTGCGGCCATGTTGACCTAGTTGCAAGTCTTGGAAGCCTAGGGCGCTATATTTGGCGTGGGCCAAATGCATAGCGGCTTGGAAATATGGCTTGCGACACGTGTTGGCATGTGCCAATGGCACGTGCGGCCATGTTGACCTAGTTGCAAGTCTTGCAAGCCTAGGGCGCTATATTTGGCGTGGGCCAAAGGTATAGCGGCTTGGAAATATGGCTTGCGGCACGTGTTGGCATGTGCCAATGGAAGGTGCGGCCATGTTGACCTAGTTGCAAGTCTTGCAAGCCTAGGGCGCTATATTTGGCGTGGGGCCAAAGGCATAGCGGCTTGGAAATATGGCTTGCGACACGTGTTGGCATGTGCCAATGGCACGTGCGACCATGTTGACCTAGTTGCAAGTCTTGCAAGTCAGGGCGCTATATTTAGCGTGGGCCAAAGGTATAGCGGCTTGGAAATATGGCTTGAGGCACGTGTTGGCATGTGCCAATGGCATGTGCGGACATGTTGACCTAGTTGCAAGTCTTGCAAGCCTAGGGCGCTATATTTAGCGTGGGCCAAAGGCATAGCGGCTTGGAAATATGGCTTGCGACACGTGTTGGCATGTGCCAATGGCACGTGCGGCCATGTTGACCTAGTTGCGAGTCTTGAAAGCCTAGGGCGCTATATTTGGCGTGGGCCAAAGGCATAGCGGCTTGGAAATATGGCTTGCGACACGTGTTGGCATGTGCCAATGGCACGTGCGGCCATGTTGACCTAGTTGCAAGTCTATCAAGTCTAGGGCGCTATATTTGGAGTGGGTCAAAGGCATAGCGGCTTGGAAATATGGCTTGCGACACGTGTTGGCATGTGCCAAAGGCACGTGCGGCCATGTTGACCTAGTTGCAAGTCTTGCAAGCCTAGGGCACTATATTTGGCGTGGGCCAAAGGTATAGCGGCTTGGAAATATGGCTTGCGACACGTGTTGGCATGTTCCAATGGCACGTGCGGCCATGTTGACCTAGTTGCAAGTCTTGCAAGCCTAGGCGCTATATTGGCGTGGGCCAAAGGCATAGCGGCTTGGAAATATGGCTTGCGACACGTGTTGGCATGTGCCAATGGCACGTGCAGCCATGTTGACCTAGTTGCAAGTCTTGCTAGCCTAGGGCGCTATATTTGGCGTGGGCCAAATGCATAGAACTTTTTGAAATTTGGCATTGTTGCCATGGTGCGCGAGGTGCGGCTTGGTTTGGCATTGTTTCATGGTCATGAGCAGGTGCGGCTTGGTTTGGCATTGTCGCCATGGTGCGCGATATGCGGCTTGTTTGGCATTGTTGCCGAAGTAGCAGTGATGCTCGGCTTGGTTTGGCATTGTTGCCATGGTGCGCGAGTGCGCTTGGTTTGGCATTGTTGCCATGGTGCGCAGTATGCGGCTTGGTTTAGCATTGTTGCCATGGCCTTGTGATGTCTGGCTTAGTTTGGCATTGTTGCCATGGTGCGCAGTGCGGCTTGGTTTGGCATTGTTGCCATGGTCTTGTGATATCTGCGGCTTGGTTTTGGCATTGTTGCCATGGTGCGTGATATGCGGCTTGGTTTTTGGAATTAGGGTTCCGTGTTGAAAACCCTAATCTGGTATTTTGAAAAATACCCCTATTAATTATTTACACCGAGTTAAATGCTCTTAGTTAATGTGTTGCGGGTAACACTAGGTCATGGGGTTTTACGATTTCACCTTGTTTAAAAACCACCATCAACATTAAGTCCCCGCTAGCTCGGAACAGGGGCTTTGTTCATGGTGTAAGCATAAGATGGTGACAAACTATTAACGACAAACCGTAAAGAAACTTGAAGGAGGCTTGTCCGACCTTTATAAATAGGATTTGGAATCCTTGCCTCTGGTAGTTTTTGCACAAATCGGGAGGTCATAAAATTGGTGGGCTTAAGGTACTTGGCGACGTTGGGAAGTTGGCATGAGTTGGGAAGCCGAGTGTGCTAGTTGGTGGGACCGGGGCGCAAAAGTGTAGAAGTCTTGCGTGCTTGCGGGGCGTGACTTGGCGGCCATTGGGAGGTCGCGCAATTGGTGGGCCGGTGCAACTTGGAGCCGTGCTTGCGCGGCGTGACCGATGTAAATAAGGAGGAGTAGGCGTTTCTTCAGATAGCAAAGTTTCCTTATTTTGCTTTCCTTCACGTGCGGCTTCAATTAGGGCATTGTTCATGCTAAAAATCAAAGCGTTATGTCCCTCATTGCTTCCTTTCCCTTTTAAGATCCAGTGTTTATACCCAACGTGAACTGCATCATATTCCTTGTTTGAGAAAAGATTCTTCTTGTTGGATTTCTCTCTTTGTCATGTCACGCAGATTCGAGTCATCTTCGGTATGTTTTCTTCTTCTTTGGCGGACTGACACACACTTTAACGCTTGTTGTGTAAATGGGGAAATTTCCTTTTTTTTTTTTGTGCAGAGATATCCTGTTGGAGCATGCGTCATTTATTTATCGGACGAGGATGACCTAGTTGTTCCTCTTCCTTCAAGTCCGACTTGTTGACTGCTGCAGACTTGGTGAATGCGTATTTAGGGCTCTCTTGTCATGAATACCCTTCTGCAGGTTTACCGTTTGGGACTCGTATGAGGTGTCCCTCCTCCAATTATCGGAATGTTGGTGGTTTTTTGGTGCGGAAAGAATTCGAAAGCCCCTTTACGCGAGGATATGGAAGACGTACGGCCATATTGTTACTGCAGGAGCGTGGTGAAGTGTTGTTCGTCCCCTTTGGTTTCCGTAGTGAAGCTTGTCTTTTTGCCAATGATTCTTGAGATGGAGAATGTGTCCATTCATGTTGTTGTGGAGTTGACCATTCAAAAGTGGGATAACATGGTGTCTACTGCGAATCTTTGGAATTTAATATCCAGAATTTGGTTGCGGCATCGTCTCAATATTGTGAAAGTCAAATAATTTGGTATTCTTCTGGTGTGATTTACGCCCCCACAGGAAACCATCTTTGGAAGAGGAGAAATCTTTGGCCTTGGAGTCTCGGAGGATTGAAGATTTAACTCGAGACTTGAAGAGTAGGAATTGATGTAGCATGTTGCGGGAAGTGATTTGGTGTAGTATGCCTTAAGCCACTTTCAGTTGATATGTTATCTCTAGCTTTCCCCATCTTCTTTGATAATCTTGTAGTAACCTGTTGTCATACGCTTTAGTGATTATGTACGGCCCTTCCCATTTGGAGAAAACTTCGGTGCCGATGCATCTTCTTTGGATGTGACCTTTGGGATGCTCGGAAATTACATGATGACATATTACGGATAGTGCGGGCTCGGGATCCTCGCGGCCTCGTAAAGTGTTGAAGGCGTCTTCTAGACGAGAGAGGTGATGATATTCTTGCGCTGCACCCTTGAAGAGTAGAGGACCTTATTGTGGGTAAGGATTTTTGGTAGGCCGTGTGTCTTCGGAGCTTTGTGGTGAAGGGATCCCATGTATATCTTAGTCCTCAAGTATGGTATACATGTTTCCATCTTTGTAGTAATTCTTTGCGGTGAAGCTATGGGCTGGTATCCAACGAGTGAGGGCAACGAGTTCTTAGTAAGAGATGTAATCGGGAGAAACCATTATCGTGGTAACAAAGTAGGTTGGCTGATATTCTATGGGCTCCGTGGACGTAAAAGGATTGGTGGATGCGTAAGCGAGCAAGCTACATCCATGATCACGAGTTTTGGCGAGATGGATTAAAAGGTGTCCATGACTACGAAGATTGGTGGATGTGACTATGTTCCTTGATATGGGAGTGTGGCGGCACGACCCTTTGCGGAAGGAGTGGCATTGAAGCGAACGTTGAAGCGAAGCCTTTCTTTGGAAACGTTGATGCGTAGCTATACGGAGAAGAGCGTTGATGCGGAGCTACGCCAGTGAGAACGTTGAAGCGACATCTTGCAACTCTCGAGCCTTGACGGCTACCATTTTGAAGTCGGAGGCCACGTCACGTTCTGTCAAACTCGACATCCCTCGAGAGAAAGAGGTTAGGAGTCCCCAGTTACATATGTCGATCGTGCTTTCTAGGAGAGGTTGTGGTTTGGGAACGGCTTCCCTAGCTGGAAACGCCAGCTTTCCTGATGCAGTGCGGTTGAGAGATGAAAATATGTCTTGATGCTATGCCTTGGAGAAATATAGAATCTCACATAACTGTTTCATCATATTTAGTGCGACTTTGTGGCGAAGTTCCAATTATGAGGGTCAGACGGAAGAAGGGTCTCCGTGAACTCGGGGAGAGTTGTTGATTTCCATTGCTTTCGATTTTGGAGAAGTCCTTCCTGATCTTCACGTGTGACGAAATTGGATTGCTTATCCCCTTCTAATGGGCGTTCAAGTGCAACGCGAGCCTCTTCATCTATAACGCGCGTCCTGCTGAAGTATCTTTCGTCTTTTCATCGAATCAACAGTGTTAAAAGGAGGTCGATTCTTAGGATCTTCCAGGTATCTTGCCACGATGGTGGAGTAGCGTCTCTGGTGACGGTTGGAGCTTTCATGCTTGAAGAGCCGTTGGGGTGGCGAGAAGTGGCTAAGTTACAGTGATCGTAAGTGTATCGTGCGAGAGATGACATGGTTTTGATCACGAAGTCTTTGGAGCCATGGCGCTGTTTCGAAAGGCGAGGATGGTGTTGGAAGGGCGCAAGATGTTAGCTGTTGGAAGGATGCAAGCCCCATTAGCACAAAGTGTGTAATGCTAACGGCTAGGATGCGCGTGCGGCATGTGCACAGTAGCCCAGCGTCCGGCAAGCAGCGTCTGGCAAGTGTTTACGGCAGCGCTGGCATGCGCGTCGCAAGCGCATCAGTAAGCGCATCGGAAAGCAGCGTCCCGGTGGTCTTTGGATCGTCTTGGAATGCGGCGGACTTGGTGTGGACGGCCGGCTTGGATTTCGGTATGGTGTGGACCATTGGCTTGGCACGGTGCTGGCTTGGCGTGGCTTGGACTTGTTCTGCGGGCCCGATTGCCTCTTCCCATACGTAGCTCAAACGAGGAAATCCTTTCCTTATTCAAATTTAAAAAGTGTTATGCTTATGAAATGGGTTGGCTCCCCTTTTTACCGTATCTTTGTTATCACGTCATGGTGTTAGCGGTAGTGCGGTAGTGACAAAGTGGGCAAGCATATCGGCTATGTACTCAGCGTTTCTCTTTCAATTTGTTTTATTGTTTTCTTGTCTTTGGTGTAAACCCGTAGCCATAGGTATGCCTTTCATAAACTTGTGGAAATACTTCATCATAAATAATTCTTCAAATGTCCTGTAGTAACGTCTGCTAATAGTGACGGTGGTAATTGTGCAAAGTAGGTATGTACGGGTAGGTGAAATTTTTTTTTTTCTTTGAAAGGCAAACAAAGCGCTTTAGTTTATGGTTTTTGTCTTCTGGATTTCTTGGGTTGATAGATAAATGTTAGCTTTTGAGGATATTGGATTATTTACGGGAAGAATGGTTTTGATAATATAACTCGATTATGTTTTGGGAAAGGAATATTGCTTTATGAAAGTGTGTGCTAGCAATAGGCACAAGACGCAATAGTATGGCGGTTTTATTAAGAACCAAAAGCAGATCGTATATCTTACTTGTGATCTGAATTTACTCACTTCATAGGTTTTTTTGAAGAACATGCCCCTCTCCATGTAAAAAAGGCGGTTTCTTTGGTAGCATCGCCGACAAGTCCCCAATCGGCCGATAGCATCTTTCTGCGAGTCCCAGTTTTTTCTCGTGTAGTTTTAACAAGCGATAACCTAAGGTTGTCAGCAGTTGAGTCGGATTAGTCGCCTTTCCCTACCATCTTGACATACGGGTGAAGAAGCGAGATCGACGGTCGACATTATGGCCGATAGATCAATCCTCTCACATTTGTGGTCGCCAATTGTTTATGGGTAAAAATCGTTTGCGATTTCGGTAGGTCAACAGGTGAGTGAGAAAGCTGGTTCAAACCCTAAACAAATGTCTTTGCGTGAGCACTTTATAGATTCAAGAGATAAATCCAGACAAGTCCCGCTGAACCAAGAAATGTTAGTTCGGACTTGCTTCGGTCACAAAGTGGAGGAGAAGGGTTGATTTGGGGAGGGAAGCAAAGAAAGGTGTTGAGACCAGAATAATTCTAGGAGGTAGCGTCTCGACTTGTATCGAAAGTAAAGCTTCGGAGCTTGCAAGAGGTGGAAGCTTTTGGGAGAGCTTGCAAAGTTGCCTTTACGAGAGTGTAGTATTTTCTCTGGCGAGACTTGTTATACGGTGGAAATAGGTAAAAGACCTATTTATACAAGTCGAGATTGAAACGTACCCTGGCCTCATGAAGGAAGAGAGTAAAGGGTGAAATAATGGGAGGAGGTGGTAAGCGCATGGTTTAATGGGTGAAAATGTTTTTCACCATTATTTCCTCTTTTATTTGACGCTTTATTCCTTTTCACGCTTTCTTAATGTGAGCGTAGTGTACGGCATTGCATCTTTGTGACCGCCAAACCAAACCCCTAAAGAAGCATCCCCCAGTTTTTTGTTGATGTCTCGAGTGTTGGTTGCATCTTGAGTGCAAGTGGTGCTGCTAGGGACGCATGTGGCATGTGCCAATGGCATGTGCGGGATGCCATTGTTGCGAGTTGCACCTCGAGCGTAAGTGGTAATGCAGAGTGCTAGTGGCGTGTGTGGCATGTGCCAACGGCATGTGCGGAATGCCTTGGTGGTAGGTTGCACGGTTTGCAAGTTAGGCTACCAGCGTGTGTGTTTGGCATGTGCCAATGGCATGTGTGGAATGCCTTGGTGGTAGGTTACACGGTTTGCAAGTTAGGTTACCAGCGTGCGTGTTTGGCATGTGTGGAATGCCTTGGTGGTAGGTTGCACGGTTTGCAAGTTAGGCAACCAGCGCACGTGTTGGCATGTGCGATGGCACGTGCGGCCATGTTGACCTAGTTGCAAGTCTTGGAAGCCCTAGGCGCTATATTTGGCGTGGGCAAAGGCGCAGCGGCTTGGAAATATGGCTTGCGACACGTGTTGGCATGTGCCAATGGCACGTGCGGCCATGTTGACCTAGTTGCAAGTCTTGCAAGCCCTAGGGCGCTATATTTGGCGTGGGCCAAAGGCATAGCGGCTTGGAAATATGGCTTGCGACACGTGTTGGCATGTGCCAATGGCGCGTGCGGCCATGTTGACCTAGTTGCAAGTCTTGCAAGCCTAGGGGCGCTATATTTGGCGTGGGCCAAAGGTATAGCGGCTTGGAAATATAAACTTGCGGCACGTGTTGGCATGTGCCAATGGCACGTGCGGCCATGTTGACCTAGTTGCAAGTCTTGCAAGCCTAGGGCGCTATATTTGGCGTGGGCCAAAGGCATAGCGGCTTGGAAATATGGCTTGCGACACGTGTTGGCATGTGCCAATGGCACGTGCGGCCATGTTGACCTAGTTGCAAGTCTTGCAAGCCTAGATTTAGGCTATATTTAGCGTGGGCCAAAGGTATAGCGGCTTGGAAATATGGCTTGCGACACGTGTTGGCATGTGCCAATGGCACGTGCGGCCATGTTGACTTAGTTGCGAGTGTTGCAAGCCTAGGGCGCTATATTTGGCGTGGGCCAAAGGCATAGCGGCTTGGAAATATGGCTTGCGACACGTGTTGGCATGTGCCAATGGCACGTGCAGCCATGTTGACCTAGTTGCAAGTCTTGCAAGCCTAGGGCGCTATATTTGGCGTGGGCCAAAGGCATAGCGGCTTGGAAAATTGGCATTGTTGCCATGGTGCGCAGTGCGGCTTGGTTTAGCATTGTTGCCATGGTGCGCGGGTGCGGCTTGGTTTGCATTGTCGCCATGGTGCGCGATGATGCGGCTTGGTTTAGCATTGTTCGAAGTGGTCTGTGATGTCGGCTTGGTTTAGCATTGTTGCCATGGTGCGCAGTCTTTGCTTAGTTTGGCATTGTTGCCATGGTGCTCGATATGCGGCTTGGTTTGCATTGTTATTGCCATGGCGTTGATATGCGACTTGGTTTGGCATTATTGCCATGGTGCGCGAGGTGCGGCTTGGTTTGGCATTGTTGCCATGGTGCGCGATATGCGGCTTGGTTTGGTATTGTTGCCATGGTGCGCGATGTTGCGGCTTGGTTTTGGAATTAGGGTTACATGGTTGAAAACCTAACTGGTATTTTTGAAAAAATACCCCTATTAATTATTTACACCTGAGTTAAATGCTCTTAGTTAATGTGTTGCGGGTAACACTAGGTCATGGGGTTGATTTTTACCCCTTGTTTAAAAACCACCATCAACATTAAGTCCCTGCTTGGCTCGGAGCAGGGCTTTGTTGCGAGGTAAGCATAAGATGGTGACAAACTATTAACAAGCAAACCGTAAAGAAACTTGAAGGAGGCTTGTACGACCTTTATAAATAGGATTTGGAATCCTTGCCTCCGGTAGTTTTGCACAAATCGGGAGAGGTTTGGCAAAATTGGTGGGCCGGTGCGGCTTAGGCGACGTTGGGAAGTTGGCATGAGTTGGGAAGCCGAGTGTGCTAGTTGGTGGGGCCGGCGCAAAGTGTAGAAGTCTTGCGTGCTTGCGGGGCGTGACTTGGGCGGCCATTGGGAGGTCGGGCGCGATTGGTGGGGCGAGTGCAACTTGGAAGCCCCGTGTGGGCGTGGCCGATGTAAATAAGGAGGGAGTAGGCGTTTCTTCGGATAGCAAAGTTTCCTTATTTTGCTTTCCTTCACGTGCGGCTTCAATTAGGGCATTGTTCATGCTAAAATCACGAAAGCGTTATGTCCCTCATTGCTTCCTTTCCTTTTAAGATCCCGTATTTATACCCAACGCAAGCTGCATCATATTCCTTGTTTGAGAAAAGATTCTTCTTGTTGGATTTCTCTCTTTGTCATGTCAGATTCGAGTCATCTTCGGTATGTTTTCTTCTTCTTTGGCGGACGACACACTTTAACGCTTGTTGTGTAAATGGGGAAATTTCCTTCTTTTTTGTGTACGGAGATATCTGTTGGAGCATCGTCATCACTATGTATAACGAGGATGACCTAGTTGTTCCTCTTCCTTCAAGTCCAGCTTGTTGTGCTGAGACTTGGTGAATGCGTATTTAGGGCTCTCTTGTCATGAATACCCTTCTGCAACTTTACCGTTTGGGACTCGTATGAGGTGTCCCTCCTCCAATTATCGGAATGTTGGTGGTTTAATTCTTGGTGCGGAAAGAATTCGTAGCCCTTTATACGAGGATATGGTAGACGTACGGCCATATTGCTACCCCGGGAGCGTGGTGAAGTGTTGTTCGTCCTCTTTGGTTTCCGTAGTGAATTGTCTTTTGCCAATGATTGCTGAGATGGAGAATGTGTCCATTCATGTTGTTGTGGAGTCAGCCATTCAAAAGTGGGATAACATAGTGTCTACCTGCGAATCTTTGGAATTTAATATCAGCTGGTTGCGGCATCGTCTCAATATTGTGAAAGTCGACAGAGCTGGGTATTCTTCTTTGGTGTGATTCTGCCCAGAAACCATCTTTGGAAGAGGAGAAAGCTTTGGCCTTGGAGTCTCGAGAGGAATGAAGATTTAACTCGAGACTTGAAGAGTAGGAATTTTTGATGTAGCATGTTGCGAGGAAGTGATTTGGTGTAGTATGCCTTAAGCCACTTTCAGATTGATGGTGTCTCTAGCTTTCCCATCTTCTTTGATAATCTTGTAGTAACCATTTGTCATACGCTTTAGTGATTATGTACGGCCCCTTCCCATTTGGGAGAAAACTTCGGTGCGATGCATCTTGCTGGATGTGACAACTTGGGATGCTCGAAATTACATGATGACATATTACGGATAGTGCGGCTCGGGATCCTCCGCGGCCTCGTAAAGTGTTGAAGCGTCTTCAGACAGAGAGGTGATGATATTCTTACGCGCACCCTTGAAGAGTAGAGGACCTTGTTGTGGGTAAGGATTTTTGGTAGAGCTGTGTCTTCGGAGCTTTGTGATGAAGGGATCCCATGTATATCTTCCCGTCCTCAAGTATGGTATACGTGTTTCCATCTTTGTAGTAATTCTTCTTTGTGGTGAAGCTCAATTTGGTATCCAACGAGTGAGGGCAACGAGTTCTTGGTAGGAGATGTAATCGGGAGAAACTACATTATCGTGGTAACAAAGTAGGTTGGCTGATATTCTATGGGCTTAGTGGACGTAAAAGGATTGGTTGGATGCGTAAGCCAGCGGAAACATCCATGATCACGAGTTTTGGCGAGATGGATTAAAAGGTGTCCATGACTCGAAGATTGGCTGGATGTGACTATGTTCCTTGATATGGGGAGTGTGGCGGCACGACCCTTTGCAGGAAGGAGTGGCATTGAAGCGAACGTTGAAGCGAAGCCAGCTGGCTGGAGAACGTTCATGCGTAGCTACCACGGAAGAACGTTGATGCGGAGCTACCTACGGAAAACGTTGAAACGACATCTTGCAACTCTCGAGCCTTGACGGCTACCATTTTGAAGTCGGAGGCCACGTCACGTTCGGTCAAACTCGACATCCCTCAAGAGAAAAAGAGGTTAGGAGTCCCCGAGTTACATACGTCGATCGTGCTTTCTAGGAGAGGTTGTGGTTTGGGAGCAGCTTCCACAGTTGGAAACGCTTGACCTTTCCCACGATGCGGTGCGGTTGAGAGATGCAAATATGTCTTGATGCTATGCCTTGGAGAAATATAGAATCTCACATAACTGTTTCATCATAGAGTGTACGACTTTGTGGGCGAAGTTCCAATTATGAGGGTCCCAGAAGAAGGGTCTCCCAGTGAACTCGGGAGAGTTGTTGATTTCCATTTCTTTCAATTTTGGAGAAGTCCTTCCGATCTTCATGTGTGACGAAATTGGATTGCTTATCCCCTTCTCTTGGGCGTTCAAGTGCAACGCGAGCCTCTTCATCTATACGCGTCTATTTGAAGTATCTTTCGTCTTTTCATCGAATCAACGGTGCTAAAAGGAGGTTGAACTTCTTAGGATCTTCTAGTATCTTGCCACTGATGGTGGAGTAGCGTCTCTGAGTGACGGTTGGAGCTTTCATGCTTGAAGAAACGTTGGGGTGGCGGAAGCGGCTGCGGTTACAGTGATCGTAAGTGTATCGTGCGGAGATGACATGGTTTTGATCACGAAGTCTTTGGAGACATGTGTTTGTTTCGAAAAGGCGAGGATGGTCTTTGGAAGGCGCAAGATGTTAGCTATTGGAAGGATGCAAACTGATAGCACAAAGTGTGGTGCTGCGGCTAGGATGCGCGTGCGGCATGTGTGCAGTAAAGCGCGTCCGACCAAGCGCGTCACAACAGCGCGCTTGCAAGCATGCCCAGCATGCGCGTCGGCAAAAGCGCATCAGGGTAAGCGCATCCAGGAAAGCGCGTCAGGTGGCCATGTCGTCTTGGAATGGGCGACTTGGTGTGGGCCAGCTTGGATTTCGGTATGGTGTGGACCATTGGCTTGCAGTGCTGGCTTGGCGTGGCTTGGACTTGTTCTGAGGCCCGATTGCCTCTTCCCATACGTAGCTCAAAAAGGAAATCCTTTCCTTATTCAAATTCAAAAGTGTTATGCTTATGAAATGGGTTGGCTCCCCTTTTTACCTCGTATCTTTGTTATCACGTCATGGTGTTAGCGGTGGCCTTGGTAGTGACAAAGTGGGCAAGCATATCCAGCTATGTAATCGTTTCTCTTTCAATTTGTTTTATTATTTTCTTGTCTTTGGTGTAAACTTAGTAGCCATAGGTATGCCTTTCATAAACTTGTGGAAATACTTCATCATAAATAATTCTTCAAATGTCACTTGTAATGCGTCTGCTAATAGTGACAGGTATTATTATTGTGCAAAGTAGGTATGTAGGGGTAGGTGAAATTTTTTTTTTTTCTTTGAAAGGCAAACAAAGCCCCCTGGTTTATGGTTTTTGTCTTCTGGATTTCTTGGGTTGATAGATAAATGTTAGCTTTTGAGGATATTGGATTATTTGGGATGAATGGTTTTGATAATATAACTATGATTATGTTTTGGGAAAGGAATATTGCTTTTATGAAGTGTGTGCTAGCAATAGGACAATACTCAGCAATAGTATGGTGGTTTTATTAAGAACCTAAAAACAGATCGTATATCTTATGTGATCTAATTTACTCACTTCATAGGTTTTTGCGAACATGCCCCTCTCCATGTAAAAAGGCGGTTTCTTGGTAGCACGTTGACAAGTCCCCAATCGTTGATAGCATCTTCGGCGAGTCCCCGGTTTTCTGTGTAGTTTTAACAAGCGATATAGGGTTGTCGGCGGTTGAGTCGGATTGAGTCGCCTTCCCCTACCATCTTGACATCAGGTCAAGAACGAGATCAACGATCGACATTGTGAGCCGATAGATCAATCCTCTCCGCTGTGGTCGCCAATTGTTTATGGGTAAAAATCGTTTCTGCCGATTTCGGTAAATGCAATAGGTGAGTGAGAAACTGGTTCAAACCCTAAACAAATGTGCTTTGCACGTGAGAAATTTATAGATTCGAGAGATCAATCTGTACAAGTCCGCCTAAACCAAGAAAATGGTAGTTCCAGGACTTGCTTCGGTCACAAAGTGGAGGAGAAGGGTTGATTTGGGAGGGAAGCAAAGAAAGGTGTTGAGACGAGAATAATTCTAGGAGAGTAGCATCTCGACTTGTATCGAGAAAGTGAAAGCTTCGGAAGCTTGCAAGAGGTGGAAGCTTTTGGGAGCTTGCAAAAGTTGCCTTTACGAGAGTGTAGTATTTTCTCTCCGGCCAAGAGACTTGTTGTCTGGTGGAAATAGAGTAAGACCTATTTATACAAGTCGAGATTGAAGCGTACCCTGGCCTCCTGAACGAAGAGAGTAAAGGGTGAAATAATGGGAGGAGGTGGTAACCGCATGGTTTAATGGATGGCGTTTTTCACCATTATTTCCTCTTTTATTTGACCGCTTTATTCCTTTTCACGCTTTCTTAATGTGGCGTAGTGTCTACGCATGCATCTTTTGACCGCCAAACCAAAACCCTAAAGAAGCATCCCCCAGTTTGTGTTGATGTCTCGAGTGTTGGTTGCATCTTGAGTGCAAGTGGTACTGCTAGGGACGCATGTGGCATGTGCCAATGGCATGTGCGGGATGCCATTGTTGCGAGTTGCACCTCGAGCGTAAGTGGTAATGCCAGAGCTGCTAGTGGCGTGTGTGGCATGTGCCAACGGCATGTGCGGAATGCCTTGGTGGTAGGTTGCACGGTTTGCAAGTTAGGCTACCAGCGTGTATGTTTGGCATGTGCCAATGGCATGTGCGGAATGCCTTGGTGGTAGGTTGCACGGTTTGCAAGTTAGGTTACCAGCGTGCGTGTTTGGCATGTGCCAATGGCATGTGTGGAATGCCTTGGTGGTAGGTTGCACGGTTTACAAGTTAGGCTACCAGCGCACGTGTTGGCATGTGCCAATGGCACGTGCGGCCATGTTGACCTAGTTGCAAGTCTTGGAAGCCTAGGGCGCTATATTTGGCGTGGGCCAAAGGCATAGCGGCTTGGAAATATGGCTTGCGACACGTGTTGGCATGTGCCAATGGCACGTGCGGCCATGTTGACCCTAGTTGCAAGTCTTGCAAGCCTAGGCGCTATATTTAGCGTGGGCCAAAGGCATAGCGGCTTGGAAATATGGCTTGCGACACGTGTTGGCATGTGCCAATGGCGCGTGCGGCCATGTTGACCCTAGTTGCAAGTCTTGCAAGCCTAGGGGCGCTATATTTGGCGTGGGCCAAGGTATAGCGGCAGAATATGGCTTGCGGCACGTGTTGGCATGTGTGCCAATGGCACGTGCGGCCATGTTGACCTAGTTGCAAGTCTTGCAAGCCTAGGGCGCTATATTTGGCGTGCGGCCAAAGGCATAGCGGCTTGGAAATATGGCTTGCGACACGTGTTGGCATGTGCCAATGGCACGTGCGGCCATGTTGACTTTAGTTGCAAGTCTTTGCAAGCCTAGGCGCTATATTTGGCGTGGTCAAAGGTATAGCGGCTTGGAAATATGGCTTGCGGCACGTGTTGGCATGTGCCCAATGGCATGTGCGGCCATGTTGACCTAGTTGCAAGTCTTGAAGGCCTAGGGCGCTATATTTGGCGTGGGGCCAAAGGCATGGCGGCTTGGAAATATGGCTTGAGACACGTGTTGGCATGTGCCAATGGCACGTGCGGCCATGTTGACCTAGTTGCAAGTCTTGCAAGCCTAGGGCGCTATATTTGGCGTGGGCCAAAGGCATGGCGGCTTGGAAATATGAAACTGCGACACGTGTTGGCATGTGCCAATGGCGCGTGCGGCCCATGTTGACTGTTGCAAGTCTTGCAAGCCTGGGCGCTATATTTGGCGTGGGCCAAAGGCATAGCGGCTTGGAAATATAGCTTGCGACACGTGTTGGCATGTGCCAATGGCACGTGCGGCCATGTTGACCTAGTTGCGAGTCTTGCAAGCCTAGGGCGCTATATTTAGCGTGGGCCAAAGGCATAGCGGCTTGGAAATATGGCTTGCGACACGTGTTGGCATGTGCCAATGGCACGTGCGGCCATGTTGACCTAGTTGCAAGTCTTGCAAGCCTAGGGCGCTATATTTGTCGTGGGCCAAAGGCATAGCGGCTTGGAAATATGGCTTGCGACACGTGTTGGCATGTGCCAATGGCACGTGCGGCCATGTTGACCTAGTTGCAAGTCTTACAAGCCTAGGGCGCTATATTTGGCGTGGGCCAAGGTATAGCTGACTTGGAAATATGGCTGCGACACGTGTTGGCATGTGCCAATGGCACGTGCGGCCATGTTGACCTAGTTGCGAGTCTTGCAAAGCCTAGGGCGCTATATTTTTGCGTGGGCCAAAGGCATAGCGGCTTGGAAATATGGCTTGCGACACGTGTTGGCATGTGCCAATGGCACGTGCGGACCTAGTTGCAAGTCTTGCAAGCCCTAGGTATTATATTTTGCGTGGGCCAAAGGCGTAAGCGGCTTAGGAAATTTGGCATTGTTGCCATGGTGCGCGAGTGCGGCTTGGTTTGGCATTGTTTCCATGGTGCGCGAGGGTGCGGCTTGGTTTGGCATTGTCGCCATGGTGCCTTGATATGCGGCTTGGTTTAGCATTGTTAGTGGTGCACGATATGCGGCTTGGTTTAGCATTGTTGCCATGGTGCGCAGGTGCGGCTTGGTTTGGCATTGTTGCCATGGTGCGCGATATGCGGCTTGGTTTAGCATTGTTGCCATGGCGCGATAGACGGCTTGGTTTGGCATTGTTTCCATGGTCGCGTAGGTGCGGCTTGGTTTGGCATTGTTGCCATGGTGCGCGATATGCGTCTTGGTTTGGCATTGTTGCCATGGTCATGATGATGTAACGGCTTGGTTTTGGAATTAGGGTTACGTATTTGAAAACCTAATCTGGTATTTTGAAAAAATACCCCTATTAAGTATTACACGAGTTAAATGCTCTTAGTTAATGTGTTGCGGGTAACACTAGGTCATGGGGTTTTACGATTTTATCCCTTGTTTAAAAACCACCATCAACAGGTACTTACTAACAGTGAATAAAGTTGCTTAAGTGCCTATTGGAGACTGGAGTTGTCTGTTGTGTCATTTAGACGTTAAGTGACCGCTGGGGGTTGCCTACTGGGTTCTAAACATTAAGTGACTATTCGGCGGTTGCCTATTAGATTTGGAAATCCAATCAGATGTCGATGACAGGGAAAGTTGTTGCTGATGTGACCTCACCAGATCCAAGAATAATTGTAGGGACGACATATGGCATTTTGGGGGTCTCTTATTATAAATAAAGATGTTAGAGATGCGAAAATAAGCAAAGTTTTTGGAAAAGGCTTGGCGGTAATTCTTGCATAAAATAAATATATTATGTAGCACGGAATTATAAATTCACCGGACTCTGCTTCATTTTGACCTGTTCTGGTGACTAGCTCTCTTGACATTCAACAAGACTAGCTTTTTCGTTTGCTTTGCCCTCTTACTTGCCACAACTTTGTAGTAAAATTTCGGGAGATGATTCATTCGCCCCATTTTCTCCCGCAATTTCATTCCGATAGGGATCTGATGAACGAAAAAAACACTCTCAATATTGGGATTAGGAAGGCTAAAAGTGGATCCCCACATGTGTGTTGCGGATCTCGGGGTTGGTTGTCGGTCAACCTATCATTTTTCGTAAAACTTCACACAACTTTGACAGTTAAATGAATTCAGTCAAGTACATATGCCAACACTGGGGTTGGGCCTCACGGGTTTGATAAGATTAAATTAGAACCATTTTTTGGGCACCATGGTTTTTGGGGACCATGGTCTTATTAGCCACCTTCCCTATAGTTATAAGGGTGTCTAAAGTGTGGAAATGACTAACCTACCCTTAACCTAATTTAATTTAAAACTAACCTAATAACCACCTCTCTCTCTCTATATATATATATATAACCACCACCTCCTCCCACCGCCGCCCACCACCACCACCTATATATAACCACCACCTCCTCCCACCCCACCACCACCACCACCACCACCTCGACTACCACCGAGAAAAATTTTAATTTTTGGTAACTAATCATACGAATCACTAATAAATTTGGGAAAGTTCTTAGGGTAACTAATCATTACTAATCATACTAATCATTACTAATCATTAAGTTCGGTTCTTGGTAATAAATTTGGGAACGAACTTTGGTTAGAACTGATCGTAACAACTTTTAATTTTTTTGTAACCGAACTATATAGTTGGTTTGATCGGAAGGAAAATTTTCAATTTTTTTAACCGAACTTCTTCTTGGTAACTAATCATTACTAATCATTAAGTTCGGTTCTTGGTAATAAATTTGGGAAACCGAACTTTAAGTTGATTTGGTCCTAAAAGTCTTAAATTTTTTTTATGTAGGAACTATATGGTTCGGTTTGATCATGAGGAAAATTTTCAATTTTTTTAACGGAACTTCTTACTGGTAACTAATCATTACTAATCATACTAATCATTACTAATCATTAAGTTCGGTTCTTGGTAATAAATTTGGGAAACTTTGGTCCTAAAAAGTCTTAAATTTTTTTGTAACTTGAACTATATGGTTCGGTTTGATCATGAGGAAAATTTTCAATTTTTTTAACCGAAACGTAACTAATCATTACTAATCATTAAGTTCGGTTCTTGGTAATAAATTTGGGAAACCGAACTTTAAGTTCCGGTTTGGTCCTAAAAAGTCTTAAATTTTTTGTAACGAACTATATAGTTAGGTTTGATCCTGAAGGAAAATTTTCAATTTTTATAACTTGAACTTCTTCTTTTGGTAACTAATCATTACTAATCATACTAATCATTACTAATCATTAAGTTCGGTCCTTGGTAATAAATTTAGAAAGTCTTAAAAAAAAATTCAACCGAATTGCAATGTGAAAACCGGCCCGGCCATCAAACCGGAAAAATTACTGGGTCAAGGGTTAGTGGGCTAACCAGTGGTTTAACCCAGGTTCACTGGGTCGTATTAAAACTTATCCTTTTCTTCCTCCACTTTTTCTCTTTCAGCTTTTATACGTGTCCAGTGTAGTTCTTCTTTTTTTTTTTTTGTAATTTTTATGAACATATACGTGTCTAGTCTAGTGTTAGCACGTCCTATACACAATCCAACTGCCCACACCACATGCTTTGCTTTCAAAGAAAAGTCAACAAACCACGAAATAAATTTTTTAAAAGAGAACTAGGTTTATCAATCTCCCCGTCTCTTTCTGTATTGTTCTTTTTCATCTCTTTGCAGGAAGTTCATAGTTTGTTCATCTTCTTGTTTTGTTTTTGAACTTCCCTGCGCTGGTAATCAATTTCCCTTTTGTATTAACTTTTTTTTTTCCCTGTAAACTCTTCTAATATGAATGTTTGTCAAATCAATTTTATAATTAAATCTTGATGTGAGTGAGTTTGATTTTTGATTTGAAGAAATCTTCCTGAACTTTGATTCATATGTTGGAATGGAAAAGATTCACTAGAAATCTTCAACTTTGTATTTACTTTCGAGTTTCGATGTAGATTTTTGAATTGTAATGTTACAGGGTCGATTCATTTGTAGGACCGTCTTTGGAGTCGTATGGGTCATTTGTTGGAAACGGGTTGTCCGGTTTTACTATAGAGAACGTTTTTTCTAAAATTACCCAGGTCAGCGTGGAATCGGCCGAAATATTCTTAGTTCACGGTTTTCAGTCCGGCCGTCGGCCGAGGCGGTTTCAGAACATTGCCGAATTGATCGTAAGGAAAATTTTCAATTTTTGTAACCGAACTTCTTATCGGCAACTAATCATTACTAATCATACTGTTGTGATTTGATTGAATATATTTGATTGATTTTGGTTGAAATGGAGATGGGGAAGTATTTCCTCTCTATCTCTTCTATTTCATTTTCTCAAAAAACATATTACATTCTCTTTCTTAATTTAGTCAATATATGACTAGAGAAGCATGTGTGCCACACACCTACACACTAACTAAATGTGGAGTTGACACTCTATTACACTACACATTACATTACATTACTCAACAATCTCCTCCTTAATGTGATGTTCTTCTACTCCCTAGTAGTTCACGGAAATGTTGAAATTTTCCTTTGGGAAGTGCCTTGGTGAATATGTGCCAATTGGTCTTAGTCTTGCAATACTTGAGTTCTATCTCACCATCTTCAACCGCTTCTCGAATGAAATGGTACTTGAGTTTGATGTGCCTTGCTCTCAATGCTCAACCGAATTTTTGGACATAGCAATTGCCGATTTGTTGTCACAAAGATTACGGTGCTTTCTTCTTGCTTATCTTGAATGTCTTCCATGATTCTTCTTAGCCATACAACATGAGATGTAGCTATTGATGCCGAAATGTACTCCTTCCGCCAGTGGATTGAGCTACGGTTTCTTGCTTCTTCGATGCCCATGTGAATATACCCAACCAAGAGAAAAAGCATAACCGATGTACTCTTCATGTCATCAATACACCCTCCCAAGTCGCTATCACAATAGCCAACTAATTTGACATCCAAATTTCTTGAATACATGATTCCAAAATTCATTGTTCCTTGTATGTACCTTAACAACCTCTTTGCCGCGCCAAGATGTAAATGACTAGGTGAACTCATGAACCTAGAAAGCATACTTGAAGCAAACATGATGTCGGGTCTTGTATGTGTAAGATACAACAAGTTTCCAATAAGACCTCTATAGTAAGTCTCATCAACCTTCCTTCCTCCATCATCTTTCTTGAGTTTCTCATTCACTACAAGTGGTGTAGATGTGGGGTTACAACCAAGCATACCAAATTTCTTCAACACCTTTTCGGCATACTTGCTTTGAGAAATAAACACTCCATCTTCACTTTGATGAACTTCTATACCAAGGAAGTACTTGAGCAAACCCATGTCACTCATCTCATATTTCATCATCATTTCTCTCTTGAATTGCTCTATCATATGAGCATCATTACTAGTAAAGATAAGATCATCAACATACAAGGCAACGATGAGAATAGACGTACCTTTAGTCTTCACATAAAGTGTAGGCTCACTCTTGCTTTTGTTGAAGTTTTGCCTTTTGAAGTATCCATCTATCTCACTATACCAAGCTCTTGGTGCTTGCTTGAGGCCATACAAAGCTTTCTTCAACTTGTATACTTTGTCCTCTTCTCCTTCCACCACAAAACCTTGTGGTTGTTCTATAAACCTCTTCATGGAGTTCTCCATTCAAAATGCCGATTTGACATCAAGTTGATAAAGTAACCAACCTTTTTGGGAAGCCATAGCAATCACGGCTCTAATGGTGTCAAGGCGAGACAACCAGGTGCAAAAGTTTCATTCAGTCGATCTTAGGGTTGTTGTGAGTAGCCCCTTTGCCACCAACCTTGCTTTGTATCTTTGAACCGTTCCATCCGCATTGTACTTCACCTTGTAGATCCATTTCACGCCAATAACTTCTTTGTCACTTGGCCTTGCTACCTTCTCCCATGTATCGTTCGTCAATGACAAAAACTTCTTCTTCCATGGCTTTTATCCAAACCGGTTCTTTTGATGCTTCTTCAAAATTTTCCGGCTCAACCACACAATAGTTGCATCTTTCATACACTTCACTCAACCTATGCATCTTCTTTGGTGCGATGGTGGTGATGTTGATGCACTAGTACTTGAGACATACTTGGAGATGCTCCTTGTCTTGTATTTGGTGGTGTTTGAGGTAGTTCTTCCTCATCTTCTTCACCTTCTTCTACTTCATTTGTTGCTGAATTTTCTTGCTCTTCATCAACAATAATGGTTCTCTTCTCAATTTTACCTTCTTCCCAATTCCATGAAGCCCCTTCATCAAACAAGACATCACGACTTGTAATCATTGTGTTGTTCTTCAAGCTAAACAACCTATAACCTTTTGATTGGAGGCTATAGCCAATGAATATACACTTCTCACTTGCTTCATCAAGCTTTGTTCTCTTCACCTTTGGAATTTGAGAATAACACACTACCAAAAACTTTGAGATGTCTTACCGATGGCTTTCTCCACTCCATGCTTCAAAAGGGTTTTATCCCATACGACTTTTGTTGGACACCTATTCATCAAGTAGACGGAGGTGTTTACGGCTTCGGCCCCAAAACACTTAGGCATACCCTTGTCATGAAGCATGGACTTCGCCATCTCCATCACGGTTTGGTTCTTTCTCTCGGAAACACCATTTTGTTGAGAGTATAACCCACGGTTAGTTGCCTTTCCAAGCCTTCATCTTCACAAAATTTATCAAACTCTTTGTTGTTGTACTCTTTGCCTCTATCACTTCTCAAAACTTTGATGTAGTGACCACTTTGCTTTCAACAAGGCTCTTGAACTTCTTGAAGATGCTAAAAACTTCGGACTTTTGTCTCATGAAGTACACCCAAGTCATACGACTTAAATCATCAATGAACAAGATAAAGTATCTATTACCTCCATGAGTTGGTGTCTTCATTGGTCCACACACATCGGTATGTACCAAACCAAGAAGTTCTTTTGCTCTCCATGCTACACCTTTTGGGAATGGTTGGCGATGATGTTTCCCAAGTGCACAACCTTCACATACTCCATCCTTGTGGTTGATATGTTGTGGAAGTCCTTGCACCATGTTCTTGTTGAAAGTAACTTGAGACTATTGAAATTCAAATGCCCAAGTCTTTTATGCCATAACCATGTTTCATCAATGGTTTCCATCCTCAATGCAACATTCTTCTCCTTTTCAAAGATAATTGGAAAGCTTCTATTTTCTCCATCTTGATACTCTTCATGACTTGTCTCTTGTTGTTGTGCTTCTTGTCATAAATGGTGCAATATCCATCTTCAAAATGAACCGCATACCCAAGCTCCACAAGTTGCCCAACACTAAGCAAATTTTGTGCCAAATCCAGGAACATATAACACATCTCTAATGTATTTCGCTCCATTGATAGTTTTGCATAAATTGTACCTCTTCCGTTAGCTTGAACCATGTTTCCATCCCCATCTTCACTAGAGAGTTTATGGATGTATCCATGTCAACAAACAAGCTCTTCACACCGGACATATGAGTTGTACAACCACTATCTACAAACCAAACTTCACTCTTGGAAGTCACCATGGCACTTTGACAAGCATAAAACAAATTTTGTTTTCTTCTTTTTCTTCCGCTCTAAGGCTTGTTCTTCATCTTCTTTGTATCTACAATCTTTCTCCAAATGTCCATACTTCTTGCAATTGCGACATTGGGGCTTTCCTTTGTTCCAACAATTCTTCTCCAAATGACCATTCTTCTTGCAAAAATTGCACCTTGGTACTTGAGAAGTATCACTTTTTGTGTAGTTGTTGGAGTTAGCTCCTCCTTTCTTCCATTTTCCCTTTCCATTGGAGCTAGATGAAGAATCGCCCTTGTACCCATTTTGCTTCATTGCTGAATTTTTTGAGTTCAAGTTCAATTTTGATTGAAAAGCACTTTCAATTGATTTTTCAGTGCCTCGACACCCTTTGTTCATACACCTTCAAAGAAGCCCATAATTCTTGTGACTTTAATGTAGAGAAATCTTTAGTCTCTTCTAAAAACCACAATGGGTTCAAATTTCTCCGACAAACAAATCAATATCTTCTCACAAATTCTTCTTTCTTCCATCTTCTCACCACACATCAACATATTATTAACAATTTCAACAACTCTTGAAGAAAATTCATTCAAACATTCATTCTCATTCATTTTTAGATTCTCAAAATCTCTTCTATATGAATGTAATTTCAATTCTCTTACCTTCTTATTACCTCCATACTCTTGTTGAAGGATATTCCAAGCTTCCTTAGCTATAGGAAAGTGGATTACTCTTGGTAGAATAGTGTCTCCAACTCCTTGTTGAATGTACATGGATGCTTTTGCATTCTTCTTTCTACTCTCCTTAAGTAAATCCTTTTGGGGTTGTTCTAGATTTGATGTATCTTCAACTTCATCATACCCATTTTGTACAATCTCCACACATCTTGTGACATGAACAAGGTCTTCATTTTGATGGCCCAAAAATCATAATTTTCTCCATGAAAAAGTGGTATTGAAGGTTGTTGAATGTAGAAACTTGAGTTACTACTACTTGCCATTGATTTGGTTGATGATTGATTGAAGAAATTGGGTTTTTCTTTTCTAGATCTAGATTTTGAAAACTTTAAATGTTGCTGATTTTTTGATTTAATGGGTAGAAATTGATTTTTTCACTCACAAAGATCAAATCTAATAGATTTAAGCTCTAGATACCAATTGTTGTAATTTGATTGAATATATTTGATTGATTTTGGTTGAAATGGAGATGGGGAAGTATTTCCTCTCTATCTCTTCTATTTCATTTTCTCAAAAACATATTACATTCTCTTTCTTAATTTAGTCAATATATGACTAGAGAAGCATGTGTGCCACACACCTACACACTAACTAAATGTGGAGTTGACACTCCTATTACACTACACATTACATTACATTACTCAACACATACTAATCATTAACTAATTTTTTTGTAATAGAGTAACTAATTATTACTAATCATATTAATTACTAATCATTAACTAATAACTAATTAATCATTAAACAAAACATTTAATTAAGGAGGGTAAGTTTGGTATTAAGAAAAATATTTAGATAAGGGGTCACTAAGGATTACTTGTAATGTCTTTCCTAAAATAAAATCATGGTCCCCACAAAAAAAGCATGGTCCCCAAAAAATGGTTCTTAAATTAGGGTTTAGCAAGAGATGGCCACCCTGTATATAATATAAGTTGGAAATCTCTACTCTCATTCTCATCCAGCAAAACCTTGCATTCATCTCCATCTCTTACTCTGTAGATCTAATACTACTCAGTCTGTAATTCAAAATTGTCTTTGCAAATGAAAGTAGAGATAAATGAGATGTTAGTTTATCACGAGAATACGTTACAAACAAACACAATAAAATCATTATTGTCATAATGACTACTCCTCTCAAAAGTGTATCCTGTCCAAAATTTCTGGTGGTCTTCGTATTACAATTTGTTAATCCCTTTTGAAGGTGCACTTAGACAAAATTTCTGGTGATCTTCATATTACGTTTGTTCATCCCTATATATTTAGATGGTCTGATAACTTGGGTGATGTCGATGCTAAGGAGGTAAAGAAGTCAAGTTTGGAGTATACTGCTGATGAGAAAAGGTTGTAGCAAGCAAAGCTAGAGGAGAACCCATAATTCAATGAGAGTTAAGAAATCTGATACGCATTAGAATATGAGCGGAGAAAAGGATGATTGAATTTTTTGATCGGTGGTGAATGGGATTGAACTACATTTTATGTAATATTAATCTGATTATGTAATAAGAATTAATAAATAAAATTGAATGGGTTAGCATCTAGAGTTTAAATATTGCATGGGATCTTTTCTTAAATCTTCATATATTTCCTTTGAAGCATGTGCTCTAGCTGAAAACAACTTCAAGAATTGAGATTCAGAGACGTATTACCTGATTTGAAGAAACCCATTTCAGGCTCGCTTATAAATCACACGTGCACTCCACACACTCATGACGCAACTCTCACATTCACAATTCACACACTTACCAGAACTTTATGTTATTATTATTATTGTGCTCTTAAGTGACTCTATCTCTTGACTTCAAAACTTGTTTTCTACTTCTTAAAAAACTTGTTATATAGAGTCAATGGTGACTCTACAAGGTGTCTTTCCATCCATAAGTGTTTTTCTATTGATAATTATGAGTTCACTTAATTAAGACTTAATGATTAATTTGCCGAGGTTTCTTCAGTTCGTTCTAGTGCATGTCATATGCCACTTTTTATGGTAGTTGATAAAAATACAAATTCACCTGGCCAACTTATACGGTACTAGCTAAGTTCGGCCTCACGGACTTGATAAGGTTAAGTCTTTAGCCCTTAGGGTTTAGTAAGAGATGACCACCCACTATATATAGATTACTTGGGACTTCTTCTCATATTCTTATCGAAATAAATTAGCCGTCCTCTCTTTGTAGATCTATAATAACTTCTAAATCTGTAATTTTTATTTCTGTGTGCAAAATCATGGTAACCATTACATACAATCACAATAAAATCATTTTTATCATAATGATTTCTCCTCTCAAAAATATTTCATCACTTCCTTGATGTAGTCACATAATCTAGCCAGAGCATGTGTAAAACTATCTCTTCTTGATTTCGACTGCATGATGTAAATTTCGAGCCAAGTTCTCAGGGTTAATCAAAGATAAAAAGCAGGGTAAGAATATTTAACTCCACATCAAAGAAATGATTTGATTGCCCCACACTTCTAACAGGTGGCTAGTGAAATTTAGTGGAAAATCGTATGATCGGCGGTGAACGGAATGGATCTACATTTTATGTAAAAATCAGTTTATGTAATAAGAATTAATAAAATTGAATGGATCTGCATATTTCATCTTAATTTGCATTTTCTCTTGCTAAAAAAAAAAACACTTCAAGAACATTTCAGAAGTTTCACCCAAATAATAATAACCCTTGTAAGGCTTTCTCACTAAGATATAGTCAAAAACGGTGAAAGGTTTTCTTACTGACGGCAGACCTTGGGTCCAAGTTACAGATGAAAGCTGCATATTTTTATCATCCGAAGGACACTTCCCTACGAGATGTAAATTGTTAACTCGATTAATTGAAGATAAAGAGTAAGGGGAAGTTTTTCCAAATCAGAGAACTTAAGTCTTTTCCAAATCATTCAAAAAATATACTATTAACGAACTCATCAAAGTGAACACATAACTAAAAATTGGCCACACATTGTAGTAAACTGCAACTAGTCTTTTGCTAGCCAAGCTAAGTTAATGTAGGATGCAATAGCCCTCTGGGGATTTTTTCAGAAGACATATTCACCTCCAATTGTTCATTGACAAACTCGTAGAAGCAGAAACTTTGTCATCATTCAAATCTTGGCTAAACTTGCTGGTACAGAGCTTATATAGCCGTTTCAAGGCACTAAGATGATGAATTAATACCTAATTCTTGGAAGAATTTTGATCAAAACATGCAGCGGACGAGCTGTCAGAAATTCCAACTTCAATACTAAAGATAATCCTCCGAGAAGAAATCCGGAAGCTGACTACCTGAATAAATATTTTATAACTGGTTTATCAAATCTCAATTTGATAACTGCTGTAGATCCAAAGGTAAACTACAAACTCAATATGTAAATCAAATGAGACAGCTCTGACGCTATGTTAATGGGAATAAAAACAAGGGTATGAAAATGAATTATCTTGGATCTGTCCGAAAAAATCATGGTGAAATAATTTCGGTGAGATATATGAATCTGCTGGAGCGTTCAAATACTATCAAAAGATTCAAAACACCATCACTTAGGCAAATTGTTGAGTTTCTAGCTGAGCTCCAATGCCGGCATATAACCTCATGTAAACCTCACTTCTTCTATAAATTAGTCGAGCTAAGTTGGCTAATTTCTAGATCCCGAACAGCCAAACTACACATGTGTAACTGCACCTCAGATGTGTATCTTTCTTCACATCACGAGGTTAAGAAATCCAATATTATCATACGGCCCAAACAGACACCATAAACTATGTTTTTGAGAGGAGATATCATAATGCTCATTGGGATTCAAAGGTAACTCCACCACATTACCATATGAAACAACCACCTATCATCATCGATCCGATCTACATGCCATTTCTGGTTTAGGGTAGTTTATGACGGGCGTTCTTCAAGGAGGGTTGGAGGAGATGATGAAAAACAAAACGCTCCCAAATATGTTCTAGGGTTTAAATAGTCGGTTTGTCAAAGAAGGTCAAGGTCATAACTGTGCCTAAGTCTAGGGCCTGAACACTGTGAGATCGTTCATATATATCACTATCTTTTGAACCAAGTCAGGCGCAACAATAAAAAAAAATACAGCTAGGGCTTGAATCCTGTATTTTAGGTTGGATTTCCGAATCTTTGAATTAGATGGTATCAATTTCTAAAAATGTATTTACCTTTCGAAAAAAGAAAAAAAAAACTGCTACAATACAAGAACTGCTGCAAAATCATAACTTACTAGCAAAAAATCATATGGTAACTCAGAATCTGATGAATTTGATGATGCTTTACTTATGGTAGAGCTCATTATACTTCTGTTGTCTAGATTTACGATGCCAAATAGTCAATGGCTGATGTCCTGTTTCCCTTTTGGACTTGGCGTCCTGTTTTCCATTCTCAAATTACTCCCGAATTAACCTTATTAACATATACTTCCCTAATTTAACGGATAATTAGAAAAATTAAACCCCAAATTTGAATCCCAGGTGGATCTGAAAGTGTAATTAATCTACTTCAATTACCTCATCACATTCACATATAGATTCAGAAGATAATAATGATTCGTAATTTCTATAGCTGATTCCATGTTTAGTCACAGCTGCAGCTAAACATTCTCTTTGATTATTGGAAACTGACTGAAGAAGAACATAACAGTTGTTTTTGAGAGGAGAAATCATTATGCTTATTGGATTTAGAGGGGATGAAATTGTTGTTCCACCGCAATCCCATATGAAACCACCGCTTACTAATCTACATGATACCATTCTTGTAGAATAAAAAGAAAGAAGGAGACCAGTAGAAGATGATAAATATGAAAAGTAAGCTAAGATTTTGGTGGATTTCTCCTAATGATCAGATGTGGTTTATGACGGCGTTTTTGAGAGTTAGAGAAGGGAAAAAGGGGCAAAAGAAATGAGGAGGAAGAAGAATTGTGGTGTTTTAGGGTTTCTGTTTGGTGCTAGGTCACTTGGTCTTAAATGGTAAGGTCGGTCAAACCTAGTCAAAGTTACTCAAGGTCACGGGACTCATAGGTATGCCTGTAATGATATTTTTTAAATCCAGTCCTACGTCTGCACAACGTGTCAAGTAAAGGAGGCCATTTCTGCAGGTAATACAAAAGATCGTTCGGCCTGTGGGCAAGACATCTGATGTATAAGCTAAAACTGATGGCAAGTAGTTGCGACGAGGAATGGAGTTAGCAAGGGTGTGGGTGGAGCAAGGAACAGACTAAGGATGTGGACAAGATTCTGGTTCAAAGAGGCATTAGAATAGATGCATGACGGCGAGAGAGTCCAAAGAATGGTGTATGACGGCTGTATGGTGATGATGAAGATGGGAGAACCATTATTTTTAGCGCATAGCATAGGCAGGCTGTAGGCGCAGTAAGCATGGATGTGAAGAGGTGGTTCATGGGAGGGAAGCCACATAAAAAAAAAAAAAACTGCATCCGCAATTCGACACTCTTAAAATCATTTCTGAATGCATACCAATCAAACCAACCACTGGATTTCACACAATCTTGAATATGTAAAATCATTATCCAAATGCAGTGGAATATCTGAGTTCCATAATTGTCAATGTAAAATGGACCAATGTTGAAGAGAATATGCCAGTAATTTAAGGTTTTTCTTTAATTTACTGAAATACCCTTGAGCTAACCATAATTGACATACTTGTACTTACAATTTCTGGAGCCTATACAGTGTGATGTGCTCCGTGAGACTTGATTATGGCGTAGATGATGATGACAGATCTAGATTACGAGGAAAAATTAGACATAAAAAAAAAAAAAAAAAAAAAAAAGGTGAAAATCTGAAATGGCCTAGTAGTTGATCACACCTTTCCATCATTTTAGTACCATGGCATATCATTTGCTGAGAGAACTTGACGCAGATGATGAAGTTATTCTGCAATGACATTCAACATGAAAACCACAAGAAATTTTGGGTTTGAATGACAGTAATGGAAACGCTTTTGAGAGGAGAAGTCTCCTGTCACCAACACAGATCAAAATGAAGCGAGTCTTTTTAATTGCTTACTCTGATTGCTTAGATTTTAATTCTTCAAAGTTTGCCTTGTGTAAAGATAGATAAAGTAAGAAACAATTCACACAATTGCAGAATCTCTTATTTAAGCAATTCTATTCTATTAGATGGTGTCTTCAGATCAGGTGATAAGTCTCTGAATTACAATTCTTGAATTTTTTTTAGCAAGAGCAAATGCAAATTAAGGTCAAAGATGTAGATGCTAACACATTCAATTTAATTGATTCAAAATATTTCAGAAACTCTTCTTTAATTCTTCTGTTCAAACTGAAACTAAGAATACTCAAGGATTTAATTCACTTCATTCTTTTCAACACATGTAAAAGAATACTACTTTTCTTCTGTTCAAATTAAGGTCAGTCGATATAACCTTCACATGTAAGCTCAAAATTATACTACTTTTCTGCCTAAGGTTGTCATGGTCTCACTTCTAAGTTCTAACAGCGTTGTTTTCTTCCTAGTAATATTCACTTGCTGTGATGTTAGCATTCTGGTAACTACACACCAATTCAATGGAATTATCACTACCAAGTCTTGTTGACTGAACTCAAAGTTTTGTTAAACTTCATTGCTAGTGCAATGACATATACCAACGCTGAACAAACATGAAATTAACCTAAGTCTCGGTGCTGAAATTTCAAGAGCCTTGTTAATTATTAATAAAACAACAACAATTGATTCTTCGATAGCCTAGTGTGAATGATTTAGAGCAGCACAAAGTTTAATTTCGAGTTTAGTGTAACATTGCAAGTCTATATAGAAGTTGGAATGACTGTACTCGTACTGCAATACGGTTTAGCTCAGGAATCTAAAGTGGTTTCATTAATGTACTTTTCTTCTGGGCCTAAAGCTTACTGAGTAGATTGGTAGGGTTATGATAGTTACCAGTTTGAGGCCTATCAAGTAGGGATTTCTGTTCAATCTGCCTGGATCCTCTCTAAAATCCCCTGAGCATAGTTGTGCAGGTTGGAGTTGTAGATCCCACCAACTGATTGGAATATGGGTGTATATGATGTCAGGCCAGTTGATAATGCAAATTAATCCTCCTCGCCATGTGTAAGATGGTTGCTTAAATAGTGCAATGAGTCGATAATTTTCCTTTCAATGACAAAAACCTCTTGTTACATGCAGCCATAAAGGAGTGCTTGCTAACAGAAGTCTTGCCGTAACACTGAAGTAAGAGATAAATGAGAGTTGAGAAGAAGTAGCTACCTGAGAAACAAATATGAATTGATAAAATTGACTCTATATGGAAAGCCTCTTCTACCAGGTAAGATTTTTATGGTTTTCACTTGCTCAGCGAAGAGTTTGACATACCAGTTGGACTAAGCCTGGCTATGAGAAATGTCATCGAAAGGTTCTTTAGGGTAGTTTTTATGGTGTTATTTTCCGGTCTATGAGAAATGTTCAAATTAGATTGTACTACTATCTCCAGAATGCTAACATCACAGCAATTGCAGATTAATAGTTCTCGAGGAAGAAAACAACTCTGTTAGAAGTGAGACCATGAGTCCGTGATAACCTTAGGCAGGAAGGAACAACTTCAAGCTTTCTCAGACTCTTCGTGGTATCATGTGAATGTTAAATGACCCATGCTGAAAATTGAAGTGAACAAAATCCTAGAGTATTTTTGGTTTCAGTTTGAACAGGAGAAAAGGCGAGTAGTTTCTAAAATCCTGGGAATTCTAGAATCATTGCAAATCGACTGATTAGTGACAAATAAAAATCACACTGGAAGGCGAAAAAAACTAATTTTGATTCTCAGAGATATGGACTTATTTTGACATATCTTGCAGTCCCAGGCAATACAGATATACTCAGGCTAATAGTGTCTTGCAGTCCTGCGCAATTCATTGGACGCTTAAGTTTTCAACTGGAAGAAAGAACACATGTGCTGAAACAAAAGCCTTACAATCACTGCATAAAAAATAAGACGAAAGTACGCAAACTAACTAAAACGAGGTTTAGCTAATGCTGCAACATAAATATCCCTCAAATAATGTCTTAAAGGATACTACTAAGAGTATGCAAACTAACTAAACAAATTGTAGCAAAATTGCTGATATAATAGAACTCCCAGCTTTAACAAACTAGCTAATTCTCCAAATGTATTAAGAGACATGAAGTACACAGTCAGCTGAGCTTCTTGGAAACAATGATATCTCATCTAAAACTTCTTTTCTGTGATTTAAATTCTTCAAATATATTGACCTATTCGAAACCGTAATTCTTAACCTCTGTAAAACTTTTGCATTCTTCAGAAACCATTTAACCAAATCCTTCGTAACTTGGTTCCAGAAACACCCACGAAATTCAATTGACTTAAGGTGTACCAACAAGCATTGAGGAATTGAATCTAGCGACCAACGATCATCATCGTCAAAATCATAATTGTAAAAACCCACAACAAAGATTAGTGATTGTAGATTAGGTGAGACCTGGAGAAAGCCAAGTAGTCTTCTAACGACCCAGCGGAATAATTCACCAGGATGCCACCTCGATACTTCCAAATGGATCAAATTATAAAATAGAGGCAGTTCCATTGGAAAATTATGTTGATAGGAAAGAAGCTTCAAAGTAAAATCAGATACTCTTAGATTCTTTGCATTAGATAGACTAGAAACAAGCTTAGATGCACGGCAGCCAAGCTCACCCCTTTCCCCCGAATCTGCCAAACGCGAAAGTTCAACTTCTGCATCAAGCAATGTTAAGAAATTATGCAGAACAAAATCTTTTGCAAGAATTCCGGAGTATTCAAATGACTGTAAATTTGGTGCATTTATCTGGATATCAAAGTTCCGATGTGAACAATAACCATTAATGAACAACCGCTTCAAATTAGGACCGAAAATTCTTAGATACCGTATATCCCAATCACACAATTCCAAACTCAGCTCTTCAAGAATGGGGGAATTGGAAAGCAGCTTTTGAATCAAGTGCTCATTCTCTAATCCGACATCGAGGTGAAGGGTCCTGAGCTTTGGAAAATTTACTGATTCCGGAAGTTCCAAAGTAGACTTTTCTATCTCCAAATAAGTCAACGACTCACAAGTAAAAAGGCTTGGAGGAAACGTTATACCTTTACGATCTTCAAGAGCAAGGGCTTCAACTTTATGTCGTAACACAGTAGAAATCCATCCATTAACCCGAGATGCATCAAATGCAGTATCTAAATAGAGGCCGAATTCTTTTATAGAGGGTGAATGAACATCTTGACGAAACGACAACACTCTATCCACAAATCTCATAAAACTATTGACCTCTGGTTGATGATTAAAGGTATTAGGAGCCGGCAATGGTTGATTTCGTAAATCAATAATGGGAATGGATGTCCATAAATACCTCCATGTTCTAGACAAAATACTTGTAGAAACAATAGATTTGATAGGAAGAAAGGAGAATACGTGATGAATGAGGGGTTCTGGTAACTCACTGATCCTATCTCTTTCCCTCTCTCTTTTAGCATGGCTTCTCAAATTCATGATTCAATAATCTTAAACTACACAATGATCTGGTTTAAAGACTTTCTCAAACCCTAAATTATTTTGCAAATTCTTAAATCCTAGAAAAAAAAAAGAAAATCAATTTTCTAGAAAATTTAATGTTTGAAGTATAGCAGTTTACCAAATTTAGAATTAGGATATCAAGAACAGAAAAATCAATTAAATTACCTCGCTGGATCGGAGTTTTAAGATAGATTGATTTCAGGTAAACTAAAGAACCAAACCCCCTCAGAAAATCGTCATATCTGGACTGAGAGCCCCCGGGGTGATGATTCTGATGAAATATAGAGAAATTACAATTTTTACGCTGCTAAGGGTTGCGTAGGTTTGGGCTTGGACCTTTGTTTGGATATGGCGGTACACTTAGATATAAATTTAGGGGTGAGCATTTTATCCGTAATCCGTGGATTTAACCGGGACCAACTGTATTTGTGCGGATGAATGCCTGGACCATTCGCTAATAGGTTGGACGCGGATGGCATTTTTGAAATCCAATGGAATACGGTTTGGACCCGGATGCAACCTCGAAAATCCGTTGGACATCCATACCCGTTAGATTAAGGGTATTTATATAGTTTCTAGAAAATATATAGATAGTTTTAGAATTTTTAGGTGTTTGCTTGGAGTGTTGTCCACGACACTTCTATATTTATATACATATATAAAATGTGCAGGTTTTATAAGAAGTCTTCTATATAAGCTTTATTTTTCATTATAAATTTTAACCAACACAAATCCATTGGATTATCCGCACCCAATCCGTTCGTCCGTGCATCCATTGGATGTTGGATTGGATGCGGATGCAAAATTTGAAATCCGTAAGTGAATTGGATTGGATGTGGATGAGGTAAAAACCTGCCCATGCTCACCCCTACTTGGAGGACTCATGGAGCAGATTTGAGAACATGGTGCCATGTTTGAGTCACTTAGCCATATTTGGCTGACATAAGAGATTTTTGGTCACATTGATTATCTTTAGATAATGATACAACCATTAGCAATCTGTTGGAATAATTTGGCTGACATAAGAGATTTTTGGTCACATTGATTATCTTTAGATAATGATATAACCATTAGCAATCTGTTGGAATAAATTTGGGTCGACATGGTGGAAATACTTTGTATTACAATGGAAATTATTTGTATTTCGGTACACGGGGGAAATATTTGATCATAAGACATATCATCAGACATACATCTGATTTTAGGTCACGATACTGGATTTTGGTTAATACTTTTTCTTTTTATCATTGAGATTGATCTTTGTAGTGGAATGACAATCATCTAGATTACAATACAGGTTTCAGGTTTACAATTCAGGTTTAGGGGTATCGTGCATATTTTTAAGTCGTGTGAAAATTGTTCATTTTAATCACTGATTATTGGCCATGAGGCAGATTTTGGTTCGGTAAACACTTTGAATCATAATGTTAGTTTCCGGATCACGATTTATATTACCATCGCGAGACATATTGGTCATGTAAAAAATTTGGACCATAATGCTTTTAGGTTACATAACTTATTATATGACAAGACTGCTATAACGAGTTACCAAAATCCACGAATGCTCGTCATTGGATAAAATGGAAATACGACTTGCGAAATTTAATAATCTCATTAGCAACTTGTATTCACTACACCAAAACCAGGATTTTGTAACGAGTGCAACTGTCCACAGTTTATTTTCGATCCTGAATACACCGTGGTAAGTCCACGCAATGATTATAAATGTTATTAAATTTTGTATTCATGATAATAATTAGGAATATTAAATTCTTTTATTAGTCACAATAATATTTGTTGATATTATCTAAACAAAAAAATTATAATCAGAAATGATGATTCCACCCAAAATTTTCACCACATCTAAAACAACCCCAAATTTACCACTCTTAGAAATTTTCTTGTCACAATTTTCCCATCATTTCCACAAACTAACAATTGTATTTAATTTTTTAAATTTTTTTTTTTTATTTTCATTTTCTTAATTTAGAAAACTGTTACAAAGACTAAGTCAACAAGTCATGACCAAGGTTAAATAAAAAAAAGTCATGACTTAGTAGGAAAAATTAGAGTTGGACGAATAATACCCAACCCTTTGTCGAGAGAACCATAGAAGAAATATCTTCTTCCTTTGTTCTTTCTGCCATTAACACACTCAGAGTGAAGAAAAAACAGATCGAAGTAAAGACGTTTATCCAAAAACAAACCCGGGTTTGATTTAAATCTAATGAATCTTAGCTAGGTTTGTATTTTGTTAATTATGTGGATCGATTTGACCTAAAATCCGAACGATGAAGATGATGGTTCAAAGTTAATTCTGCTGATGATAAATTTCGTTGATTCATCGTCGAGGTAAGTGATTGAGTTCTCTATTTCTTCGGAATCAATTGATAATTTGTTTAGTTGTATGAAATTGGGTGAAATATTCGGATGAAATTGGAGGGTATTTTGAATGTTTAGATTGATTAAAGAGCTGATTTTTTGATGTGGGTTAGATTAGTTTAGATTGATTACATAACCGATTTTTTTAATTAGTATGAGATGCACAAATAGATAAATTGTTGTCGGAGATGAAGCTGGCTTTAATCAATTCTTCATCGTTTACAACAAAACTTATAAGTTGTTTAGTTGGAGCAGTTGCATCATTTACCCTTTCTCTTTAACTCTGAATTTTGACATTAAGTTTTTTTATTTTTTATCATTTGTGTAATGATGCAATGCATTTTTTTGTTTCTCATTTGTTTAACCTGATATAATTGGTTTCCACTTAGACGATTAAGGTTGTTCAGTCATTTTAATCTCCTTTGAAGTATTTTGTTGGATGTCGAAATTGAAAATGTAGGTATACTCTAGTGCAAAACTTTGTCAATTGTGAAAAAACTAAGCTATTTACTATGCTTATAACTCTGAATTTTTAGTATTTATGGGTGTGAATGGTCTTAAGCTCTGAATTTCTACTATTGAAAAAAACTGAAATTTGTTTACTTTTTTCAATTATTGGATATATGCAAGCATATTATCTTTGTTAGGATTCATAGAATAAGCTGATGATGGTCCAAAATGTTCCTAACCTGATAGATATATGTAATGATAAGCAATATCTTTATCCTTAATTGTCCAAGAATGACAGTATGACACCATGTTCCATCCCCTGTGTTTTTAAACTATTGATTTTCAAAAAATGGTTTCAATGGTTAACTCTTTATTGTCACAGAGAACTGCTCAAGCACAGAACTTTAGAGAGTCACTTGTGGAATGTCGGCTGTTGTGAATAAAGCTTGGATGAATGAACCTGACATATTTAGCAAAACATATAGAGATGGGGTTAATATTTTTATGAATTATGCAGCTATATATGGTTATTCGGACACAACATCTTCTTGCCCATGCTCTAAGTGTCAAAATGGCAAACGTTTGGAAATGTGGGAAGTGAGGAAGCATCTTTATGAGAAGGGTATTGACAGGAGTTATGTTATTTGGTTCTTTCATGGAGAAAAAGAAGGTGATAGTGCGATAAGGTAAACAAGTGGTAATTTTATACCAACTGAAATGAATGATGAGCAAGCTAGAGAAGGTGAAGTAGAAGATTTGGGTTCCTTTGTCGATGTTGCTTGTGGAGTTTTTGACCGGGGTGATGGTGTTAGTGGTAATGAAGAAGTTGAAACTGAAGAATTTGTTCCTGAACCAGATTTGGGGAAGCGATATTACAGGTACAAACAGTTGTCTGAAGAAAAGTTGTATCCTGGTTGTAATACTAGCATCCTAGCTGGAATTGTGGAGCTGCACAATGTGAAGAAAACATATAAGATTTCAGCTAACTGTGTAAATAGTTTGTTGGGTGTGATAAAGGGTTGGTTGCCGAAAGGAAACAATTTTCGAATAAAATACACGGCAATGAAGTCGATGCTCAAAGATCTGGGGATGAAAGAAAAGTCGATTCATCTGTGTGAGAATCATTGTATTTTGTATTACAAAGAGAATGGAGATTTGACAAGCTGCCCGGAATGCCTTGCACCAAGATATAAGGTTAAGGTTGATAAATTTGGGGAAGAGTTTTCATCGAACGAGCCTTCCAAGGTATTGAGATATTTTCCCCTCGGGCCAAGGCTCAAGAGATTATATACGGTACCTTGGATAGCACGTGCAATGACATGGTATGATCGAGCAGAAATTTCTACAGATTATATGCTTCATCCGGTTGATTCATCTCAATGGTATTTAGTGAAGAAGAAGTTTCCTGAGTTCGAAAATGATGGCAGAAATGTTTGGCTTGGAATTGCAACTGATGGATTTATTCTTCATGGTATGTAGTCTCTGAATTATAGTTGTTGGCCTGTGATAGTGGTTGTGTACAATCTTCCTCATTCCTTGTGCATGAAACCTGAGTTCCAAATCATGACGATATTGATTTCTGGGCCTAAGGCAGGGGAAAGATAAGATATTGATGTATGCTTTGAATGGGATATCATCTTACAAATAAGAATGTCAACCGAGGGATTCTTTAGCAAATGACTTTGACTTACAAACCTTGGGCAAAGTAAAAATTGGTTGAAAGAATGTTTACCCTAATTATCTGGGACATACCTCTTGGGGTAATCGTCCTTTAAGGAAGGTAGAGAACTTGGGATTAGAAAAGAGAAACTAAAGAGCTCCAAAGCGATATGATCCTGGAGAAACTAGCAAATCGACTTACAAATGTAAATCCTTATAACTTCGAAAAGAAAGAGGATCTGATGTCGATGATGATCCTTATGGCGATGGTGTTTACGAAGAACTTACTAGTGCATTCTATAAGGAGTCCATCTTTTGGGAACTGAAGACCTATCGTATCCTGTATTTCCGTCATTGTGTAGATGTAATGCATACTGAGAATAATGTAATGGAGCATATACTTGAGACAATTTTTCATATTGGTAATAAGTCTATGAAATCGTGGAATCCAAGGGATCAATTGAATAAGCTTGGCTTGCATTGTGGGATGATGGACTACCAAAGTAAACACTGGGAGCGCAGATTCTTTGGAAAACCAATATTTTTCTTAAGCAAAGCTGAGAAGGAAACATTTTGCAAGATTCCTAAAGACCTCAAATTCCCTTCTGGTTTTGCGTCGAACCTAAGTAACAATGTTAATATAAAGAATTCAAGTTTCAGTAACTTCAAATCCCATGACTATCACGTCATTATGGATTATTTGCTACCTGTTTGTCTTCAACATGCTTTTCAAAAGCACCCTGAATTGCGTCGCGCACTTCACCAGGTCAGTTTGTATTTCGGTACACGGGGGAAATATTTGATCATAAGACATATCATCAGACATACATCTAATTTTAGGTCACAATATTAGATTTTGGTTCATACTTTTTCTTTTTATCATTGAGATTGATTTTTGTAGTGGAGTGATAATTTTATAGATTACGGTACAGGTTTCAGGTTTACAATTCAGGTTTAGGGTTATCGTGCATATTTTTAAGTCATGTGAAATTGTTCGTTTGAGTCACTGATTATTGGCCATGAGGCAGATTTTGGTTAAACACTTTGAATCATAATGTTAGTTCCCGGATCACGATTTATATTACCATCCCGAGACATATTGGTCATGTAAAAAATTTGGACCATAATGCAAATTTGAGGTTACAAAACTTATTATATGACAAGATCACAAAACTGCTATAACGAGTTACTAAAATCCACGAATGCTCGCCATTGGATACAGTGGAAAAATGACTCTTGTGAAATTTAATAATCTCATTAGCAACTTGTATTATGAGTTGTGGAACAAATTAATTAGCTCTCTGAGGAGGCATTAGGTCACTATAATTTTGGAAAAATTCCTTTCCGACAAATTATGTGCTATGTCTAATTATGACAAGATATTTTTTTTATGAAGAAAATTAGAATGAGATGCTTTAATATTTAAATGATTTTAACGACTGGAAAATTTCCCTCTAAAGAAATTACTTTTCCTCTTGAATCTTATCCAAGTTACCAACCAAATAACAAATGTTAAACAAAATCTGATGCAAACTAAGCATTTGTAGCTAAGCCGCTGAAGACCTATCTTTAAGAACTTGAATCAGTGTGTGCTAGGAGGATACCAATTTGAATTAACTAATGATTTTGACTGGCTTTCCCAGAACAAAAGAGATTGCTTCAAACTTTCCATCTTTCATCTTTCCCAGGTTGAATCTTCCATGAACTTATGACTTGTATTGATCTTCTAGCACCTTTAGAGTTGCATCGTCTTCTTCTTGGAAATCGATGTTTTTGTTCTTTGCAACTCTTTGGCCCATCCCACTGCTAGTTCAGTTATCTCCAGAAATGCATTCTTTGATTCTTATCCCTCACAGATTCCTTCATAAGACATGGCAATGAAACCATGGTTAGTACAAGAAGAGGAATCAACATGTCCTTCCATATTAGAAGAATCAACATGTCCTTCCATATTAGAATAACTCGTGGAACTTACGTTGATAGTGATACCAAAGAGTAGACCGTCAAGGTCGAGCAGAGGTCTACAGGCTAAGGACCTTTCTCATGGTACGAGTGTTATATGATCGACTATAGAGCTCTTAATCAAACCTTTATCTGATGCAAGGTTACCGCTGATGTTAAACTGGGAAAAATAAGAAACCAACCAACATTTTATGAAGTAGATTGCAATTTTAGTTTTTCAGTGAAAGATATAAGATATGAGCATCAATTTCATTTATTTTTTGATTCAAATGTAATTAAAATTTATTAAATTGCAAACATAACATTGGTAGGGAATGTATCAACATGGTTACATGTTTTTTCCAAACTACTCACATGGCATAGACAATGCTATTGGTGTGTCTTGCGTGTTTCCTTGGTTGGAGGATTCTTCACGATTTCATGCACTAGATGATTGCTTTCACAATAGGGTCCAACCGAAAATGTTTAAGCAATTCTGTTAACGGATGATTTTGGTGATAATTCTTGCTTAACATCAATTACTGAAGCATATAAGCCAAAATAGAGTGGATACTTTTCATTACAATGGAATTTTAGTCACACTCGAATATTTCCAGTGATTTGATAAGAAGAAATGAGTTTACCGGACTCACTCTATTTTGACATGTGTGTTGGTTATATGTTCTCTTGATATTTTGCAAGACTAGCTTGTTTATTTTGCACTAGTAGTTACTATAACTTGTAATATAATTTTCATATCTAGAACCCTGATAATTAGGAGTGCAGTTAAGACTTGGTGGTCATTGTGCCGAGGTTTTCTTCCGTTCAAGTTCATATGCCATACGGTGCGGCTGATAAAAATATTTACTCGGCCAACTGACAATATTAGCTAATACCGGGCTTGGGATTCACGGACTTGATAAGGTCTTAGGGTTTAGCGTGACGACCACATATACTATAAAATTACTTGGGAATCTCTATTCTCATTCTCATCCAACAATAAAAAGACCTTGTCGTCTTTCCTATTTAATGTGGATTACAAAAAGAACGACAAAAAAAAAAATGTCAAGTAAAGAAGTTTCAGATGAGATGAAAAAAAGATACAATGGAAGAGAGTGATGGGGATGAATATGATGAGAATAAGGATAGTTATGAAGTAAAAAGTGATGACGAGATTGGTGGTAAGGATAATGAAGAGATCAAAAGTTATGAGCATGACAACAAAAATGGTGATAAACATGATGAAGAGAATAGTAACAAGGATGGTGATATAAAGTAAAAAGAAAGATTACAGTTGAACCAAGTAACATCCCTGGACAACCAATTGATCCGCATCTTTTATGCTATTATAAAGTCCACATTGCACGAATTGCACGAGAAATCTCACTATGCTAAATTATTTACTTTTTGATATTTATGTTGTAAATGTTAGTTAATTTATCCTTAATAATTTGTTCTTTTGTTTGGTAGAATCCAAGAAAAAACCCAAAATTGTTGCTTAAACTCCATCAACACCAAGACATGATAAAAATAATGTTGATAATTAATGTGCGAGAGTTGGAGATCTTATGTGCAAAACATGGTTTCTATCATTAATCAACTATGCCCATGATAAGATTAGTGCGCTCTGATCAACGCATTTTCTGAGTGTTGGTATCCGGAGACCAACATGTGTCATCTACCTTTTCGTGAAATGACTCCTGTAGTTGAGGATGCTAAGCGCGTCAATGGATTACTTTCTAAAG
>JAJJWW010012227.1:0-243212 GCA_023531295.1 Papaver armeniacum
GGAGGAGTAGCAATACACACTAGATAGATCCCGTCAGTTCCTGAAACATTATATTGCCATTTCCCTAGTATTTCCCTCGTTTTCATACAATACTTACAATTCATCCAAAATATTTGCATCAATTTGCATTCATAGTTAAGATTTCAGTGAAACGCCATTTCTTTCACAAAACAAAAATATTTATTCTTCAAGAGCATCCGCCTACCTGTTCAAAACCAAATCAAACCACAAAGGAACGTCTCGTCTTTCCAAAACACCTAAAGGGAAAAGTCCCGGGAAGGGAATAAAGGCACTCAAGGGAAATCATTCAGCAACATTTCATCTTTTTTAAAGAAAACATTTTTTATACCCCGAAGAGTAGCCTGCTTCAACTTCAACTCCTGAGACAGTTTCTCAATTTACGATTTATGATTAATGAGATTCATGGAAGGAATCCTATCCATTTCAGTTCGCAAATTTCTGATTTTGGAAATCCCTTCACATAACCAGGAAACATTAAATCCGAAGTCTACACACATGTCTTGAGGATACTTCCGATAATCGATCACTCGTTCAGAAGCAACATGCCTGATCATACTACACATTTGGTCATGGAAATGTGTCCATACTTCTTCAATATTCGGGCGTACAATTCGGAATACTTCTTGACACGTTGAACCCCCCAATTAACACGTGATTTACATGAGGAGCATCAAATTGAGGGTCGAGGGCGCAGTCACATCCTTAACATCGTCGGTCGCCTTCATTACCTCTCGGTTCTTCCTGCAACGTCATCCCGGATACATGCAACTCGCGCAAATCCAACAAGGGCGTTAATCTTCTCAAAGCATTAAAACTACGAAAGAAGTTGAGCAAGATTAGTTCAAAGCTATCCAGATAATTCATCCAGTCAAACAGAGCAAAACATGTACATACACGTACATCCGAAGAATTGGAGATCACTGTAGCTGCTCGAGCGCCACCTGCAATCCATCCTGACAGAACCTATTCCCCCTGGGGACTGCCTCCACCTTGCCAAGAGGATACCACTCATACGACCACCGAACAACTTAAAGTGAAGGCCTCTCGCAATCGATCACAACGGAGTTCGGAAAATGTTGAAATTTACTGGAGAGGCTGGAGACAGAAATTACACATTCCAGTGAAGATCGATGGTACAGCTTCTACACCCTCTGGTCCAGGAAGAAGAATCGTCACGTGATTAAGATGAGTCCTAAAAATCATATAGGACACTTCGAAGAAGTCATCATCCATATTGGGTGTGTCTTTGGAATCATTAATTCCCCTTGGCTTAGTAGCAAAAATATTCCCAGGTGACATTCGATCCAACTAGAAATTTTTTTACACTCCTAGTTACTGTTGGGTGGCTACATGTGCAAAAGAGAAAAGAGCACGTGCCTTGAGTTCTCCTTGCTCACGTTAATGATGGTCATAACCACTGGAGATTGCTTTGTTGTTGTTGATACTCACTCTACCGTTGCTAACAAAGAAAGTCAATCACATCGAATTAAACGTGGATATTTCACTCACATTAAGAATACGAAGACGAGATGGACTTACCTTGCTGTTTTTTGGTGTACATGAAGATGGGTGGGTCTTGATGTTCGTGCAAAACAGGAAAGAGCATAAGCTCCCTTTACACCCGACGAAATTTTAAAGCCAGAAAGGGTTTCTTCCTCTCGCTCATACGAACGGGATTCAAAGAATCTAGTTGAGCTCCAAAGACTTGACCGGACATGCTGCTTCCTTTTTTCATACCACTGATGACCAAGAGCGATAATTTGTTGGTAGCCCCTGATTGGAAGCTGCTTCACCAGTACGACTGCAAGGGAAGTTCAAACCAAGCGATACACTTCTGGTAACATCTATCTACTTCATCTTATTGGTTTTGTTTTTCGTCTGTCACCATCTAGGGCTTACCCCGCAACAATGTCACTGTTACGTGCTAAGCAGGGGACTTAATGTTGATGGTGATTTTTAGTGTAGGGCGAAAATTGTAAAAGTCTATCTACCTGACCCGACATCGGGAGTAATAGACCTTGATATGTCTATATTCCGCAAGGAATTTGAAGAATATATCAAAATCCCATGAGTGCCTATGCCGCTCTTCATATTGTATTGAAACTCAAGCTCCTAGATGAATTGTTCACTAGTATAGAGCCTAACGAGTATTTAAGCTCCTAGTTGCATTATTCACTAATGAAATGGAGCCATTTAAAAGTGTTGAGTGCCTAAGCCTCTTCGCTCATATATGTATTGAGAAATTCAATATATTTATGTGTATAAAATTTACTCAGAATGGTGCATGTAGCAACAATCCCAAATATTCTATAAATTTTATCTTGCACCAGCATTATTCACTAATGCATGGCCTGCCTAGTGTTTTCCTAGGCTATGTTCCCCAGCGAACTCTCAATATTGGCATGACTCACAACAGAGTAGCATGAATTTCCCGAAGTGTCAGTATTGAGACCTGCATGAAAACACTCACATAGGCTACACCACCCTCTGGAAAAAAGATTCGCACACCTTTTAATTAAAAGTTGGCGCGATCGAACACGTTTAAATTCCTTAAGGAAAATCTAGACTGTCAATATCAGTCTCAAAAATAATCACGGCTACACGAATTGGTCGCGCGATTTAACAAGCATAGCTTACTCCTAGTAGAACTAGGCAATCACCCCAGTGGCCACCGGCGGTCCCACTAGTGCCCTAGTCGATTGAGTCCCATTCCCTCAGCCACAAGCGCTTTGAACACCGATCCCAAACGTGGGTGATCGCGCTATACAAAAATAGCTCGAACAAGCTGAGACTGTTAAGAAGAGTCTCAAAAGCATCACGACCGTCCAACTTTGCCAGCCTTGTTGGACGGCTGAGATCTTCCCTGTAACGATTAAAAAGGTGTTGGCGCACTCACCGGTGGACCGACTTCTTTCCTGCTCGATCGAATTGCTTGTAGCAAGTCGAGAGGATACCAAATAGTTTGCCCAAACCAGGGCAAATGCATTGTATTCAAAACCCTAATTCGGGTCGCGGCAGTATACAACTGTCGCAAATTGATCGTGTTCGTCCAACTTCGCTAGCCTAGTTGGACGGCTTAGATCGCACCTCAAGCGATCAAAGAGGTGCCAATGTGTTGACTATCGGCCCAATCTCTCTCTTGGTCAATCGACCTGTTCGTAACAAGACTAGAGAGCATTAAATCTCTTGCCCAAAGTAGCGTGAACACGTTCCGTTTTAAAAAAAAAAACCTAAATTGCTTTGCGGCAACACATTACTGCCGCAAAAAGATCATGACCATCCATGTTCGCCGGCCTATTTGAATGGCTTAGATCTAATTCTAGATGGTCCAGAAGATGTCAACATGCACAACAGTGAGCCACCTTCACATATGGTCGATCGACCTGTTCGACCTAAGGCTCAATTCCTCGAAACGCACATCCAAAGAGGAGTGGGCCACACGGATTTCAAACCCTGAATTACATCAGCGGCAACATATAACTGCCGCAATTCATCTCGGCGAATATAATATTTTACCATACATACAAAGGAATGGGATACAAAGATGAAGAGATGTCTCCTTCAACTTATCATATTCATGGCTTTGGCAAATCTACAACAAAACCAAAAGGAGAGATAGAGGTGCGAATTTCGATGGGAGAAATTGAAACACAAGTGGCACTATGCGTACTGGATATGGAATCACCATACAACATGTTGTTGGGAAGGCCATGGATACATGCGATTAAAGCCGTAGCATCAACATTACATCAATGCATCAAATTTCCTATGCCAAGTGGGATTGGTGAAATTAGAGGGGAAGCTGATAAAGCGAGATTATGTTATCAAATTGAAGTGAAACAGTATGAAGGACGTGAAAAGAAGCGAAAAAATCGCAGGAAATGGCGAAGGAGGCAAAGAAAGAAGAAGAATTTAGAGCTTATATGATAAGAGCAGAGGAAGGAAAAGGAATACCCAGCGAAATTTCGGGAGAAGAGACTGAGCCTGCGAAGGAGATAAAAGAACCCACACCTATGGGAGAACCAAAGACCAGTTACACTGCGGCGGAACCAACAAAGGAAGTGAATGTTGGAACCAAAGAAGAACCCAAAATACTGGAGGCAGATGAAGAAGAAAGAACTACTGGTCTGTTGCGAGAATTTAAAGATATTTTCGCTTGGAACATGGATGAGATGCCTGGAATAGACCCGTCTGTGGCGTGTCATAGGTTGGAGATTGACAAAAATGCGAGGCCATTCAAACAAAGAATCAGAAAAATCGCAACAACATATCATCCTCAAATAGAAGAAGAGTTGCAGAAAATGCTTAATGCGGGAATCATAAGACAAGCAAAATATCCAGAGTGGATAGCAAACATGGTTGTGGTTCCAAAGAAGAAAAAGTGGATAAGAATTTGTATAGATTTTACTGATCTAAATAAAGCCTGTCCGAAAGATAGTTTCCCGTTACCAGATATTCCACAAATGGTTGAATCAGCAGCAGGAAATGATAGAATATCTTCTCTAGACGGATATAAAGGCTACAATCAAATCCCTCTCGCTGAAGAAGATCAGGAGCATACTGCTTTTTTCGCTCCAAGAGGGTTATATTGTTATACAAAAATTCCATTTGGTTTACGAAATGCTGGAGCAACATACCAAAGGATGGTAGAAAAGGTGTTTGCGAAATGGATACACAAAACATTGGAAGTGTATGTGGATGATATGTTAATAAAAAGTAAAGAAGCAAAAAATCATGTCCAAGATCCGAGGGAAATTTTTGAACAAATGAGATATTTTAACATCAAAGTAAATCCAGAAAAGTGTATCTTTGGGGTTGCATCGGGAAATTTTTTAGGTTACATCGTATCAAAAGAAGGAATACAAGTTGATCCAGAGAAAGTGCAAGCAGTTCGTGATATGCCAACACCAGCGACGGTAAAAGATGTACAAAAGTTAAATGGGCTCTTAGCTTCGCTGGGAAGATTCATTTCGCGATCATCAGACAAATGTAAACATTTTTTCAATATACTTAAAAAAGGGGCGAAGTTTAGATGGCCAGACGAATGCGAGAAAGCTTTTAAAGGAATAAAAGAACATCTGACGAATATATCTATTTCGCAAAAAGCAGAACTAGGAGAAGAACTATTAATCTATCTTGCGACAACTTCCCATGCATTAAGTGCTGTGTTATTACGAGTAGACGCAGGAGTTGAAAAACCAATTTATTACATCAGCAAAACCTTCAATGCCGCAGAGAAGAATTATTCAAAAATTGAAAAGCTAATTTTGGCATTAGTTTATGCAGCATTTAAACTTCGCATATATTTTCAGGCACATGAAATAAGGGTACTGATAAAAATACCAGTCGAGTCGGTAATGAAAAATTCAAAAATATCAGGTAGAGTTGAGAGATGGAATGCACAAATAGGACATTTCAAAATCAAATATGAAATATTGTCTTCACCCAAATCGCAAGTTGTTGCGGACTTCTTAGCAGAATTTCCTTTAGAAGATGATGAAACTGTGGAAGAGATTATGGATGTAGAAGAAGAACATGGAAATCCAAGAGATCTATTAACAGAGCCAGATAGATGGGAAATATTGGTGGATGGATCATGAAATGGGGAAGGTAATGGAGTTGGAATTGTTTTGATTTCGCCAGAGGGAAACAAAATGGCTTTTTCCTTCATATTGGAGTTTGCATCCACCAATAATGAGAAAGAATATGAGGTTGTGATACATGCCCTGAAGTTCGCAATAGAAATGAAGTTGGAAAATATGAGAATCACCAGTGATTCGCAATTGGTCATTCGTCAAATAAAAGGAGAATACACTACAAATGAATCATCCATGAATAAATACAAAAAACTTGTTGAGGAATTGTCAGCGAGAATCCAAAAAATTAAATGGAGACACATATCAAGAAAAGATAATAGACTCGCAGATGCTTTTGCTTTTATCTCAAGTGCGTAGTATCCTGCTGGGATCAGAGACGTAAGGAGCGCAACTGTACCTTGAATCAGTGTGAGATTTATTGGGGTTCAACTACAGTCCAGACCGAAGTTAGTTTGTAGTAGGCTAGTGTCTGTAGAGGCTTAATACAGTGTGGTGTTAAATCTAGACTAGGTTTCGGGGTTTTTCTGCATTTGCGGTTTCCTCGTTAACAAAATTCTGGTGTCGGTGTTATTTCTATTCCGCATTATATTTTGTTGTATAATTGAAATATCACAGGTTGTGCGTTTGAATCAATCAATTGGAAATACGACATTTGGTTGTTGATTGGAAATTGATTGATCCTTGAACATTGGTCTTTGGTACCGTTCAAGTGAATTCTCTTGTATTCAATTAGACTCGCAGATTTCTATTTGCTTGAGAAAGAATTGAATCAAGAAAGAGAGATAAAACTCCTTGATATACTTTTTATAGATTGAATCTTGTTGATTCTCTTAAAAGTATATTAGAGTTTGTCCATACAGATTACTAAGCAAAATATTGGGTGTGGTTGTTGTACCCCCGCTTTTTCAATTGGTATCAGAGCAGGCAAACACGCTAAGACCTCATAAGTTTGTGTTTGTAGCGATCTGAATATGGACGAATCTATCTCTAATAACGTACCAGGTCAGAAATTACCAGATGATTCTCAAAGCTTGGATTCACCTGAGAGAACTGTCACATCTAAGTCAATATCTAAACATTCTCTTAATGTAAAAACTGTTGAAGTCTGGGAAACACGCCTAGAAGAATAGTTGGATGAACTTTCTGATGAAGGTGATTCAGATATTGATAGAGATGTTGATGAGGAAGTCTCTGAGTATGTGAAGGTTTTGAATTTGTTGGAAAAGAAGAAGATGACAACTTCTCATGTCACTCCTCTTTTGACTCCTCTCTATCGAGAAAACAAGAAATTGAGAAGATGTTACGCAGGTGCTTATGTTTTGAATTGTTCTAACGAATCGATCCTCAAGGATTCTGAGGAAAACCTACGTATGAAGTCACTTGAATGTGATAATATTTTTCAAAAGTACTTTTCGTTGGAAGATAAACTTGCAGAATCTGAAGCAAGGTTTAACTCTCAACAAATTAGTTTTGATGAAAGAGAAAGAGCTTAACTCGCTCGAGAAAAACGCCTGGAGGCTGATTTAGCTGATGATCTTGATAAAATCAAGATGTTGGAAGATGACTTGAAAAAGCTCAATACTAGTTCAAGCAAATTAACCACTATGCTAGGAGCCAGTAAAAATCATCGTGATACACGAGGATTGGGCTATAAGGGAATAGATGCTCCAAGTATTAGAAAAGAGGTAAAATTTGTAAAGGCTAGTGATGCTTCTCAACAAAAGGTTTCAACTGATGGCAAAAGTGAAATACCTTCACCGGTAGTTAAGGTTCGAAAGAGCAAAGTATATCAACCTCCAAAGTCAGCACACATGTATCGAGGTAAGAACATTCCTTATGTTTGCCACTATTGCGGAAATAAAGGTCACCTGGAAAGGAGATGTCGTTTTCGTATAAGGAATGAGAAACTTCATGATGTTCTTGTTTGGGAATCACAAGAAGCTGTGAAACCAAGATCATATGTTAAGACTAATCCCCTTAACGCTACAGGTTGTAACTTTCCAACCTTTAGGCAAATGAATCAGTGCTGTGATAAATCTAGATTTGCCTATAAACGTCATACGAATCCTTTTCACAATCGTAATGGTTATCTAAAGGATAACTTCGTAAAGACGAAGACAAGATCCGATGTTCCCAATTGGAGAAAGACTAACTTGCAAAAGAATAGTCAATCCAATTCTCTTCCGAGAAATCTTGAAGAGAGTAATGGGAAGAAGGTTCCGGTTGTTCCTAAACGCACTCAGAAATGGGTACCAAAGAAAGCCAATGACGCTTTGAGTGTGAAAAGGAATGATCTTCCAGAAAATTCCATGACTATGGAGAAGGAAGTATCCATGATGTTGGAACTTAACAAGTTTTTTGGAAAAATGGAATTGGATGTGAAAGGTTCTAAAAGCGATCTCTTTCATGATAATCCAAAGTAACTTGTGGTGAGCAAGACATTGTTCACCCCAACACAACTTGATTGTGTTGTAAGTGCATCCTCACCAAGGAATGCCCTGTTATGTATACGGTGAGGGAAGCACGAGAATTGGGGCACACATATTATGTTCGGTAAGGCTGTAGAATTCGACTGGATTCTTCTAAAAAGCTATGTCTATAAACCTGAACAAGATTTGTGTTGATCTATGTACCTTGCTTATTGTTCATTTCTACCTAACTTGATCTGTGTTTAAGGTTCTTAAACGTTTAGATTTGAAAATAGTAGTTCGGGATGTTTGGACTTCATGGCACACCTACCTGGTATGCATAACATCATTTAAAATCAAAATCCAGGGGTTTAAGTACGCATACCCGTTTGTATACTTCCCCAGGCCATGAAAATTCGTATGCAAACCGGTATGCATACTTAGCGTCGATATTCGGTAAACTTGTTTTGGCCGTAACTTCTTCGTCCGAACTCGGAATGACCTCATTCTTTTTGCATTCTCTTCCTCTTTGAATTCTATTCAAAATGGAGATGAGAATGGTATTTGTCCCGTGTCTTGTTTTTAAGTGTTTTGCTCTGTTTCGTCGCACTTGTTGCACTTCTCTTGGACTTGGGCACTTGGATTCTTGGAGTAATACTCTTCTAAGCTCATTTGTAGCTTTTACAAGAATGTTGTTGGGGAATCACAAAGAAGGAAGTTCAAGAATGGACAGTAGTACACATTACTATGGGATTCTTGAATGATCACAATCATCTTATGTGAACTATGGTGCATGGTCGTTAATGACTTTGTATATTCTTCTTTGTTAAAAAAATCTTTTTATACGCCTTTGGTAGCTATTCTTGGTGTAAATCCGGGGGAAAAAGATTGATTCTACCCTCAAGGACAAATCATCTTATATGTGCATTGGAAGTTTGTCTTGATGCCTAGGAAACTTCTTATGAGAATTTATTCTTGTTTTTGAGAAGGATTACTAGAGTTTGGAATAGCCATTATTGTGATTACACATAGCTATGTCCAACGTTTTCATTTTCATGTTTTTAGGTTTATTTGTTTAAATTCTAAAAAATTGTTTGGAAGATGATTTTTGCAGTATTTGTAGGATCATAATATCGCCACAGCAATAATTCGCGAAGACAACGAATAATAACACCGCGAGTCAGTCGCAGAGGATTGAATATAAATGACGCACTGGATGACGATAGAAAGATATGATATCTGGCGAGAGTTAAGAAGTGTCGCGAGTATGAGTATTTGTACGCCTGCGACACTTCGCAAGACATTTCCGAAAATAAGGGGACGGCTTAGCTGTCATTCACTATGTACTACCCTATATAAAGGGATGGATGGATCTGTCGTAGGAGAGCTCTTTTGGGATTGGAGAGCAAGTCATTAGGAGAGAGAAAGAGAGAAAATATTTGTAAGTTCTTAAGTGTAATCCCATTTTCCCGTGTAAAGATTCAAGAAAGTTATTAATAAACATTCATAATTGTTCTTCTATTATCTTTTGAATGGATTAGTTTAACAAAATATAGTGAGGGGTGTATTGTGGGATTTCCTGCAACTACATATTGGCGCTAGAAACAGGCTTTGAACAGCATTAAAAGAAGAGAATTAATAAGAAAGAAATTTGAGATAATTTTCAAAGAAGTTACCAAAAGAGAAATGGCTAGAAGAAGAAATGTACTTGAACAACCGGTGAGAAGAAGTGGAAGACTTGCTGGAGAAAGGAGAATTGAAAGAGGAGAATCGTCAAGGATGAATATGAGGAATGATGAAGAGAATCATGTCCAAGCTTTAATTCCACCGGTAACAAATGAAACTGTGGATTACGATAGAGTAAGCGTGCACACTTGGAGGACGGATTCTGAGGAGGAAAGGGAAGAAGAGCAACAATTGGTAAACAATGGACAAGGAGAAGAAGATCAAAGAATGAATGGAGAAACGAATCCAGGAAATGAAGAACTCACAAAGATTGGAAACATTGAGACAAACGATACATGAAGAGAGGCGACTAGAGGCAGAGGAACGAGCAAACTTGACGAGACAGAATCATGAATTAAGGATGGAAAATATAAGATTGCAAAATAGAAGATCGAGAAGCATTGCGAGATCGAGTTCAAGATCGACTAGGGAAGAAAGAAGGAGAGCTTTACCAACAGAAGTTACAGAGGTAGAAAACCAACGAGAAGCACAAAACCTCAGATCAGAACATCATGAAAGAAGAGAGGACGCAGAAGATCGTTATATTCCCCGTCCCGAGAATTTCCAAGATGAGCAGAATGAAGAAAATCAGGGAACTAGGCGATTTCAGGGGCCAGATGATCCAGCCGCGGAAGGAAGAGCAATACTGCATGGAAGAGAAGCATTGAGAAGGCAACAAGAGATCGTGAACGACATTGAGAAACATTATGCTGAACAAGCACGCTTAGCCCGCGAGAGAGAGAGAGTAAGAGCAGAAGTGGAAAACCAAGAATTCGAAGAAGCAATCCGACAAAATAATCACGACAACAGAGAAAGGAGGCGAGCACAAAATCGTGTCAATGGAGAATACGAGAGGATGCAGAGGAGAGTTGATAGAGAACCAAGAAGAGAGAACGATATATATAATGGTGTGCGAATTGATGAAAGAGACGAAGGAGACAATCGCAGAGAAAGGAGAGAAGAAAATAATGAACAAGAAGGTCAAAACAGACATGATCGCAGGCGGCGAGAGAGGCAGAGCTAAAAAGACCAGCAGAATCAAATCCCGAGGAAAATGAGCAAATCTTGAAAGAACTAGCAGAAATGAGAAAATTATTAAACAGTAGGAAGGAAGGAGGACGAAGAAAGTTGGATGAAGCCATCGCAGAAGCTGCGAAGACTCCTTTCACAATAGAAGTACAAATGGGAGGAATACCACCTAAGTGCAATCTTCCTGCATTAACCAACATTTTCGATGGAACAACCTGTGCGGTACAGCACATCAAGGCTTATATGAGATATATGTTACAATGGGAAAATCATGATGCCATATTGTGCAAATACTTCGCATCAAGCTTAATTGGAGAAGCACTGAAATGGTTTGAAGGATTACCAAGAAACACAATCTCATCATTCAACCATTTACAAACTATTTTCTTGGGAGCTTATATAAGTAACAATTCCACGCGACCAGGAATTGAGGATGTATTCGGATTGAAACAAAGAGTTGGCGAGAGTTTAAGACATTTGACAATGAGATGGAGAACGATGTGCAGTGAAATGGCCGGAAGGGTAGAGGAAAGATATCTCATTTTATCATTTGTAAATGCTCTGTTCGCAACAAGTTTGCTATACATCCAAATATTCAGAATTAAAAATACGATTACGATGGCTGAGCTGCGAGAACTTCAAGAAGAATACATTGCTTTGGAAGAAAGACAAAATGAAATGGAATCATACCCAGTTGCGAATACAAATTCAAACGCTGCGAATGCAAGTTTATTACCAAAATTCTTAAACTCAGTAGCGACCACTTCGCAAGGGCAACCAGAAAACGGAATCGATGATGGACAGCAGAAAATAGTAGCTATGGGAAGCCGAGATCAGGAGGAGTTTGATAGAGAAAGGAACTACTACAACCGTGGCAACAATAATAAAATTCAGAGATTAGATCATATGCAAGAAACTTATGGAGGACAAAGGCAGAATAACTATGGAAGGCCAAGAAATCGTAGAGTGGTATGGGAAGAGATAAGAATGCCACCACTAAATGCTAGTGTTGAGAAAATTTGGGAAGCTATACTTGTAATGGAGGACGTACCACCACCATGGAATGCGAGCGGTGAACCACCACCAAGCGAAGGAAGTCATGAATATTGTTCTTACCATCGCTTTCATGGACATTTAACAAATGATTGCAGAAATATAAAGAGAATCATTCTCCGAATGATTGATCGTTGGGAAGTTGGCTCATTTTCTAAAAAATGAAGAGAAAGGGAAGCAAGTACTAACAACATCACCATCGGAAGTACAAAGAACAGTTTCAAAGAAGGGAAAAGAAGCACTTGTAATAGAAGTGGGATCAAAGGCCAAAAATCTATTTTGCAATTCTATCGTTCATTCATATCGTACAATCGAAGACTTTCACGATAACGTGCTTAGTAGAGTATATGCAAGAGATTTTCATAACAAAGAGGTGATGAACCTGGCGAGAAAGTCGCAATTGCAAGATTGGCAGTTAAAAACTATTTCTTTCTCTGCAGACGAAGTACCGAAAGGAAGAGAAGTACATGATAGCCCGTTAGTGGTGCGACTGGACATTAATCCAAGACCAGTTGATGGAGAAGATGACGAAGAAGAAAATTGTTGGGCAATCAATAGAATCCTAATCGATACTGGAAGTTCGGTGAATATTCTGTTTTACCATACTTATAAGACTATGGGTGGAGAGGATGAAAATTTGATTCCTTCAACATACAAAATTTATGGTTTTAACTAACAAGCGAACAAACCTAAAGGAGAGATTCACATGAGGATACCTTTACAAGGATTATCAGCTAACATTTTATTCTGCGTGGTTGACGTGGAATCTCCTTATAACGCATTAATTGGGCGACCGTGGCTACACGAAATCTTGGGAGTAGCATCAACATACCATCAATGTATAAAGTTTCCCCATCCAAACGGTATCGGCATTATAAAGGGAGATTGGAAGGAAGGGCAGAAATGTTATGAGGTTGACGTAGAGAGCTGTGAAGAAAGAAATGCTAAAAGGAAAGACTGGAAACAAAATATCAAAGATGAACAGAGAAAAGAGAAGCTGATGGTGGATACTATCGAAATAAGAAATGAAGAAGCATCGCGAAGTATCGCGGTAATAGGCGAATGTTACGACGCTGCAAAGATAATTGGTTGTAGTTCATCACGAAGTACTGTAGAAACATCGCGAAGTGCCGCAGAGGAATGCACGGAAGCAGGCGAACGTTACGATGGAAAGGAGTCCTTCAAGGGTGGGGATAACACTAAGGCAAAGAGTGCAATGAACAAAAGGCATAAAAAGTAAGCTGAATGATCTGCGATAAGTGATCGACAAAGATATATCAAAGGCAAGACTAAGAAGAAATGATATATGAGAATTTCGACAAAGAGAAGAATCCGAGGCAAAAATGAATGAACAACATTGTGCGATGTCTTCGCAAATTAAATATCACTCAGCAATTAATTATGAATGATTGAATGATTTAACAACAATGAATGAATAAATGAATGGGACGAACCTTTATGGCGTACACCCTAGTTCGCGAATCAAAATTTCGTAAGAGGCAAATGTAAGACCTAAAGTGCGTCATATAAGGGGGTATCTCTTAACATGGCTCGGGAAAAGGTTACACCGCCCCGGAACCCGAGTCATGCAGATTTGGGGCCCATGAAAGCCTATCAGGAGGAGATACCTTGGATTCCCAACTATATATGTAGGTTATACCCGGTTGGGCGACCGAGGGTCTCTTTCAAGGAGTCGGCGTATGATCAAGGCGCCGAGGTACCCGGTTGAGTCAAGAGTGCGGGGAGCATGGAACTTCCTTACCACTCTTGACAAGTCTTGGCGCACGCCGCACTCGACCCGAAGAAAACTCCACTTAGGGTGCAGCCTTGTAACCATAAACTCTATAGGTATAAGGGATAAGAGGTCTGCGAAAACAACCGGTTGTTGTTAAGACCGGATGGGAGGAGCTAGCCTTGTATGGCCGATGTACGCCTCCTTGAAGGGGCAACTGGGAGGTGATAAGGCGGCACCCTCCATTGAGCCGATAAGTGCCAAAGACGCAAATGTCACGAGGCTTTGTTTTCGCAAGGAAACTTAGGCTTGTCATATTTGTGCAATGATCTGCAGAGGCAATAATACTAACGCGAGGGTAAGACGAGATCAATGGGTCCTTACATGAAAGTGTAAAGACGTCCTGCGATTTCGTCGCAAGACGACAATGTCATGGGGCTTTACTTTCGCAAGAGAATTTAGGCCTGTCATATTGTCGCAAGCCAAATATCCTGCAGAGGCAAAAATACTTGAATAATGATAAGACAAGATCAATGGGTTTTTACATGCAAGTGTAAAGACGTCCTGCGATCTTGTCGCAATAAAGGGTGGCAGAGTGAGACCTTTACTTAGGAAGGTCAAGCTTAGAAGTCCACCACAAATGATAAGGCGAGACCAAAAATCTATTCTTTAATGAAAAGTTATTGCGACTTCATCGCAATTATAAATTTCAATATCATGCCTGATCAGAAGAAGAAAGCACGAATCTCAGAAATTTCTTTCTTTCATTTGAAGATGCCTAACAGAGGCAAATATGGGGATGGAAAAGATGAAATATTGTTATCCATCTTCCAATGAAAGAGTTATACACTAATAATGATAGCAAATTATATTACAAGGGAATGAAGATTGAATTTATGGGCAATAAACCCAAGGAGTTTACAAAAAAGAGATACAGAAATGTACAAGATATTACAGGCAGCGAAAGAAACAAAAAGAATTATCTCTTTGGCGATCCTTCTCCTTTATCTGATTCTTCAATTCTATTATTCTCGCCGTCAGAATCTTCTTCTTCGCTGGCTTCACTATCAGAAATGTCTGAGACAGGCAAATTCTCAGGAACTTCTTCGGAAAGACAAGGATATGAAGAAAGAGGGATTTTATGATCTTTACAAACATACTCCATGGCTTCATTACGAAAACGAACGGCATCATTATTAAAATTCGCCACTGTAGTTTGAAATTGATTCTTCAACTTGGAATATTTATTCTCGCGAAGATTGAGGTTCTTGGCGAGTTGTGCTTTCTCAGATTCAAGTTCTTCAATTCTTGCTTGAAATCTTTTTTTCGGATTCTGCAAATAGACAACGATAAGTTAACAACTCAACAGCAATATTACAGAGGTAAGAAACAGTAAGGTATAATAAATAACCTTCTCTGTCAGATATTATATCTTTAACCAAGGAAGTATGCTCGGTATGAAGACTAACATCAACACCTAAATTATTCCTGGCATTATCTAAGATTTTCGCGGCCCAAGCGAATTCGTCGTCATTATTTATAATAAGAAGTGAACGAATTTGGTTTTCTCGCTCAGTAAGTAAGGAGTTCTGGCGAAGCAATTCATCTCGCTCCATTTGCACTTCAAGAAGGGACTTTTGAAATGTTGCTAATGCCTGGGCACCATTATTAGCAATGCGATCTTTGTCATCTATATGGTCACTAATTTTCTTCCTTAAAATTTTGATTTCCTCATGAGATTCGAGATACATTTGTTTAAACTGGTTGGCTATACTTAAACTAGATCTGTGCTCAATTGTTAAGAGGCGGTACTTGGTTTGGAGTTCACTTAATGAAAGAGTATTTATTTTGCTCGACGAACTACTTAAGGAGTTGTTGAGATGAGCGAGAAGAGTATCATTATCCATAGGCTCAGGAAATGAATGGAGAAGAATAGCTTCTTCGGAGAGATTATATACATCTGCGAAAGTGATAAGTCAGGTAGCAACGGGGAATCGATAAAATAAAATAATAAGAGGGAAAAAACTTTTATACCATAAAGCTGCTGATTAGCATTCTGGAGAGTGGTAACTTTGTCTTTCTCGGCAGAAAAATCAGTCTCCAACTGTTGGATCTTTTCGCGATATCCCGCAGACTCAACTTCTAATTCTTTGATCCTTGTGCAAGATTGGGTATTCTTCTTCAATTGAATATTATACCTCCTCTCAAGATCTGAAGCAACCACAAAAGAAGTTTTTCCAGCCTGCGAAGAAAGATAAAAAAGGACATCAAGATATAGATTAAAAAATGAAGTTGGAAGGGAAACATGAAGTCGAACATACCAGTGAATTAAGTGCATTTAAGAAGTTAGGGGATACGGATCTAGAAACTCCTATGAAGGAGTCATTGCCATCCAGCAGTGTAGCATTGCATACAGTGGCGAGGGTCTCGCATATAGAAGTCAGATGAGTATCTCCAATTCCTTGAAAAGAATCCGAGAAGATGCTGAACAACTGATCCATAGGAGAATTGGATGATTGAGCTTCATTTTGGAAAGTCGAATCCAAAACATTATCACTATCATCTTCATCAGAAGACTCGGAGCTAGAACTAAGATGAGAGGAAGGCTGAGTTTTTCGCTTCTTAGATGGTGGAGCAGAAGACTTATCCTTGCGTGCATTGGCTTTAACTTTGTCTTTAACCTTCGCAGCTATCGTTTCCTCAGCGTCAACCTTCGCATACAAATGAAGATAAGAAATAGAGGCAACAATATTGTTAAGTAATACAAAAAGAATATTTCTTACTTCATCCGTAAGCGATCGAAGTATTGCCAAGGTGCTTGCCAATGGATTTGCCTTGTAACTTTTCCTCAGTTTGGCAATCTGTAAAATTTACAAAATCAATGAATACAAGAGGAAAGAGGGATTGCAAAAGCAAACTATGGAGACGTACCTCTTTCGCCTTCTTGGGCCACTTAAATTCCCAAGGATGATAGCCTGCGAGATTTGCAGGGAGTACATGCGAACCTGCTATGTAAGGACCACTTAAGAGCAAAGGAACAACCCACCACTTCTCATCTTTAGAGTGGCGAGGAGTAGTGTTCTTACCCGAATGCCAGTCGATATCTTGCATAAGTAATTTATCCTCAGGGATATTATCTCTTCTCTTCAACCGAGCGCCCCAGCGAGATTTCTTATTTCTCATGCCTATTACTTCATAATTTTCAAAGAAGTTTTCCACAGTGTATTTCTCAGGGATTATTTCTAAATTTACATATTCGGGATTTCTGACACTGTTAGGGTATAGAGATCCTTTGCCAGCACCACGACTGGCAAACTCGAGCATTAGGCGAATACAATCGCCGCATAGTTGATAGACAGCTCGCGAGAAGTTCGGATGGGAAAGGATTTCATAAAAGAGTGGCATCTCAGGATCATACAAAGGAATGGGAAGTCCCGCGAGAAGTTGACCTAACGAAACAATAATCTTATGATCATCACACTTATGATCAGAGAAAAGCTTAGCAGTGAGTATAGATGAACCTCCTTGATTAGGAATAGTAGAAAGAGCGAAACCTTCATCTTGCAACTTTTTCTGGATCTCAATAAAGCGAGGTTTGTACATACGACTAAGTGAAGCCATTATCAAATATGGGAATGGATAAAGAGTCAAAGATTAAGATATGACAAGAGATCGAAGATTTGCAGTAATAGAAGCGCAATTTGCGGAAGAAGAAGATAAAAGAAAAATTGCAGAGAGAAAACGAAAGAGGAGAAGAGAAAGATATGAAAAATATATATAGAGAGAAACATCCTGGGGAAACGAGAACATTTAATGTGAGAAGGGACGTGAATGGTCAGGAATAAACGAATGAAAGAAACGTGTCAGGAATAGAATGGAGGAATAGACATCTGTAATAAAGTCCGTATGGAAAGATGAAACTGAAATAAGTACAAATAAACAGTTGCGGCAGTTTAAAAATATCGATTCTCATGACATTCTCTCCTTCGCAGAGAAGACATGAGAAGAGGCAAGATGTAGGATCATAATATCGCCACAGCAATAATTCGCGAAGACAACGAATAATAACACCGCGAGTCAGTCGCAGAGGATTGAATATAAATGACGCACTGGATGACGATAGAAAGATATGATATCTGGCGAGAGTTAAGAAGTGTCGCAGTATGAGTATTTGTACGCCTGCGACACTTCGCAAGACATTTCCGAAAATAAGGGGACGGCTTAGCTGTCATTCACTATGTACTACCCTATATAAAGGGATGGATGGATCTGTCGTAGGAGAGCTCTTTTGGGATTGGAGAGCAAGTCATTAGGAGAGAGAAAGAGAGAAAATATTTGTAAGTTCTTAAGTGTAATCCCATTTTCCTGTGTAAAGATTCAAGAAAGTTATTAATAAACATTCATAATTGTTCTTCTATTATCTTTTGAATGGATTAGTTTAACAAAATATAGTGAGGGGTGTATTGTGGGATTTCCTGCAACTACAGTATTAATCTTTATGGTTTTATATATTGCAATTTTTTATGGGATATGTGTGTTTGCATCCGTGAACTATGATTGTCCCATGTCTTGTCAAAAGTTAAGTCCTTCATATGTCGATATGCATGTATTGATAAAAGAATGAATGAACTTTTGACAATACAAATGTTAAGCCTATTATGTCATTTATTGATGGAAGATAGGTTAAAATCTTTTGTTTACGAGGATTATGTCTATTGTATGTCATTGTGCGAATAATGATGGAAAATAGAATGAATCCTTGTTTATTCCGCAGTATTGATCTTCCCTGATCCATATTTTATGTATATACTATGTTGTTCCGTAAGGTTTCTTATGTTTGAGTTTAATCGACTGAGTTGATCATTCTCTTATGAATAGCTTAGTCGTAGCTCCGTAAGTTCTCTTATGTCGAGCATGGACAATTAAATTAATCACCTTTTTGTGGTAAATTTGATTGTATATTTCCGATTAAATTAATCATGGGTTCTCTTGTGGTTAATTTAATTGAGTTTTTTGGATTCAAATTCATATTCGTATGTGATTTGTTATGTCCAAAGAAATCCTTCTTTTCTTTTGAAATTAAGGTCGCTCTTGTTGTTCTTTCGGGAATGACATATTATGGGGGAGAGTTCTTAACTGAACTTGTGCATAATTGCCAAATCTTTGTGGGGAGTGCGTCTGTGGAATATTATAGGGGTTATCTTGTATCTTTATAAACTCCTTGATGAATGCATTTAGCTTCGGATATATGATTGCATCTAAATAAGATGATATGTGCTTTCTTTTGGTCATGAAATGTCTCTTTCGGAAATTTCATTAGGATCCCGTTTTGTACCTTTGCCAATTTTATTGACAAAAAGGGGGAGAATTAATATGTAGTTCACACTATAAATACATATGGTTTTCGGATCATTATGTAAGGGGGAGTGGTTTCCATGTGAGATGGAGTATTGACTAAGGGGGAGTGATACATATTGTTGTCGAACTTGTGATGCAATTGAACTTTGATACTATATAATGATACTATGACACTGTATAACAATGATTTAGAACTCTTGTTTTCTCGTTGTTATCGATTGAGTCTTGTTGATTCTCTTAAAAGTATATTAGAGTTTGTCCATACAGATTGCTAAGCCAAATATTTGGTGTGGTTTTTGTACCCCCGCTTTTTCAGCGTTTGGCAGTAGCTGGGATGTGATTTAGAAGCCAACATGGAGAGGGAAATTGGGTACCAGCTAGTATAGATTCTGGGTCCAAAACAACAGCCGAGAATAGATATGTTGCCGATAGTTTTGGCTCAGTGAATGGTTGAGACGATTTGAGGGCGTAGATGTCTTTTACTAAGATGGGTAACTACCACCTATACACTAACTGATGTCAATAATTTTTTTGAATGGAAAAGGTCAAATGTGTGGCATTAAATAAGTTCTGAAAAAAACGCTGGCATTTTCTTAAACATGAAATTGAAAGTGTGGCACTTTATTAAAATCCCCTTATATTTTCTATATAATTGAAATATCACAGGTTGTGCGTAAGTTCAATCAATTGTGAATACAACCTTTGGTTGTTGATTAAATTGATTGACACTTGGATATTGGTTTTTGATACCGTCCAAGTTGTTTCTTATATTAATCAGGCTCACGGATTTCTATCTGTTCAACTTACTGATTACGTTAAGAAACCGAGATATAACTCTTGGATATACTTTTCTTAAGATTGAGTCTGACTGTCTAGTTAATTCTTTTAAAAATATATTGGAGTTAGTCCATACAGATTGCTAAGAGAAATATTGGGTGTGGTTGTTAGACCCCCGCTTTTCAAATGGGCTTTGTTGGTGATTGTAAGCTACAGAAGATGCAGGTACTGCAGTTGACTGTGCCGGTGATGGTTTGTTACTCATCAGGTGGATTGTGCTGCTAATGGGTCTGTGGTGCTGTTTGTGTTGTGTAAATGTTGCAGTCAGCAGTGCTGGAATGGAGTTCGCGGGGTGTTATGTGTTGCCATGGATGAGAAATTGCAGCTGGAGCAGAGAACAAATTGAAGCTAAGAAGAAGCAAGATGTCTTTATTGCTGTTGATCTTGGTTGTGTGCTGCAAGACTCAGGAGATTACAATGAAGTATGTTGGCTGAAACAGAATTGTGTGCAACAGCAAGTTATGGCATATGCAAGGCTGCAATGGCCTTGGTCTTGGCCTGACCAACTCAGCCAAGTCAGTTTGCTGACTCTGGCGCTAACTATAGACCTAGATGATATCATTGACTCGGTCTGCTTGACCTGAGTTGACCCGTTTGACCGGTGACTGGGTGGATTTTTCCGGTCACCCGAGGTACTTCTCCGACACTTTCCCGGCCAACTTCCGGCGGTGGACCCAGTTCTCCAGCGACACTTTTGGGCAGAGTTTTTACATGGGTTTTCTGACACACGGACTTAGAGGACTTCTATATATTGGACTTTTCAAGACTTGACCTAAGAAGAGATATAAAAGTCCAATAGATAGAAGTATCCATGGAATGGTATGGTTGAGAAACAAAATTGAGGAAATTTAATATCTCACGGAGGCAAGAGTGTCCGTGATTCTGACTGAGAAAAGTTAAAAATTCAGGGGAAATAGTATTTCACAGAGGAAGAAGTGTCCGAGATTTGACCAAGAAAGATTTAAAGAGAGGATAAAGAAAATGCATGTCAGTTTCACGGAACTGACAAGCCATGGATATTGTGGGCTAAATTTTTACAGTTCTGAGCATGGCCTATTCACTGTTTTGAGAAATTTTATTCACGACCACACTTTAGACGTGAAATCTCTCTGGGATTTTGGCGAGATGGGCGACATATTTGACACGCTATTCGGTAAGGGAGCAACTACAATTTGGATACCTATAAAAATAAATAGTTTTATCAATTATAAAGGATCTTTAATCAAGTTTTGGATAAAGATACAAGAGGAGAAAAAGCTAGGGTTTAGAGATTTACCGCCACAATGTTGGTTTAATTTCTTTTACTTTATTTTTATATATCATGGGTGTTTCCATCTAGCTAAACTTCTTGGTGATTAGGGATGAATTCTAAGTTCTAAATATGATTTGATTACTATATGAATCTTTTTTGATTTCTTCATATAATTATCATTTGTGTTTACTATTAAGAATGATTATGATTAATTGATAGATTGTTTAGGAGGCCTACTAAATTGATTTGTTGATTTAATCTATTGATAGTAAGGGTTTGGATATCCGTAATGGTTGAATAATTCCTTACACAAGTAGAGGCCTTGCATGGGGATTTTGTAAAGCAATCATGTATAAAAGAAAAAACTAGCAAGTAGACCAAGCATATTGTGTCTAACTACGAGGATCAAACCTAAATTCCCAAACCCTAAAGCATTCAACTGAATTACATATTATAAGCGTACCTCAAGGTGGTTCAGATAGATAGAATTCAAAAACTAAGCGAACCTGTTTCCCATTGATATAAGGAATTTTGGGGATAGCTAAGCATACCTGCTATCCTACGGTTGGTGATGATATGTGATTTTATAAAGAATAGATGAATATACTACTTTGATAAATATTTAGTAACGAATAAGGATTCACTGATCATATTTCTCTTTATTTCTTGCAACTTAATTACTTTTAATTTCTTGGATTTTACTTTAAATCTAAAACATATCCCCCTTGTGACGTTTTTGACAACTAAAACTCCTTGTTGTTCGTGAGAAGAACTTGACTTCCATTAGATTACTATTTAAGTGGATTTAAGATCACTAATTTGATTGTACCTACGACATGCATCAAATTTTGGCGCCGCTGCCGGGGAACAGTCGGTAGCTTTAGTTGTTATTTCTTTTAGTTTTAGTATTAATTTTATTTTTATTTTTGTTTTTAGATTTTATTTTTAGTTTTTGACTCTCTTTTCTAGAAGTTTTGGTTTCAGTTACTTATCTCAGGCACCGAAATATTGGGATTACCTAAGGTACAGAATTTACACACGAGGAGGAATCATTTTATAAGAACTGTCTACATCAGAGATGGTGACATATCCATGCTTAGATTCGCAACCACTGTGCATCACAATCACTAATCTAGTGGAACTGAAGTCGAATCCAATTCATCATCTACCTAAGTTCAAGGGACATGCAGGAGAGAATCCAAATCAACATCTTCAGCAGTTTCAGAATATCATGACAAGTCTTAAGAAAGGAAACAAAGACGGTGATAGGGTTATGCTGCAAGCCTTCCACTTTTCATTGACAAATTTAGCAGAAGAATGGTTGTATTACCTTCCTCCAGAGAGAGTTACAACATGGGCTGAGATGAAAAATATATTTCTGGAGAAGCACTTTCCAGCTTCCAAGGCGGCATCCGTTCGTAAAGAGATTAGTAGCATTCTAGAGTTTACTGGGGATTCTCTCTATGAATACTAGGAAAGGTACAAAAGGTTGTTGTAAAGATTCTTACACCATAATATATATTCAACACTCATCATTCAATATTTTTACTAAGGATTACTCCTGGAATAGAGGAATTTGATTGATTCACTTACTGAAAAGACAATCTCCCAGGCAACTGGTTCGATTGAGAGTATGGCTTCAAATGCGTAACAATTTTATACTAGAATCTATTCAAGTATCAGAAGAGTTAGCGAGATAGAAGAGTTTTCACATACAAGGCACCGGTTGAGTACAATTGAAAAGGCAATTCATCGTATAAATTCTGTAGTAGCTCCACCATACCAAGATGAGGCTGAGGTTAATGTTTTATTCCCAAATCAGAGACCAAGGTATGACCCCTACTCTAATACTTATAATCCAGGTTGCAAAGATCACCCAAATTTAGCTACGCAAATCAGAAAGCTATTGTTCATAATCCTTATGGAAGACAAAGTGGTTTTCAACAGCCAAAATTCCAACCACAACCACAGTCTCCAACTCAACAATTTAATCAAAACTCAGGTCTAGAGAGATGATGAAAGCGATGATGCAAAAACAAGATGCAAATGCTCAGAGACAAGATGCAATTCTTCAGAGACAGGCTATCGCTATAAAGGACTTACAAAAGCAAATGGGTCAATTAGCTATACAATTGGGTCAGATAAAGGCACAAACTTCGACAAAGTTTCCATCGCACAAACTTTTGTGAACCCAGGAGAGAACGTCAATGTTCTAACTCAAAGGAGTGGGAGGCAAGTAAAAGATCAAAATAAACAATAAGAAAAGATTACTGACAACTTAGAAAAGGAAGTAGAAGTGGAAACCGTACAAAAGGATAAGCCAACCTAAATCGGCCAACCTAAGGATACAGTTCCTATTTTACCACACCAATCGTTATCCTAATCTTTGTACCAAGTCAATGAAGGGTTTTTACAGTGCCAATAATTACTATCGGTAACAAGAGGTTTAAGCGTGCTTTGCTTGATTTGGGAGCTTCCATAAGTGTGATGTCAGCCGATATTTATGATTCTTCGAATATTAGACCTTTAAAAGAGACAAGGATTATTATTCAACTAGCAAATAAGCTTAATATATATCCCAAGGGACTTGTATAAGACATGTTAGTTCAAGTGAATGAGTTAATCTTTCCGGGTGACTTTTATGTTGTGGATATGCAGAATGGAGAAAATTGTTCGTCTACTTCGTTACTTCTTGGGAGGCCATTTAGGAAGACTGCAAAGACGAAGATTGATGTCGATAGTGGGACACTTATTATGAAGTTTGATAAAAAAAATTATACGCTTTTATATCTTTGAAGCAATGCGGTATCCGAGTGATGTCCACTCTGTTTTCTCTATTGACGTTGTTGATTCGTTAGCTGATAAGGTAATTAATGAACGTGGGTATAAGCTAGGCATTTGTGGTTCACCACTTTTGGATGCGGACTTGGGTGTTGAATTCGTAGAAAATTGCGATGTTCTTACACCACAACAAAAAATCCAATTTGATAATTCTGCTTATATGCCTTTGCCTGTTACTAATGAAGTTGATTTACCTTATGTTGTCCAGGCACCTAAATTAGAACCTAAGTCACTATACTACTTAAAGTATCCCTACTTCGGTGATGAAAAAAGTACAAGGAATTATGGGAGTTTCAACGCGACAAGGTGGATGTAGATTCCCTTGAATTTCGATATCTGCTATCTCCGGAGGAGTAATACATGCGAGTAGAGAGTCGGGCTGACGACTATAAACCAAGCGTCAAATAGGAGGCAACCTATAATTTTTATATATCAATCCATTTTATTTTTAGTTTTATATCATATTTGCATCCCCATGTTTAATTCCATATAGTCTAGAATCTATTTTGAAGAAAATTTGGACGAATACCTTTTCGTCGGAAAAATTCAGACTGCACGTAATTCATTCCGGTGACCATCACTGTCAGACCATTTTTTAAAACCTTGTACCCTTTTGACATGCTGCAGAAAAGACGTAGGCGAACAACTTTGTGAAACGGTGTTTCGCCTAATTCCGTACCAATTTGTACATTATTGTGTTTTATCTGCTTCTACGTCAGAATTCAAAAATTTTCAGCTTTTCTTATTGAGGACAATGTGAAGTTTATGTGTGAGGGAGTACTTAGCATATAGAGTTTTTAGCATTAAGTTAGTTTTCCCTTTTGTAGGTAATATATATATTGCCTAATAAACTCCAAAGTATAGAAATTTGTGCTAATTCAGGATAACACTAACCAATCTAAGTGTGTGGAAGCAACTTGGTTGTAAGAGTTGAGATGCCCAACTAAATGGTCAAACTCGGGTGTTAGAAATAACATGATAGTCGTCACCATATCTCGGAGTCGTCACCATATCACTTTCTATTTTTATTTTTGCAACTTTGTGTGTTTCGCTAAGTGATTTGGTGGGGCATTAGTATCGCCTTGTTGTCGCCACTATGATGAAGCAGAGTGATTGAGATCAATCCCCATTATTGTATTTTATTTAAATTTGACCAAATAGATTAAAAAAAAAAAAAAAAAAAAAACTTGATTTTTGACACTTAGATAACAATATGTATATTCTTCTTGTCTCTGTCGCCTAAGCAAGCGTGGAATGCAGGATCCATGAGAACTATCATGTAATCTGATGAAAAGGAGAATGTGCTTGGACTTAAAATATTTAATCATATTGATGAATTATTCATAAAAAATAATAATAATAAAAGATATGTATTCAATAAACGACCTCTGGGTCCCTTGTATATACCAGCTGAGTTGATACTATAATTAAGAATAAGACCGTACATTAATCCATTAGGATTCATCTTGGCCTTGACATTCATACCATTCTGGGAAACACCATTCACCTTAGCCAACATGATGAAAACTTAATTATCTTCATTTTCATCTTCTCAATCTATTCATGTGATTGTGGTTTGTTAGATTCCGAGTATCTTGGTCCACTGTACGACTGTTTGAGTAGATCTTGATTTCTTATATATGAATTTTAGTACTCTGAGTGTAAACTCGTGTACAAAAATTGCATTCATAAAAGGGGCAACTCCTCCCATAGCCTAAGAATAAGTGGTCAACTATAGAGATTGTTTAGTGTCGTTCATGAATTCTTCACAAGTAGCCAGGATTTGGAGTATAGGTTTTGTGGATATACCTCTTGTTGTCCCTCACTAGACTACAACTCGTCCACTAGGGACACCTGGGAGTTTAAAGGCCTGTTACACATGCTAAGTTCAACCGTGACTTCAACAACAATGAGTTGTTGTACTTTAGTTTAAGTTATGTAGTTTGCTTGAGGACTAACAAAAGACAAGTGTGACGGAATTTGATAAGTACATCTGTGCTAGTATTTACTCTTTTTTCTTGTGAATTATTGTATATTACGTTTGTATCTCTTATTTATGTTTTAATTAGGTGAATCATCTAAAAGAAGTAAATTGGCACATAATTGGGCAATAAACTAAGTTATACAAGTGGATAAGGGCCATCGACCAAATGGAACTCTTTAAAATCTAGGAGTTCTTGCTATCATCTTGAAGAGGACGAAAAGAAGAAGCCAACGGCTAAAGAATGAAGTTATTTAACATCATATAAGGAAATTAAGAGCGTTTAAAGCGAGGCAAAGTTGCAAAATATTATACAACACAAAATTGTTAAAGGAAGGCGAGACAGTTACTCAACGCAGCTACCTGCTAGAAAATATTTAGGGGCAGACTTTCAGGACAACCCGTATATTAATCTCGTGTGCCTTAATTTATCTTCATCTTCAACAACATACTCATGCTCGGTGATTGAAAATCAAGGGTGATGATCTTTGTAGCTGGTGGTGTTTTTGATACAGGAGATGTAGTTGTTTCTGGTGGTTTGGTTTGATGGCAACGATGTTAGATGCTCAAAGGACATGGGAGAAAACATTGTTGTGGTGATTGATGAGGCCATTCTAAGATGGTGAAAAAGCGTGGGTCTAACAACCACACCCAATATTTCGTTCGGCAATCTGTATGGACTAACTCCAATATAATTCCAAGATAATCAACTAGACAGTCAGACTCAATCAAGGAAAGATATCCAAGAGTTATATCTCTTTCTCAAATCAATCAACAAATCAACAGGATGGAATCCATGAACTGATTGGTATGCGAATAACTTGGACGGTATCAAAAACCAATGTCCAAGCGTTAATCAATTTCTATCCAACAAACAAGGTCGGATTTACCAATTGATTAAACTACGCACAACCTGTGATATTTCAATTATATAAAATATAATGCGAAAAAGAAATAACAAAGACACCAGAAGTTTTGTTAAAGAGGAAACCGCAAATGCAGAAAAACCCTGGGACCTAGTCCATTTTTGAACACCTCACTGTATTAAGCTGCTACAGATACTAGCCTATTACAAGTTAACTTCGGACTGGAATGTAGCTGAGCCCTAAACAAGTTTCACATTGAATAAGGTACAATCGCTCTCCTTACGCTTCTGAATCCTAGCAGGACTCTACGAACTTGATTCCCTTAGCTGATCTCACCCACAACTAAAAGTCGAAGACTTATAAACAAATCTGTCTCCCACGGATAAGTCTATTCTGATAGATAAATCTGTCTCCCACAAAAATACCTACGAAGTTTTTGTTCCGTATTTTATAAATCAAGGTGAACAGGAACCAATTTACAATCCGGTCTTATATTCCCGAAGAACAGCCTAGAAATATCAATCACCTCACAATAACTTAATTATATGGTAGTATAAGAAGTTATTATGAAATCACAAAGAATGACACAAAGAGATTTGTGATTACTTTTTATATCTTACCTATCGGAGATAAATATCGAGCAAAGAAACAAGATAGTACTCAATACGATAGAACAAGTAAGATCAGAATGCGCAACTACAGAGAAAATAGTTGGATCTGGCTTCACGAATCCCAAATGAAGTCTTCAAGTCGTTAACCTATGTTTTGGAAAAACCTAGGTTAAAGGAGAATCAACTCTAGTTGCAACTAGGAAACAGGAAAGTGCCGGGATTAGGTTTTCCAGTTGCTAGAGTTCTCCCTTATATAGTCTTTCAAATCAGGGTTTGCTTTCAATCAAAGCTAAGATAGCTTAGTAACAAAACATTAAATATTCATCGTTAGATGAAATCCTGATTTAAGATTCAAGTTAAGTTTGCTTAAAACCAAAGCAATATCTCTCCACTGTTAGATGGTCTTAGCTTGTTACACACAAATGAAATATACCTTCATTTAGATATGGGTAATCGTACCTAAACGTGTATATTGAGTTGGCTCAACAATATTTAACCCAAGTTAGCCACATGAACACTTTTGTCTTAACCACATTCATCTAACACTTCTAGATCAAATATGATAATCAATCAATCATGAAAGATAATCAAATGAATCTAATTGTGTTACTAATAGAGTTGTTCAATTGTTCACTATCTCAAAGAAATATATATGAACCAATTGGAACAAAATCGGATTGATTCGTAATCGTACAAAGTACTTATACCGAAATCAATTCATGAACATTAAGCCACGGTTTGCAAAGATTGCATTCCTTAATTTATTAATGTATTTGTTCATGAGTATGAAAACATACTTAACCAATTTTAGAACTTTAAACACTAAGTTTGCAAACTGGTACGCAAACTATAATATCCGGACTTTGGTCTTGTCCAGCTGTTTGCAAATGGGTATGCAAATGCTTGTCTCACACAAATCATGTAAGATATTTCAAGGCAATTTTCACATGATCATCTTTTGACTTATTATTTAGTTTCCAAAAAATAAATTGTTTCCAACTAAACTCGTCAAGAATAATGATGAATGTAGCTAAAGCAAAAAGCTTCCAACACATATTTCGAGAAATAGATAAGCGAGATAAACTCGGCTCAAAATATCAAATGTGTATAATATAAAAGTCTATATAGCTATATGACTTAGTCTCCGCATAACTTTTGTTGATGAAGTTCCCCCAAGCTCTCCTCAGTAGATCTTCCTCTTCAATCGATGAACGTCGTGAAGTCTAAAGCTCACCCACACATTCTATCCTAATCCGAGACATAGCTATAAGCAGACTAGAAATCAATACTTATAGTTTTGATCACCTAAACTTGAAAAACAAGCTTGAGATAGCAACACTTGCGACTTCGACCAAGCAATGATCTAACAGATGGCAGTAATAAGAAATATGGATGATGGTGGGTGCTGGATTCGAGTTTCGGTTGCTGTTGATGGAGTTAAATGATGATCAAGATGATGGAGGTTCCTACTGCTATTGACGAGGATGATTGATAACTATCGGTGATGCAGTCATGATGGTAAATTTTGGTTGCAGTTGAGTTGTGATTGATGGCAGATAACGAGATGGCTGTGAATGGAAGAGTTAATGTTGTTTTGTTGTGGTTGGAATGGGTGGTGGATGATTGTTGTTAATGGAGCTAATTTCCAGTGATGGAGATAGTGATTTTGAAGGTAGACGTTGTTGGTCGAGTAAAAAAAATGGAAAACTCAGATGATTCTGATTCTCATGGAGAAGGGTATGTTCGAGTGTTGAAGCGGGTGAGTTTAAAAAACTCAGTAGAATTAGATTGTTACGGACAGAGGAGTGTCCGTGAATTGGTGTGGTCGAGAAACAAAATTCAGGAACTTTAATATCTCACGGAGGCAAGAGCGTCCGTGATCTGACTGAGGAAAATTAAAAATTCAGGGCAAAAAAATATTACACAGAAGGAGAAGTGTCTGAGATTTGACCAAGTGAGATTTAAAGAGAAGCTGAAGAAAATGCTTGTCAGTTTTAAGGAACTGACAAGCCATGGATATTGTGGGCTGGACTTCCACAGTTCTGAGCATGACCCATTGACTCTTTTGAGAAATTTTATTCACGACCACACTTTAGGATTGAATTATGTTTGTGATTTTGGCGAGATGGGCGACATATTTGACTTGGGATTCGGCATGGGCGCAACTACAATTTGGATACTTATAAAAAGAGATACTTATATCACTTCTAAGGGATCTCGAGAAAGAACACAGGAGGAGAAAAAGCTAGGGTTTGGAAATTTACCGCCACAATATTGGTTTAATTTCTTTTACTATATTTTTTGTATATCACGGGTGTTTCCACATCCATGAGTAGCTAAACTTCTTGGTGATTGGGATAAATTTTAAGTTTAAAATATGATATGTTAATTTGTTTTGATTTCTTCATATGATTATCATTTGTGTTTACTATTAAGAATGATTACGACTGATTTATAGATTGTTTAGGAGGACTACTAAATTGATTTGCTAATTTAATCTATTATTAGTAAGGATTAGGATATTCTTAATTGTTGAATAATTCCTTACACAAGTAGAAAACATGAGACCTTACAAAGTATTATGTAAAGTTATCGTATGTAAAGACAATACTAGCAAGTAGACAGAGACTACTAAGTGAAATACTAGGATCAAACCTAAATTCACAAACCCTAAAGTATTCAACTGAAGTAAATCTTGTAAGCGTACCTTAAGGTGGTTTATACGGATAGAATTCATAGACTAAATGTACATGTTTTCCATTGATATAAAGAATTTTACTGATAGCTAAGCGTACTTGCTATTCCACAATTGGTGATAATATGTGATTTTATAAAAAAATATATATAAATGAATATACTGTTTTGATGAATATTTAGTAACTAAGAAGGATTCCCCGATCATATTGTTCTTTGTTGCTTGCAACTTAATTACTTTGAATTGCATTGATTTTACTTTAGATCTAAAACAAATCCCCCTTGTGACATTTTTGACAACTAAAACTCCTTGCTCTTCGTGGGAACGAACTTGACTTCCATTATATTACTAGTTAATTATGTGAATTTAAGATCACTAATTTGATTGCACCTACGACACACATCATCATCTACAAAACATCCTTTACTAGTTGAACTCTCCTCTATTGCTACTACTCCAGTTCCTACCTATTACTCTCAAGCATCCAAATATCCTCATTGGAAAACTGCAATGAAAAATGAACACTTTGCTTTCAAAACAGCTGGTACTTGGTCCATGGTACCACCTGCAGATGGTCAAAATATTGTTGGATGTAAGTGTATTTTTAGGATAAAACAACATGTCGATGGGTCTTTAGACAAGTATAAAGCCAGACTTATGGAAAATGGGTTTCATAAAAAAGAGGGTGTTGACGTCACTGAGACTTCCAGTCCAGTAGTCAAACCAACAACCATTAAATTGGTTCTTTCATTAGCTGTTTAACATAATTAGTCACTGTCTTAGATTGACATCAGCAATGCCTTCCTCCATGGTGACTTGGAGGAAGAAGTTTATATGACTCATACTTCTGGCTTCATTGATCATGAGAAGCCACATTATGTGTGCAAGCTTCACAAGTCCATTTATGGACTCAATCAAGCTCCAAGGGCTTGGCATGCTAAGCTGACAGAAGCACTTACATGTTTAGAATTTATCATTTCCAAGGCTGATTCATCTCTCTTTGTTCAAAAAATTGGGTATAGAATTACTTTTCTTCTAGTTTATATAGATGACATTATAGTCTTAGCATCTGACTCAGCTTACCTGCTTCAGTTATTATAAATTTTGGAAAGAATTTTCCAGTCAAAGATTTAAGGGCCTTATATTACTTTCTAAGACTTGAAGTCAAGAGAAACTCAAGCGGTCTCTTTCTTTGTCAGACTAAATATTGTCTTGATCTTCTCACTAGGATGGATATGGTGGGTGTCAAGCCTTGTAACACTCCATTGCATGCAAATTTCAATCTTAGCTCTACAAATGGCGAACTTCTCAAGGACCCTACTGAGTATAGGTCTCTAGTTGGAGTTCTGCCTAACCTCACATGGACAAGGCCTGAAATCTCATTCTCAGTTAATCAGGCGTGTCAACATATGAGTGCTCCTACTGCTACTCATTTTTCTATTTCCAAGAGAATCCTTAGATATCTCAAAGGAACTATACATCATGGCTTATTTTTTCAGAAAGGTTTGCAAGTTCTTCGTGGTTTTAGTGATGTGAAAAGGCGAGGGTACCCAAATATACCTCAAGCTAAAACTTTTCCTACCTATAAGTCCTTTCTCCGAAAGTGATTGTCTATGGACTGAGTCGAGACAATACAACTAATCGGTTCACACTTCGTGTGATCGTCTATGGATACAAGATCGAGACAAAACAACAACGAAGTATGTTACTTTAACCAAACACAATAGGATTCACTTATCAAGTAAATAAGAATTAACGTTTGTGTAATTTACTTTAATTATAATAAAACAATTATAATGCGGAAATATAAAGTAAATGACACAGCAAGATTTTGTTAACGTGGAAACCGCAAATGCAGAAAAACCCCGGGACCTTGTCCAGAATTGAATACTCTCAGGATTAAGCCGCTACACAAAATTACACCTAACTTCGTATAGTTGAGACCAAGCAACTAAACCTATAGTTCACCAAGTTCCGTCTGTATTCCCACGCCTCCAACTTATAAATAAGTCACGTACTTGGAACAATTCCTTTGGTTCGTATTCCAAACAGTAAAGGAACAACAAATCTGTTTGGTATCAAATCTCTTCAACCAAGTGATATGAGTCGGACAAAGGCTCTTCCGTTTATCTTAACATAAACTCCTTCTTCAGGTCCTTAGATCTATCTTATGTTCAATTACCGAAGTAATTGTTTAAGATTAATCCAACAACACTCTTAATCCAAAGAATTGTGTTGATGTCGATCTACTTAATTAATTAATCCAATCTACTACAAGGATAAACCGATTATTAATTGGATCCTCTTTTACCAAAACAAGTATTGTGCACACCAAAGATTATAAAACCCAAGTCAGATCATCAATATCTTCTTTGTCTTCAAATCTTCTTAAGTCTTCAATAAAAAACTGCACACAATCACTTGAATCTCTTGTGATCAATCACGCACAGAGCGGAGTCTGTTAACAATGGATTATCACAAGATCGTCTTTAGAACTAACAACAGTCCAAAGATCCCAGTCGAAACTCTGAACTAGTTTGAGTGAATCTTATATCAGAAGAGAAGATTCTCAAGCATAAACAAACTAGGTGCAATCAGATTTCAACCACCGTTAGTCAATAAAATCAATCGAAAACAAAAGATAAACCGCAATTATCTAGTTTCCCACCAACGGTACACGCTAGAGCTTCTCAATCCCAAAGAAGACTTTAAACTGAGCGGCCGTAAGAGATTTCTCCTAATTAGGTTACTCTCCTCTCCGAATAGGCGGCTTCACCAGTAACAACAACAAAAGAGGAAGTCTGTTGTTACGAAGGATTAGTTTTCTAGAAAGGCAAACTTTAAGTATTTATAGAAAAGGAAGTTTGGAAACCAAGGAATTTCCAAAACATAAAATATTCTCAAGATATTCATTAAAACACAAATTCGGTTTCCATAATTCCTGGAAACGCTCTGTCCAAAAATAATGATCGTAATCTCTTGGAAAATCTAAATAGTAAATTCACATTACTAATTCTTATATTTCCCTACAAAATGAAATTAATAACATTAATTAAAAGATTCTTAACTTATTTATGTTTCGATCTTGGGATTCTCTTCCCTTAGCTATTAAGGAAAAACTTAGAACAATTAAAGAAATAAACATTCACATCACGTGTTCAAAGTATGTCGACATCCTTTCTTTGTAATTTCTCTTTCACACTTACAACCTTGAAACCGATTTTCCACACTTCCAAACAAGTTTAAAATTGGTTCATCTGACTTTCAAGAACTATGAGATTGATCAAACAAACATTCAATCACAATCATGGGTTTAACGGTTCTACCAAAACAAGTTTCGGTTCTACCTTCCATGTGAGTATTGTGCATAGTCATATTAGGTAATTAATTAAGATCGGTTTCACTAATAAAAGTCATACCAATACATAAGTCAGGCCTTTGTGAATAGTTCTACCAAGAACACAAACAAGTTGTGAGCGGTTATACTCAATCACACATATTGGTTGTTCATAAGATATGCAATGAATTACAAAACCAATAACACCTCGCAATTTCCTTTTCGGTTCACAAACAAGTTTATGAACTTACTTCCTTAGAACACATGTAAAACATTGTTCCCTAGGATGAAATCCTCACCTCATACCCATACATAATCACAATAGCATTCAAATGATTATGGCGATGTCTTATCTATAAAGTTTAATGGTTAAGCAATAAACCTCGTATTGTATTCCTTAATACTATGTCTATTTAGAGTTCAAATATGCTTCGCAGTTTTGTTTTCAATATGCATGACTTGAAAGATACGTTAGGGAATGAAACAGTTCAAGTCAAATATCACTAACCTCAAGTGGAAGGATGATTGTTGTCGTTGTAGCTCCTTGCTTCTTCACATCTTCAAGAATTCACAATACTTTTAATGTCTCATATCCTAATACTTTCAAGCTAACCTATACGAAGTTGACTCTAGTACATAATCAAGCGACTCTTAACATGAGTATTGATTCACTAAAATATGACAACCAAACTTGACATACCAACGTTTGGTGGGTTCAACTGAGCCATGCTCTAACAATCTCCCCCTTTGTCAATTTTAGTGACAAAACTCTTACATCATATGGATAAACAAATTACAAGAATTCATTACACATATGGGACCCGCCGCATGCCGGCTTTGCTTGGGGCCGGTTGTGCCTGCTTCGACGAAACACCAAACCTGTTGCCTCACCCCAACACCAGACTTGCCCCTTGACCAACACCGGCCTTGCTGATTTGTGAACCACGACGGACATCGTTTGCTTCGGCCGACACCGGTCTTGTTTGCTAACGTGGCCCAATACCAGCCTTATTCGCTGACGTGGCACAATACCAGCCTTGTGACGTTGATCGGCCTTGACCAATACCGGCCTGACGTGACCCAATACCGTCCTACTTGCGTGACGTGATATCAGTCTTGCTTACCTGATGGGATATTAGCCTTGCGATCTCGACCAACACCGGCTTTGCGGACTTGACTAACACTGGCCTCGTTTGCTGGGCCAATACCAGCCTCGTGACCTGAGCAGTATCGACCTTGTGACCTTAGAAGTACCAGCCTTGTGACTTGATCAACACCGACCTTGTGACTTGAGCAGTACCGGCCTTGTGACTTGATCAACACCGGCCTTGTGACTTGAGCAATACCGGCCTTGTGACTTGATCAATACCGGCCTTGCTTTCTTTGCCCGTACAGTTTATGTGCTTACTCGAGTGCCATCCTTGATACTTCTACCAACACCGGTCTTGCCTTGACGAACACCGGTCTTGCTAACCAACATCGGTCTTCCCTTTGCTCGAACGTGGGATCTAGGCGTGCTTGCTTTTCCCAAACGTGAACCTTGTATGTTTGAACGTGGTGTGGGTCCCGCTGAGAGCGTTGAAGCATCTTCTGGAGCAAGCAGGTCCCGGAGAGCGTTGAAGCAGCTTCTAATGGGTGGAGCGTTGAAGAAGTTCTTGGTCGACGGTAAAGGTATTTCATCTTTGAGCCTCAATCCCCAAGCGTGGTCTACGTGGCTCTATCTTGTATGCCCGATGGGTCTTTTGTACGTAATGGTCGTTGAAATGGTGAAGCTCTGGATGGTATTAATCGACGAGCAACAACAGTTCCTGGAAGCTGCTGTGATCAGAAGAGACTGGCAGGGAGAAGCGTGATAGCTACGGGCACGAACTTGGCAGTCTTCATATAGTGGTAGAGCTCGTCTCATTGTTAGAGGAATAAACTGGAACCGATGGCTTTCTTGACGTTTCTTCATGAAATAGAGAAGAGGAGACAATCCCCCTGCCCACGAGTATCGAGCTTTGGACTTGATAGATGTTGTCACGCTAGGTTCATGAGGTTTGTCTTTGAGATGGGCAGTGCTAAGCAGTCCCAGTCATACTCCTTTGGTAACGCAACTAAATCTTCTACGGGAGACAAATTCTGAAAGCGTCTCTCATTGATGTAGTTACCATCGATCCAGATATGGAATATCTTGGACGTTGTTTCACCATTACGACAGTCGTGCATATGGTGCTGGAGTTGGAGTTGGCGATTTTGGACGCGCAGGATGTTGTATCTCGGTGGCTTTCCTCTTGCCGCTTCAGCGAAACTGCTTATGGAAGGCTGAAGGTTGTATTGCCTGTTGGCGGGATGTATGCTGTAGTTGCAGGAAATCCTACACTACACCCCTCACAAGAATCTATACAATCAAATCATTTTTAGGATAAGTAATTGTAACTTTTATTGATTATACTCTTAAATGCTTACAAGATGAAATGGAAACCAGTTAAAGAATTACAATCACTCTAAACTTTCTCTCTATTAATGACTTACCCAACACTCAAAAAAGATCCCCCTCTCAACAGACTTGTTCAACTCTTTATATAGGGTAGTACATAGTGGATGACAGCTAAGCTGTCCTTTATTTTCGGGAATAACTTGAGAAATATCGCAAGTGTACAAATATATAATCTCGCAGTTCTCCTAGATCTCGCTAGGTCTTCACATCTTTCTTGTGTTTTGGCTGTCATCATTCATTGCGTCATTTATATTACTTATCTGCGATACCTTCGCAATGCTGTCATTTATTGATCTCGCGAGGTATTGATGTTGCGATATTCTGATCCTACATCTTGCCTCTTCTCATGTCTTCTCTGCGAAGAAGAGAATGTCATGAGAACTAGTATTTTCGAAATGCCATAACTGTTCATCTTTATCTGTTTACTGACATGACCTAGTACTTTTATACAGAATTTATTACACGTGTTTCTTCTTCCACTCTTTTCTTGACACGTCTCTTTCAACCGTTTATTCTTGACCATTCACGTCTCTTCTCGCATTAAATGCATTTATATTCTCGAGAACTCTTCTCTATATATAATTTTCTCATCCTCATCTTCTTGTTTTTTACTTTCTCTCTGCAATTTTTCTTCAATTCTCTTCCTCCGCAATTTACGTTTCCGCTACTGTAAATTTTCCTTTTCTTCTTTCTCTTGATCTTCAATTCCCTATTCATTCCCATATTCTGAGAATGGCTCCACCTGGTCATAGATACGAAACCCTTTTGAGTGAGATTCAAAAGAATTTACAAGAGAAGGGTTTCACCTTATCCACCATTCCCAATCAAGAATCTTCATCTATTCTGTCTGCAAAGTTGTTTACTGATCATCAGTGTGATGATCAAAAGATCATAATTTTGCTAGGTCAACTCCTCGCATGTCTTCCCATTCCTCTCTACAATCCCGACTTACCATTGTTCTATGAAATTCTTTCTCATGAGAAGTTCTCGCGAGCTATCTTTCAATTAAGTGGGGATTACATCCGTTTAATGCTTGAATTCGCCAATCGCGGCGCTGGTAAAGGATCTCTATACCCTGATGAAGTCAAAGATCCTAAATTCGCAAACTTGGAGATAATTGCTAAAAAGTATTCAGTAGAAAACTTTTTTGAAAATTATGAAGTGATAAATCTGAAGAATGATAGGTCTCGCTGGGGTGCACGGTTGAAAAGAAAAGAGAACATTCCCAGCGACAAGATACTCATGCAAGATATCGATTGGCACTCCGGCAAGAACAATGTTCCTCGCCATTCCAAAGACGATAAGTGGTGTGTCTTTCCGCTATTTTTGAACGGGCCTTACATTTCAGGTTCCAATGTACTCCCTTGCGAATCTCGCAAATTACGATCCCTGGGTATTTAACTGGCCCGGGAAAGCAAAAGAGGTATATTTCCTAACCTTCACTTGCTTTGCGATCTTCACTTCCTCTTATATCTAATCTTGCGAACTTTTATATTACCAAAGCGAGAAAAAGTTACGAAAGGAATCCAAAGGCGAGTACCACGGGCGATACTCCGTTCAATCACGGATGAAGTAAGAAACATTTTCTTTTGTTATTTTTAACAATATTGTTGCCTCTGTTTCTTATCTTCATTCGTGTGTGAAGATTGGTGTTGAAGTTTCTGGAGAAGAAATTTGAAGGCTGCGAAGGCCAAAGGAAAGGGTAAAGGTTCTCTTCGCAAGGGAAATCCACTACCCCACCTTCTAAAAACGGAAGATTCACTCTTCTTCTCGCTCAAGTCCTCTATCCAGCGAGAGTTCTGATGAGGATGATGACGAAGTTGATGTTCCTTTTGCGAAGGAGGATCATCTAACTGAATCCCCTATGGCACTACCGTCTAATATCTTCTCAGATTCCATGCAAGGAATTGGAGATGATCGCCTTTCTAATACATGCGAAGCTCTCGCAAATATCTGTGACGCTTCCTTGCTAGAGGGTAACGATTCTCTCCAGGGGGTTTCCAGATCAGTGGCTCCCAGCCTCTTAAATGCACTTGGTACCTTGGTGCGTTTATATTTCTTTATTTCTTCATAATTTTTATTTTAAATCATATCTTGGTAATTTCTTTATCTTTCTTTGTAGTCTGGGAGAGCTTCCTTTGTTGTTGCCTCAGATCTTGAGAAAAGACGCAACACCCTTGAAAAGAAATATCTTCAACTTCGCAAAAAGGATGAAGGATTAGAAAGTGAAACTGCGATTCTTCGCGAAAGGGTTCAACTACTGGAATCTGAATCTTCCACACAGAAAAATAAAATATCTAGCCTTCAAAGTGCTAATCAGCAACTCTATGGTATAAGATTCTTCATTTTTCCTTGTTTTTATGCTGTCATTTATTCTTCTTTATCTGACATATCATTTTCGCAGACATTTATAATCTTTCTGATGAAGCCATCCTTCTTCACTCATTTCCCGAGCCTATGGATAGTGATGCTCTTCTTACTCATCTCAACGAATCTTTAAACAGTTCTTTGAATAACAATATTAGATCTCTTCCGCTAAACGAACTTCAAACCAAATTTCATCTCTTAGAAATTGATCATAGATCTAGTTTAGGTTTAGCCAACCGATTTAAACGTCTATACCTTAGTTCCCACGAGAAAACTAATATTTTAAGGAAGAAAATTAGTAACCTTATAGATGACAAAGATCGCATTACTAATCAAGGTGCCCAAGCATTAGCGAAATTTCAAAAAACTCTTCTTGAAGTCCAAGTTGAACGGGATGAATCTCTTCGCCAAAATGCCATACTTAACGAGAGAGAGAATCAAATTCGTTCTCTTCTTCTCATAAATAGTGACGATGAATTCGCTTGGGCTGCGAAAGTTCTAGATAATGCCAGAAATAACTTAGGTGTTAACGTTAGCCTTCACGCTGAGCATACTGCCTTGGTTAAAGATATGATTTCTGACAGAGAAGGTTGTTAATTGTTATTCTTTACTTTACCACTTCTTTTTTTGTGAAACTGCTATTAAGTTACTGACTCGTTGTCATTTGTTCGTAGAAGCTGAGAAGAGGTTTCAAACTAGAATTAAAGAACTTGAATCTGAGAAAGCACAACTTGCAAAGGACTTCTCTCTTCGCAATGACAAGTATTATAAGTTGAAGAAGCAACTACAAACTTCTGTAGCGAATTTCCAGAATGATGTTGTCCGCTTTCGCAATCAAACTATTAGGTGATCTGCACGACCACAATATTCCTCTTTCATTATATCCTTGTCTTCTTGATAAGATTCCTGAAAATATGCCTTCCTTGGATGTCTCTGATAGTGATGCTAGCGAAGAAGAGGAGTTCGATGAAGAGTCTGATGAGAAAAAAGAATGAACTAAGAAATATCTCCATTTTCTTCTTTCTTTTCTTGTAATATCTGTACATTTATCCTTTTAGTCTTCCATTCTTGTAACTTCTTACTGTAAATCTCTCGGATCTTCAAATACAAGTTCTATTTTGTTGTCTTTTTCCGCACATGTTAAAAGAACAGTTCTTTCTTGCAATACAGTTAATCAATATTATGAGTGCATAAATCTATCATATGAAAATAAATAACAAGTTTATATCCTATTCATTCCCATATTTGCCTCTGTTATTTGTTTTCAAATGAGAGATTTTATTCGAAAACCTTTAAGTAATAATATGCCTTAGTTTCATAACTGTTGCTGCTTAGTCTTCGCAAGCAAATTTTTCCCGATTGTCTCCATGTGTATACTCGCAAGCTTATTTGTTTGCATATAATCATCTTCGCAAGCTTATTTGCTTATTCATTTTCTTGTGTGGTCTTATTTTGCCTTCCTAGTTAAAGGTCTTAGTGCGCCACCCCTTATTATTGCGACAAAATCGCAGGACGTCTTTACATTTTTATGTAATGACCCATTGATCTTGCCTTATCATGTTTTTAGTATTGTTGCCTCTGCAGGATAATTTTATTGCGTCAATATGATAAGCCTGAATTTTCTTGTGAAAATAAAGCCCCAAGACATTGCCGTCTTGCGACGAAATCGCAGGACGTCTTTACACTTTCATGTAAAGACCCATTGATCTCGTCTTATCCTCGCATTAGTATTATTGCCTCTTCAGGATCATCGCACAAATATGACAAGTCTAAATTTTCTTGCGAAAATTGAGCCTCATGACATTTGCGTCTTAAGACACTTGTCAGCTCCCTAATGGAGGGTGCCACCCTTATCATCTCCCTGGTTGCCCCTTCAAGGAGGCGTACATCGGCCATACAAGACTATCTCCTCCCATCCGGTCTTAACAACAACCAGTTGTTTTCGCAGCCTCTTATCCCTTATACCTATAGGGCTTATGGTTACGAGACTGCACCCTAAGTGGAGTTTTCTTCGGGCCGAGTGCAGCATGTGCCAAGACTTGCCAAGAATGGCCGAGACACTTCAAATGCCCCAGGCACTCTTGGCTCAACCGTGTACCTCGGCGCCTTGGTCATACACTGACTCCTTGGAAGTGATCCTCAGTCGTCCAACCAGGGTATAACCTTATATAGTTGGAAATCCAAGGTATCTCTCCCGGATGGGCTTTATTGACCCCAAATCTCCATGACTCAGGTTCCAGGGGCGGTGTAACCTTTTCTGATACGTATTGATCTCTGTACCCTGGTGACTATTATTATAGAGGCGGAATTCAGAATAATAATAGACGAAAACTAGAAAACAGAACACAAGTAGTAATTCGAAGAAAATATCTTCTCTAGATTATGAACAAGAAAACTATTACAATTCTCTCTTTGTTACGCTCCCAATCTTTCTAAACAGTGGATCAACCTTAAACTGTTTGCTAAGCTTGCTTTTACAATAATTAATTGCCTCACAAACTTTTCTCTAGATTCGTGTATCACACAAACCTCCCTCTCTAGGTGCCTTTGTATCAAAAACCACACTCTAGATGTCTTAGCTGTAGTTGCAGGATTTCCCACACTACACCTCTCACTCAAATCTGTTTAATCAATCCATTTGAAGATGAACAATGATGTGTTTTATTAATTGTTTTCTTGAAAGATTTACAAAGAAATGTAGAACAAAGCTAAAGAAATTACAATCTCTCTTTCCTTTCTCTCTCCTAATGACTTGTTTCACAATTCAAAAAGACCTCTCTCTACAACAGACTTACTCGACCCTTTATATAGGATATTACATAGTGGGTGACAGCTATACTGTCCCTTATTTTCGGAAACGTCTCGCGAATGCTCGCGAATATACAATTGTTTGCCTTCGCGACACTCTTAAATCTCGCCAAGTCTTTCACACTTTCCTCATGTTCTAACTATCGTCATCTATTACGTCATTTATTTACCTCCATGCGACTCCTTCGCGATGCAGTTGTTTATTAATCTCGCGAAGTATTAGTGTTGCGATATTTTGGTCCTACATCTTGCCTCTTCTCATGTCTTCTCTGCGAAGAAGAGAATGTCATGATAACCAATGTTTTTAAAATGCCGCAACTGCTTATCTTTATCTTGCGATTGTTCATTTTCACTCGTTTTGTTTATGTACGGAATTTATTACAGGTGTTTCTTCTTCCACTCTTTTCTTGACACGTCTCTTTCAACCGATTATTCTTAACCATTCACGTCCCATCTCACATTAAATGCATTTGTTTTCTCGAGAACTCTCTTCTCTATATATAGCTTTCTACTTTTTCTCTTCTTCTCTTTTATTTTCCCTCTGCAACTTTTCTTTACCTTTCTCCTTCCGCAATTTGCGCTTCTGCTACTGCTTCCTTTTCAATTCTTCACTTTTCCCTTCATTCCTATACTCTGATAATGGTTTCACTTGGTCGTACATACACTCCTCATTTTACTGACGTTCAAAAGAAATTACAGGAAAAGGGTTTCACTTTATCTACCATTCCACATCAAGAATCCTCATCTATGCTTTACGCAAAATTGTTTTCTCGATCATCAATGTGATGATCGAGAAAATTATAGTCTCGCTAGGTCAACTCCTCGCGGGGCTCCCCATTCCTTTATATAATCCCGAAATACCATTATTTTATGAGATTCTTGCTCACGAGAAATTCTCGCGGGCTATTTATCAATTGAACGGCGATTGTATTCTTCGATGCTTGAATTCGCCTCTCGTGGTGCCGGTAAAGGATCTTTATATCGACAATGTTAGAGATCCTCAATTTGCGAATTTACCAATAATTGCCGAGAAGTATCTTGTGGATAATTTCTTTGCAAATTATTCGTCATAACTATGAGAAACGATAAATCTCATTTGGGGTGTTCGATTGAAGAAAAATGATAACGTTGATCTTCGACAAACCGCTTATGCGGGACATTGACCGGCATTCGGGTAAAAATAATATCCTCGCTACTCCAAAGATGAAAAGTGGTGGGTTGTACCTCTCTTTACGAGTGGACCTTATATCGTGAGGCTCACATGCACTCCCGGTAATCTCGCGAATTATCATCCTTGGGAGTTTAAGTGGCCTGAGAAAACAAAATAGGTATATACATATCATTCATTTTAGATTTGCTTCGCTATGTCTTCCATTTCTTTCCTTCATTAACTTTTTGGAAAATTTTTAGATCACCAGAATGAGAAAGAAATACAAAGAGAATCCTCGACCAAATATCTGGCGATACTTCGATCACTCACGGATGAAGTAAGAAACATTTTCTTTTGTTATTTTAAACAATATTGTTGCCTCTGTTTCTTATCTTTATTCGTGTGTGAAGATTGGTGTTGAAGAAGTTGAAACTGTAAAGCCTTTGTATCAATATTGTTGCCTCTGTTTCTTATCACACAAACCTCCCTCTATAGGTGCCTTTGTATCAAAAACCACACTCTAGATGTCTTAGCTATGAGATAAATATCTCTATTTATAGCTTTAACGGTTTCCCAAAACCTTCTAGGAATCTATTTCCTTATCTAGGAATAATTCCTTTTCTAAGTATCTATTTCCTTATCTAGAAATATTACCTTGTCTAGGAAACATTCTTTTTCTAGGCATATTTCCTTATCTAGGAATATTACCTTGTCTTGGAATATTTCCTTATCTAAGAATACTGCCTAAAAATCAGTATTCTTTCCCAAAATTATAATTCTATCCTCAATCCGTTTTTTAGGATCACTAGTTCCCGGGGAGATGAAGATACACATGTATCATTTTCCCTGATCCATGTCAAGAGATACCCCCTTATATGACGCACTTTAGGTCTTACATTAGCCTCTTGCGAAATATCATTCGCGAACTAGGGTGTACGCCATAAAGGTTCGTCCCATTCGTATATATCATTAATTTTTGATTATTTCTTCTCATTATCTTTGCGAAATTATCGCATTGTCTTGCTTTGTTTGCTGTGATCTTGCTTTAATAAATAGATTTTCATATATTTTGTCTCGCGAGACGTTCGCGTACTCTTTCTTCAATCGTCATATTCTTTGTTCTTTCGACATGTCTTTTTCACTCAAAACAATTTTTTTTTGCACGAATCTAAAATCAATTATTCATTTCTTACACTTCTTACTTCTGTTGCTCCCTGCTTCTTCATTTAAATTTCCTGATATTTCCTTCCCTTTTGCGAAACCATCGCAATTTCCAACTGTCTTCAAGCATTGATTTCGCAAGGTATCTTCATCTCTCACTTCTATTGCGTCCACCATCAGTCTTTCTCTTCTTTGTGCTTCTTTGATGTTCTGCTTCCAATTCTTCTTTTGAGCAGCCCTTTCCTCGCAAGATTCCACATCAACTTCATAGCACTTTTGTCCCTCAGCCCAATCTCCTTTTATAACTCCAACACCACTGGGATGAGGAAATTTGATGCACTGGTGGTAAGTCGATGCTACACCCAAGATCTCATGTAACCAAGGTCGCCCAATTAATGAATTATAGGGGGACTCCACATCAACTACGCAAAACAAAATTTCAGTTGATAATCCTTTCAATGGTATTCGCATATGAGCTTCTCCTTTAGGTTTATTGGCAGTACCATTAAAACCATAAATCTTATAAGTTGAAGGTATCAGATCTTCGTCCTTCCCTCCCATAGTCTTGTAAGTATGGTAAAAAGGATGTTTACAGAGCTTCCGGTATCAATTAAGATTCTATTGATTGCCCATGAATTTTCTGCCTCATCATCTCCATCATCAACAGGTTTTGGGTTAATCTCCAATCTTACCACTAATGGACTGTCATGCATCTCGCCACCCTCAGGTACCTCTTCTGCGGTAAAAGAAATAATCTGCGTTTGCCATTCTTTTAGTGGCGATGTCTTCGCGATGTTCATTACTTCTCTATTGTCAGCATCTCTTGCGAAAACTCTACTGAGAACACTATCATGAAAATCTTCAATTGTCTTGTACGAATGTACGATAGAGTTACAGAACAAGTTTTTGGCCTTCGCTCCAACTTCTACTACAAATGTTTCTTTCCCTTTTGTTGTGTTTACTCTGTGGATTTCTGGTGGTGGTGGCAATGGTTGAGTCTTTTCTTCACATTTTAAGAAATAATTTAGCTTCCCTTGGTCTATCATTCTGAGGATGATTCTTTTTATGTTTCTGCAATCATTTGTTAGGTGTCCATGAAAATGGTGATAAGAACAGAATTCATGACTTCTATCACCCGGAGGCGGTTCATTCCCCATGTTCCATGGTGCAGGTATATTTTCCATCAGGATTATAGCTTCCCATATCTTCTCCACACTAGCATTCAGTGGGGGCATCTTGATTTCCTCCCATACTACCCTATGACCTCGCTGCCCTCTATGATAATTCTGCCTCTGACCTCCATAAGTTTCTTGCGGCTGATCAAGTCTTTGAATTTTGCTATTTCCACCACGGTTATAGAAGTTTCTCTCTCTTTCAAATTCTTCCTGATCGCGACTTCCCATGGCTACTAATTTTTGTTGACCATCATTCGTTATCATTTCTTGTTGACCCTGCGAGGTGCTCGCCAATGTGTTTATCAATTTAGGCAACAAACTTGCATTCGCAGCTCTTGAATTTGCATTCACAACAGGATACGATTCCATCTCATTTTGCTTTTCCTCTAGAGCAATATACTCCTCCTGAAGTTCTCGCAACTCAGTCATTGTGATTGTATTCTTAATTCTAAAAACTTGAATATATAACAGATTGGTTGCGAACATAGCATTAATGAATGATAAAATGAGATATCTCTCATCCACACGACCAGCCATATCGCTACACATTGTCTTCCACCTCACGGTCAGATGTTTTAAACTTTCTCCAACCCTTTGTTTTAACCCAAATACATCTTCAATACCCGGTCGCGAGGAATTATTACTTATGTACGCCCCTAAAAATATATCTTGTAGATGGTTGAATGATGTGACTGTGTTTCTTGGTAAACCTTCAAACCACTTCAATGCTTCTCCTGTCAAACTTGATGCAAAATACTTGCACAATATAGCATCATGATTCTCCCATTGTAACATACATCTCACATAAGCTTTGATGTGTTGTATTGCACAAGTTGTTCCATCAAAAATGCTAGTTAACGAAGGGAAATTACACTTTGGGGGTATTCCTCCTAGATGTACTTCTCGTGTAAATGGAGTTTTCGAAGCTTCCTCGATGGCCTCATCCAATTGTCTCTTTACTCCTCCCTTTTTACTGTTCAACATTCCTCTCATTTCTGCTAATTCTCTCAAGATTTGTTCATTTACATCAGAATTTGAATCCACTGGTCTTTTTAGTTCCGCCTCTCTTCTCCTGCGTTCATGTCTACTTTGACTTTCTTGTTCATCATTCTCTTCTCGTCTTTCTCTGCGATCTTCTCCTTCATTTGTTTCACGAATTCGCACACCGTTATATCTATCAATTTCTCTTCTTTGTTGCCTATCGGTTCTCCTTTGTACTCTTTCATATTCTTCATTGATATTACCATTGTTGCGATTTTGTTCTCGCCTTCTTTCTCGATTATCATGATTATTCTGGCGAATTGCTTCTTCCAATTCCTGTTCTTCCATTTCCGTTCTTAATCTTTCCCTCTCGCAGGCTAGACGTGCTTGTTCAGCATAGTGTCTTTTAATTTCATCTTCAATCTCTTTTTGCTTCCTCCGTGCTTCTCTCCCATGCAATATTCTTCTTCCTTCTTCCTGATTTTCTTCACCAACTGGATTATTCTGCCCCTGACGCTGCCTATTTCCTTGATTTCCATCATTTTGCCCATTTTGAAGAGTCTCGGGACGTGGGATATAACGATCTTCCATCACTTCTCTTCTCTCGCAATGTTCTATGCCTGGATTTTGCGCTTCTTCTTGATTTTCTTCATCAGCATTTTCTGTAGGTAAAATTCTTCTTCTTTCCTCTCTAACTGATCTTGAGCTCGACCTTGTAGTGCTTCTCGACCTTCTGTTTTGTAATCTCATGTTTTCCATCCTCAACTCATGATTTTGTCTTGTCAAATTTGCACGCTCCTCTGCCTCTAATCGTCTTTCTTCATGTATTGTTTGTATCAACGCCTCTAATGCTGCGATCTCTTCATTTCCATGAATTATTTATCCAATCCCTTCTCGGTCTCTCTCCTCTTGTCCATTGTTTACCAATTGTTGTTCTTCTCCCCTTTCGTCCATAGAGTCTGATCTCCAAGTATGCACGCTTACTCTATCATAATCCACAGTTCTATTCGCTACTGGTTGAATTGGTGATTGAATTTGATTTTCTTCATTATTTCTTGTGTTCATTCTTGAGGATTCCCCCATTTCATTTCTCCTTTCTCCAGCAAGTCTCCTACTCCTTCTAACAGTTGTTGGTTGTTCTGATGCATATCTTCTTCTAGCCATTTCTCAATTTTAGTAAGTTGTTGAAAATTATATGAAATTCCTTCCATATTACTCCAAATTATTTCAAATCACGGTGTCAATCCTTGTTTCTTGGCGCCAAAATTTAGTTGCAGGAAATCCTACACTACACCCCTCACAAGAATCTATACAATCAAATCATTTTTAGGATAAGTAATTGTAATTTTTATTGATTATACTCTTAAATGCTTACAAGATGAAATGGAAACCAGTTAAAGAATTACAATCACTCTAAACTTTCTCTCTCTTAATGACTTTCCCAACACTCGAAAAAGATCCCCCTCTCAACAGACTTGTTCAACTCTTTATATAGGGTAGTACATAGTGGATGACAGCTAAGTTGTCCTTTATTTTCGGGAATAACTTGCGAAATATCGCAAGTGTACAAATATATAATCTCGCAGTTCTCCTAGATCTCGCTAGGTCTTCACATCTTTCTCGTGTTTTGGCTGTCGTCATTCATTGCGTCATTTATATTACTTATCTGCGATACCTTCACAATGCTTTCATTTATTGATCTCGCGAGGTATTGATGTTGCGATATTCTGATCCTACATATGCTTCCACAAACATCATGAGCCTCTTCATTACTGGAAGGCCTGGTTCTTTCTGGCAGGGTAGATGCTGTCGTAGATGAGAGTTCAACAGCTTCACGAAGTCCAGAGGATGAACAAAGTGCAGATTCTCCAACATAACACGGTAGACATGCACCATCCTCTGATAGAGTGATTCGCCCGGATTCTTTCTCGACATGACACACAGACATTGTTATCTTCTTGAGGCTGCTCCCTTGAGGTGTTGGCTTCAGTGGATCTGAAGATGTCCCATGCTCGCTCTTGTCTGGGATGACATAATAGGCTAACCCTTTGTGATGATTCAGAGATGAAAATATTTGTTGAATCCTCTGAAACACTTCATGTTGTAGTGTGATCCAGATGAAACTTGATCCTTTCTTCAGCAGGGGGTGAATGAACCAAAAGTTCACCTTGCCCATGAAGTTTTGGAGCTCCTTCACAGTTCACGGCAGCGACATTGTGAGGATAGCTTGAGTCTTGGATTTGACTACTATATCATCCACGTAGTCTTCGACTTTCTTATGCATCATGTCGTGGAATATTGCCGTCATAGCGCGTTGATACGTTGCACCGGCATTCTTTAAACCAAAAGGCATAACAGTATAGTAAAAATTTCCAAGAGGAGTTCGAAAGGCTGTCTTACTTGCGTCATGCTCATACATCCTTATCTGATTATAGCCGCTGTAACCATCCATGAAGGAGAACATGCCGTGTCCGCTGGTGGCGTCTACTAACATGTCGATGTTAGGCAGAGGAAAGTCGTCCTTGGGGCAGCATTCTTTCAAGTTTCTGGAATCCATGCAACACCTGATCTCGTGACTGAATTGCCTCGGAGATTGTTTGACTGGTTTGGATCGGAGATTGTATGAATGCTTACACAAGGTCAAGCTGATGGAGATAGGCCTAGAAGATTCCTCATCGTCGAGCTCATCAGTTGTGGAGTTGGTACCATCTTGCAGCTGTTGTGGAGCGTCTAGCACTTCTTCTCGTGGCTCGTCGTTGTTGTAACATTCCGTTTGGCGGAGATAAGAATTGAGATGCCTTGTCAGCAAGGATGCATTATGGGGCCTATCCTTTGATGATGCAAGTCGGTCCTCTTCCTGGATTGATGCCCATGTGGGGAGTGGGACGCAACGAACTTTGTCTGATTCCTCGTGTGGAGCCTCTCTTGGTTCAAACAATTCCACTCCACATATTGGTGCATAAGGAGAAAACGATGCAGAAATACGAACAACTTCTTTATTCAGCATAGTCTTCAGGCATTGGTGATACGTCGAGGGGACGATCCTATTGTCATGAATCCATGGTCTCCCCAGTATAATGTGGTAGTCTGTCTCCTTCTCTATGACTTCGAATTTCACCTTTGATTGGACGGGCCCTACAGACAAATCCAGATTGACATACCTGTACGTGTTGGTTTGGTTTCCTTCGAAGTCCGTCATTGTGGTGGGATGCCGTATAATCTTGCATGGGCTAACCTTGGTTGTCCTGAGAGTCTTGAGAATAATCACATTCGAAGATGCTCCTATGTCGATGAGGGCCCTCCTGAACTCTGAACCCTTGATGCGTGCGGTAACATGTAGGGCCCGGTTGTGACCTTCCTCTGCCATCATGTCGTCTTCTGTAAATGTAACATTATTTAAAGATGTTTCCGATGCAGTTAGGACTTCTGGACGTGAAGGAGTCAGGTGTACGTCCAGATCTATTTTATTAATTGCAGCAAACGTCTCTGCCCGTTGATTCTTCGAGAGGTGTAAGAGTTCACACAAGCTTTCCACTAGAGATGCCGCTTCCTGATCCACTGGTCTCTGGTTCGTAGTAAAGCTGTTGATCTGAGGGGAACTAGCCCCGGTGTAGAGGTCTCCAGAACGCTCATCTCTGATGTCATCTTGATGAGGAGATCAAGTATGTCGTTTACCGCTTCTTTGATTAGCTTCATGTTCTTCGTGTGAATCTCCTGTACCCGTGCTAGTTCGTTTAATGTTGGAAATCTCCTGATCATGCCGTCAGATACGCTGTTAGGAGAAGGGGTATCTCCATTGGAGGAACCATCAGGATTTGAGAGTGTCGAGGCGGTCCTAAGACCAACCATCTCGAAATTGATTGAATGGTATTGAAGAAATTGACTTTACAACCGAGAGATTAACCTCCCGCTGTGGTCGCCAATTTTTTATGGGTGAAAACTATTTCTGCCGGTTTTGGTAATTTGGGGTGTGTGGATAAGAAATGAGTCTAAACCTTAAACAAATACACTGCACGGGAGTGCTTGTAGATTCGAGAAATCAATCTGTGCAAACCCGGCCTAAACCAAGAAATGGCCGTTCCAGACTTGTTTCGGTCACAAAGTGAAGGAGATGGGGTTGATCTTAGGGAGGGAAGCGAAGAAGGTGTTGAGATTGTGAAGGTGTTGGCTATGTATGACTCGTATCAGAAAGCTGAACTGGCTTGCAGGATGTAAGCTATCAGTTCCGGTGTTTGAATACGATTGTATAACACTTGCCTATGTTGTCTTGTCTTGCCTTGTTCCCTGTTTGGAAAATAGGAAGGAGAACCTATTGATACAAGTCTTTATTCCTAACCCTCGTATCTCGTGGGAAGTGGAGAAAGTGGAGTGATGGAGTAGTGGAGTTGTGTGTTAGTGTCACACGACCAGTCTTGCCCACTTCTCCAATCATCACTAACCGTCCATGACTTCCTGACACGTTCTTGTGATGGCGCGTTGTGCGCTGCACGCTGTAAACCGCCAGACCAATACCCTAGTATGTATCCCCCAGTTTGTGACATGATTGATGTCTCGAGTGTGTCGATCGTGGGACCCACATAAAGTAGCATGTAATGCTAGATTAAATAACTAAGTTATTTAGGAAGTCGATACTTGTGAAGTATCGTGTGTATTCTATGCTGGTACTGCATCGAGTATATTCAGCATGTATGAAGCATCGTTGTTTGAGCGTCTCAAAATAGCCTCATGTCCAGCCTACTTCATGTGATGGTTTGGAGGTTGTGCAAGCAAGTCCTCCCTTGGCCGACCACATGGTGTGGTAGAGTGACGGGTGGTGATCACCATGACGCCTTACTGACCAATTAGATCCTGACCAGGGCTGTATAACCAAGCCGGTGAAGTTGGACGGACGAGATGATTTTTAAGACACTCATCTGCGACCGTTAGTGGAATTAGGGTTTTAGAAGAGGTGCGCAAGCACCACTTTTCAGCTTGGTCGAATCCAAGCTTGGGACACGATTTTGGCATGGCCGATCGGGCATGCGTGTAGACGGCATGCCGATATACATGCCCATACCTCATTATCCCGTGAAAGTGTGATATGGACCGGACAATTTTTCCGGCAAAGAGGAGCGGTCAGGATTGATTTACGACAAAAGTTTGGTGCCGCAAAAGCCGCGCGTCATGCCAACTTCGGGCACGCGTTTCAAGACGACCAGGCTTGGTTGGTCCCGGCCGATTGGTTCGGCGTGTAGGTGGTAGGATGGTCTTGACGCCTATACCTTACTGTCCCATGGAAACATGATCTAAGCCACTCAATTTATCCGGCGAAGTTGAGTGGTCGAGATCAGTTCGTGATTGGGAGTTGTGACCACGCTAGTTTGGGCATGCGAATTGGAACAACCAGGCATGGTATGCCTTGGACGATCGGGTGTGGAGATAGATGGGTCCATGGTGATCATGTTGATGCTCACTGGACCTGCTTAGTCGACTCCTAAACCCTCCATTCGATCAGGAGAAAACGGACGTTTGCGATCAATGCAAACCCTAATTAGGGTTTTGCCGGCCGTGCGGCATGCCCACTTTGGGCGCACGATCGGAACGACCATCCATGGTTGGTCCTGACCGATCAGTCATGTGTGTAGGCGGGCTTACCGTGAGCGTGTTGACATGCTCTGGGCCCTTTGAATCTACATCTACACCCTCCATCTATGCCCGCGAAGATGGATGGTTGAGACTGTTTTGCGACACATGTAATGTGCCACAAACCCTAATTTAGGGTTTTTCGTCCATACTGCTTTGGCTTGGACGGTTTGGCAAGCTATGCCACCCTTTTGGGAAGGCCGACCATGCGGGGCCCGCGTTGGGTCGGTGGTGAATATTCCAATACCTGCCTTGGGGGTTATGGAGCCAATCCAAGTCATCCAATCATGCTGGTGAAGTTGGATGGTTGTGACCGTTTCTGAGACTGATATGGACAATCCAGATTCAAATATGCTCAATCGGGCTAGTATAACACATTGAGAGATGTATGCTCAATCGGGCTAGTATAACACACCGAGAGTCGTATGCTCAATCGGGATAGTATAACACACCGAGAGTCGCAGCCTATACGGGTATTTCGTACATGCTTCATTATTAATGCTTGGAGGTTCGTGTTGCTCTGCTGAGAACAACACTCATTCGTCATGCCGCACCAATAATAAGTACAGGAAATACAAGGCTGGTCATGCATTAATTAATAATGTTGTAAATTCACAGGGTATATGGGATTGTTGCTACATGCTCCAACCTGGATGAATTTCGTGTATTTAATTCACAGAATACTGGGATTGTTGCCGCATGCTCCATTCTAGGTGAATTAGTAAAGTGAAGAAGTATTCATCACTTATCAGCGGCTTTATTCTTTGCAGGATGTCAGCGCATACATTTGGTTTTACAATTTTAGCCCTAAACTAAAATCCACCATCAACACCTCTCTATTCAATTAATATTTTTATGATGAACTCCATACCTATGAGTAGCTAATTTAATATTATTGGTTAAGGATGTAATCCGATTTCGAAAACTTGTGCTTGAGTTATGTATTAGTTTTCTCCCTTGATTATCGTTCATACTTCTACTTTTTTTATAATCACATGATTGATGTATTGTGATAGGATTAGATGCTTGCTTAGTTAAGTGGCCAATTAATTGAACTTGCATCCTTGTCCATAGCTATTTTAGGGTTTTTCATCGAGCGATAGCCCTGAATACAAGTAGCATGATATGTTTACGGTTTGTAGTGATACACTCTCGTAATCATATGTAGAGTTTGACCATTGTCCGAATTGTTATGCGCAATGTATGACAATTGCATTGATTAGCCTATTTCTGAAACTTAATGCTCATAGGAATTGAACTTAATTAGCGCAAGGCGTTAGGTTATTCTTTAGGTAGAATTCACATATGCAGCTCTAATGTGTGTGTTGATGAACTTAGGAAATTAATAGATTATCTTGCTCTCTTGATTCTCTAGGCTTTTGATAATAAAAGAGATTAAATTGTAATTCTAATCATATATGCAAGCACATGTTTAAGATTGAAGATGAATTCCTTAACTAATATCTTTCTCTATTGATTAGTTTCCCCAATTTACTTTGCTTTTGATTTACTTTTATTACTTACATAAAAATCAGAAATCCCCCCAATCGGTTACTTTTAGGAAATTGAATACGTAATAACTACAATTGCATCTATGTGGAACGAACTCTTTCTTATCATATTGACCAGTTGTCAGCCGACACAAATATAATTTACACTTTCTTACTACTCAAAATATAAATATAGCAAGGGCAAGAAAGGATCGATCCCACAGAGAGGTCTAGGTTGTCAAATTGTTATGGTTTCCTATATAAAACACCGAGAATTTTCTGATTGTGTAAATAAAAATAAACAAAAAGCAAATAAAGTACGCAAATCAAGAATGTAAAATATTGGAAAAAGGTTTCATCTTCAATTGTAAACAAGTTTATGAATATATGAATAGAATTCGTATTTAATCTAGCTATCATCAAAAGCCATAGAATACCTAATTGCAAGAATACTCCGAAATTTTCTTAAGTCATCAACACACACATTAGAGCTGCGTATGTGAAATCTACCTAAAGAATAACCTAACGCCTTGCGCTAATCAAGTTCAATTCCTAGGAGCATTAAGTTTCAGAAATAGGCTAATCAATGCAATTGTAATACATTGCGCAAACAATTCGAACAAAGGTCAATTTCTACATATGATTACGAGGATGTATCACTACAACCTAGAATCATATCATGCTACTCGTATTCAAGGTTATCGCTCGATGAAAACCCTAAAATAGCTATAGATATGGATGTGAGTTCAATCAATTCTAGACTTAACTAAACAAACATTCAATCATATTGCAATACATCAATCATGCAATTATTATAACCCGTAGAAATCAAACGATAATATTGAGAGAAAACTAATTCATAAAAATCATAACTTGGTTGCAAAATCCAACTACATCTTCAACCAATAATAAAAACTTAGTTACTTGTGTTTTCGGAAATCATCATAGAAAGCAAAGAAGAAAACTATCATGTGAAACCCTAGAACAAAAGTATGAGTTCTCCCTAATGGAGATATATCTAGGTTTGAGAAAGACTTTTCTATTTATATGTTTCTTCAATTCCAAAAGGATACTCTTTTCCAAATTTAGGTCTTCTCAAAACCCATCTCCAAGTGGTCCACCAAGCCCATGTGTGAGAAAAACCCATGTGAAAATTTTGCCCAAAAATCGTCGCCGGAAAACTGGGATTGTGGCCGGAATTTGGCAGGAAAGATCGCCGAAAAATAGTTCAGGTGACCGGCAAAGTCAAACCGGTCACCGGTCAACGGGTTGGATCGGTCGGGTCAAAAGGGTCAGCTCGGCCGGGTCAACTGGGTCAAGCACCGAGTCAGGTCATTGAGTCAGGGTGAGTCAGCTATCCATCTGAGTCATAGGCTGAGTGAAAGTCTAACTAGCCTGACTGGGCTTAGTTGTCAGGCCGTTGCACAGGCCAGAGTCTCTGTTGCACTAAGATGGTGCTTTACCACTTTCAATCCCAGCCAAGAAGGCTGTGCATTCTGCACTCAATACCTCCCTGTAACTTCAAGACAATACCAGTTTCTCAACCTGCAACAGCACAGCTCCAATTCAGCTGCAACAAATTGATTCCTCCGCCATCTCTGCCAATTACCAGCACATCCATTCTGCCTAGCCTCATCCAACTTCTCTACAATTACTGTTACCACAGGGATCAACATCTTATCAGCACCAACACCACAAATTCAGTACCTCCCTCCATTTGTCTCAGCTCATTAGCACCGTTAGTCATTCCACTACCACCTGCAATTTCAACTCTTCCTTCTTGTGCACCACCATTTCCTCTTTATGGCTCATTCCCTTGTAATGCTCAGTTCAACATTCATACATCACCATCTGAATCTCACAACCACAAATCCACATCTGTCTCGCAACCTTGCAATCTCAGCTCACCTGCACATTGCACTCATTGAATACCACCAACTTCACTGCCAATTCAAACCATTCTCCAACACCTCAAATTCCAATCCCATTCAAGGACAACACACGTCAAAGCATCGTTTCTTCTATCACTGCGACTTCATGGCATTAAACTCGCTCGCACAGCGAGCTTAACTCGCAACACTCGGACTCGCCAACTCCATTTGCTTCACCACAGGACCTCATCGACTGTTATTGCTCAACCACCCCGCAACTTCTCATCCTAACATTCATCTATGAAGGCACTAACTCCAATTCCGCTGCAATTGCCCATTCATCACCTGCACTGCCACAGCCTGCTCTTCCATGACAATCACCACATCCTTGAAATCAATTCTGACCTGCACAACTCCACCATTGTCGAGCCCTTTCTCTGTAACATCTTGAGCACCTCACTGGCTCTGCAACATCAGTTCCAACAATCCACCTTCATCACCAGTTTAATTCATTCCCAGGCTTCTTGTGAATTCAACCACCACTGCAGTTTGCTTCAGCTTCATTACAATCCTAGGCCAGCACCCATTTCTGTCTCCCCTGTCTTGAACTCTCAATGATTCACTTTCATCACCAGATTCTTCCATTGTCCCTGTACTTCTTTCAAATTCCATGGCATGAACTCAAACATCCACTGAAACCCATTGTCATCTCAGACCCCTGGCCATTGCACAGACTCTCATTCACTTTGGTTATGTGTACCACATGCTCGATTATCGTCACTGCCATCAAACCTTCATTCATTTATCGCCAACGACAGCAGCAAAACTCCATACTGATTCCCAGATCGAGTTCCACCTTCTCTATGTAGTTCCAGCGAGCAACCACTGCTCATATAGCTCCACAAACTCGAGCACGATCACTCCACCAATTCATCACCATGACAAACTCGATTGCACCAGCTGCGGTCATCATTTCCTGTCCACGTAAACACATATTACCATCGTCATAGTTGCTTCATCACCGAGCATCATCAAATTTCGATAAATGGCAGCAAACTCCAACCCACGACCAACAACACCATCCTTCATCTCTGTCTTCATCGGTAATGGCATGTAATGGCAAAAACCAACTCGAGCCATGCTCAACTTCAATCTCTCAGGTTCACTGCCAGTTGATCAACAATCACCATAGTTCGAGTTCTTCATTCTCATTCCTATCATCACCAGCCACAGCACCACCGTGACCTCCTCTTCATCAATTCTAGATTCAATGGATCAAACCCTAACTTCTTCACGTTCACATCTTCATTTTGGATTCAACATCATTGAGACACTACCCATCTCCATTACCCATCTTCGAGAACATCAACCCTAATTCATCCTCTGTGCTCTTGATTTCTTCTCCCAATTTCTCTATTCAAGACGCATCCGCTGTTTGCTTTTCCTCTCAATTTCAGTTCGGGGAAAAATGTGAATTATTGGAAACAAGAGAAATGTGATTCTCGATTTAGGGTTATAAACTCGGGGTGGATTTACACACCCAAATGTACGAGAACCACCCAAATGTAGCTCCCCCTTAACCTCAGTTAGTCTTCCATTAGTGCTTCTCCAAATAGAGTTGCCCCTTAACCTTGGCTCAGCTCCCAGTAGTGATTGCCATGAAATGACAATTTTGCCCTTTTTACTCCAATTGATTGATTTCTCCATCTTTTCCCCCGCGCGAATCCAGAGTACCTAATAACTCAAAAACACGCGTAAAGTACATAATTCACAAGAAAAATAGCAAAGAAAGCGTAACTACTAGATAGTAAATACGGTGTATTCTACACCTATCACATATACTTTAGGAAAGTGAAATTATTTTTGACGCATACGACAGTGATCACTAAGCCCGTTCTGTTACATGTCACGTGTTGTGCAGTGCTATGCTCGAATGTTAAGGGGTAAGCACGGTTCCATAAACGTGCTGGACCGGGCCAATTTACACCTTTTTATTGACTTGATCAATTTTGATCAAATAGATAAATAGGGGGTCCCACTATTATTGGCTTGCCATTAATTCCCTTTTTTGTTTTTTTCGGCTTTGCTAGATATACAGTAATTTATACACCGAGTGTGCACCGAGAGGGGGTCGGTGGTAGGCTGGGAAAGAAGCTTCGCCTACGTTAAAACTGCAAGTGCACAACGCCTATTGGAGGCGTGGCAAGTACAGGTCGATCCACAGGGAAATGGAGTGGCTATATAGTTGATCTAAGGGCTTTCTAAACTGATTTCTAGAGAAGTGACAAAGTTGTGGTTTTGTCGATACGACTAACTGATTTTCAAGTGACACGAAATATAAAACAGGAATACTACTTAAAGAGCACCAGGGTAGTCGAATCCACCACCTAATCTTAGCTAAGTCAATCCAATTTATGTTCTTGTTCCTTCCCAAGGAAGATTCTAAAGAATGAGTTATCAACTAATCTAACTAATTCCCCCTAGTATCAACTGTCTTTTCACAGTACAATTGATCACAGGTTCCTTGGTAAATTTGCTAAGCCTCACTCCTATCTTATTAAGCACATACCTTCTTCCATGGAAACCTCAAATGAAGAATTTATTAACCATTTTATCTAATTTTCCCCTAGTATTGGCTGTCTTCTTACAGTACAGCCAATCACAGGATAATTTGATTAACTAGCTAATTATACTCCTATCTCTATCAAGCACAGCAACAACAACAACATAAATATGAATTACTCAACATATTATCAGGGGTTTCAACAACACCCTAGCAGAGTGATTTAGAACATGCTGAAGACAATTAAAACACAAATTAATCTAAGATTGGTGCTCTGGCTAATCCAGGCATAACCTCTTACAAACTCAGCCTCGCCCTATTTATACATGCAAATTAAAAACCCTAATTTACTTCAAATTGGAAAAATAAAAGAATACCCTCTCACCCACATCATTTGAATCGGTGTCGGCTCTGCTCAATCGGCTCGAAAACTCCTTACTTTGATGTTCCTCCTCATCCGTGAAAACCTAACCCTAATTCTTTCTATCTCTCACTTAGCTTCTAGGAAGAAGCTATGGAAAGAGCTAGAGAGCAATTAGGAGGTGGCGAAGGCGCAGTCTTTATTCTTTGTGGTTGTCGGGAGAGATGGTGAAGGAGATGGTAGCTTTGCTCAGAGCTTGGTCGGGAGAGAAGGAGATGGAGAAGCTCTGCAGCTGTCGGGGGAAAGAAAGAGAAAGAAAATGTGAAATGGTGGGTTTGGTCAAGAGGTAAGGGTATAGGCGGTTTTGGTGTGAAGCGGGCATATCAAGGATCGATGTGATGGATGGAGCGACCGTAGGATCTAGGGTAATCCGATGCGTGGGCTGATGCGGCCGTCGGATGTAGATGGAGCAAATCTAACGGCTCAGAGGGGACGGGTTCGGATCCGGGTGATGGGCCGGGTTTTGGATAGCTCAAGCCCATGTCTTGTAAATGGGTTGCTCCTTGTTGGGTTGCAACTGATGTGCGCGCGGGCTTTGGCTTTCTGCTCCATAGACGCTTGCCTCCAATTTTCTGCTCTTTTAGCTCCTCAATTTCTCCGAGTTTTATTTACTACCTAAAAACACAAAATTAATTAGTACAATTATTTATTCTTGAAAACAAAGAAAATACAGAATCTGGGATAATATCTGATTTCTGAGCACAAAAGATGAGTTAAATGCCAATAAAAAGGTGTAGAAATATGCAATATTTGGCACTCATCAAATAACCCCAAACGTGAATTTTACTTGTCCTCAAGTGAAACATAGATTAAGAAATCCTAACTATATCACTGTCGCAGGTCTCTCGAATGCATTTAGCGTATGCACTAAGCCTTTAAACCCCTATGTGTCCCTAGTGGACGAGTTGTAGTCTCGTGAGGGTTTACCAGAGGTGTACCCACAAAACCTTCTCCAACTTCAGAGTGTAGAAGAGTCTCAAGCATCCAAGGAGCTATGAGGACATAGAGTTTCTGCATGCTAGTAACACGAAGTTAGAACTACCAAAGAACGCATTCTCATCCTTAAGTGATGAGCGAGAAATAACCATACCATATGAAAGAATTCGGATTCGATTGTGATCATAAGCCTCGACTTCTGCCTCACCATTAGGGTTTTATGATAATTGCACTCAAAAAGACCGCTTTTTTTTAGTCTCTCATGTGTGCAGGCAGGAATAAAGGGAGAAATCCTGCACACGTTGAAGGTAAGAAGGATAACCTTCCGAAATAATTTCTGGAGACTCCACAGAAGTGTGGACAAAAAGAATCTTTTCTAATGATCTCTAAGAAAGGAAATCAACCATTAGCAAGGATGGGAGTACTCACTTACCTTCTCACCCGATCGACAATTAACATCATTCTCTCATAGGAACCATAGAAACGTCTTCGGTCTTCAACTGTTGATGATGAACTTCTGAACTTCACAAAAACTTGACAATTTTTTTTTTTTTTTTTTTTTTTTTTTTTTTTTTTACAATAAAACAATAAAACTCAATTTTTCACAAACTTCATTAATTCCCATCCTATTTTCTTTTCTTTGTTGCATGTAAACCTTGGACTATTTCAACTTTTCTTCAAATATTTTGATGATGCTCCGCTTGCTGACGATGATGTGTTTCTATGAATCTGTTGATGTTGTTGAGAGGGAGAGAGTGATGCTAACTGCAAATCGATATTTAGAAGGAGTTTTCATCTTTAAACGTCACCCTCATGATTGACAAAATTAGCACTCAAGAGATCAAAAGTAGTGCTGAAAGTGGTGCGAAGTTGGGTAGCTCACCATTCCTACCCGGACTTGACGTACGATGACACACAGTCTAACAGCTTTTCTAGAAAGTCACAAAAACTGAAGGTCGGTGCCTCGCTTGATGTAAAATGGTAGTCTCCACTATGGGTGATCACAATTCTACTACCGAATATCTAAACAACACCTAATTCGCCCTCCGGTATGGTTAAATCCAACTTTAACGCTCTAATCAACTAAGAAACCCGATTGTGTTCTCCAGTACTTCCAATTTCAGTTATTTCGGTCAGACTCTCTATGTAAACATAGCTAGAAGCATGCTAGTGACTCTAAGATCTCTAAAAGTTGGAGGTTTTTATTCAAGTATTTACAAAGAGTTTTTTTTTTTTTTTTTTTTTTTTTGAAAGTAAAAGAAAGACTAAAAACTCTATATGCAAATGCACCCCCAAACCTAAATCAAACATTGTCCTCAATGTGTCAACAGATGATAAGAATTTAAACAATCACATACCAAGAGAACTTTGTTGAGTAGAGAAAAGGGAAGAGATTACTGGGATGTCGGCGAAAGCAAGGTTAGAGCTTCATTAGTCAAGGCTAGAATCCAACATTCTCAGCTAAGATCATATTGGATTAGCATAATATATGCGCAAGAAGACTCAACCGATTCAAGATAGAAAATTTAACAAGTCCTACTGGATTATATACAATGAAAATTCACCATACACCAACAATCTAAAGAGTTGAGGATCAACCCAAAAGACGGTATGCAGAGACATCAACAGTCTTACACAAATATAACATGAGAGTGCAGGTAAGATTGCATATGTGAACGATTTTCCCCCAAACCTAAACTTGTCAACAGATGTGTTTGTGAGCACAAAATCTTGCAAATTTAAAGGTACATCATGCACAAGGTCTAACTCAAAATGAGTTTTGCTAATAACAGGCAGACATACATATTCCAACTTGTGGCTCCTTAAAGGTGTTATACTTTGATGCAAAATAGTCCAAGAGGACTTGGGAAGCACAAAGCTCTAGGCCTAGATTAGGAACTCTCAGAATAGTTGGTTTAGATATTTTGTGACAAACCACATCCAGGTTTGGTGGAGGGGTTTCAATCTGTGACTTAGGAGAGAAAGTAGGTACATCTACGTTGTTTTCATGTATAAGATGTATAAGATCATTTGCACCATTACACACTTTCCTAAAGTAAGACAAAGGTAAATCATGCTCACTTGCATAGAACAATTCATCAATCTCCATGTCATAATCATCAGAGGAGGCAACATATTGTGACATGGGCAGGGAATCAGACACAAAAATAATATCATGATCCATAAGAATATTAGTGTCAACAGAAGATTCATCCTTTCTTAAGTCACAAACAAGTTGTGTAGCATGCTCATTTTCAGTGAACAATTGCACAGACTCCAATTCAGCAGCACAAGTATGAATATTAGAAGAAGCATCATTCATAGGGTTCACAGAAGAGAAACTTAATGTCTCTGAACCTAAAGATTCCACTACATTTTCAAAGTACACATGCTCTTCATATTCATCATCATCATCATCATCATAACACTGCATTTCCCTATTCAAAATTGTAGCATTTTTAGTGCACTCATCTACCTCTAGATTAGGTTCATATTCAGTGTCATGTGCATGAGTAGGAATAGAAGCACACATCCTATCATGAACTTCCTTCCATTATTCATTTTGTAACTGAGTCAGATTCATTTGAAGCATCATAATGAGATGTTCAATTGAAGGGGAGCCTTCACTAGTGGGTATGCATGCTTCATATGGATACTCAGTACATGTATGTGCACAAGGGTCACTAGAGAAGGGAAATTCAGACATTGTGCTATATGGATGATCATGCATTGCATTCAATTAAAACCTAGCATTGTTTTGCTCCATGATTTTGAGGTTCTCCATTATAGGTTTGTATGCAAGGGTTCACTGGCGGATAGCATTGTTCAACCTCCCATGGTGGTTGATGATACATGTGCTCATAATGATTAGGGTATGAATATTCAAGGTCAGGGCCCTGAGAAGGTTCATAGTATTCCCTAAAATTACTATGGTATGTGGGGGTTTCATATGGTGAAGCATGCCCATAAGCAATTTCTCTGATGGATTTGTTTTCATCCCCAGTTGCAGACCAAAATCCTGACATGATCTAGCAACTCAATTTGAACTCAAAAAGAAGCAACCATAGCCTAGCACACATCAAATCATATCAACACAGAGAAGCAAAAATGATACAAGAAAATGGTACCCAATTTTTAGAATTAAGCACACAGGAGTGCTTGGTGTTGCTGCAAATGTGCAGCCTAAGTTATGCAAAGCCCAGGTGATGTGGGCTTCAGTTTGTGCAGAGCCCAGTTCGTATGCACATGCACAGCCCAGTGGTAATGCAAAGCCCAGTTTACGTGGGCTTCAGCCTATGAACATCCCAGTTATTGCAAATTTATTGCAAAGCCCAGTGGTGCAGGTCTAAATGGCAGAGCTTTAAGTGCAGCTCAGCTCATGCAATGGTGATGTGCACAGCAACAACACAGACAACACAACCTTACAAAATGAAACCTAATTTCTCAAAACTAAGCACACAGAAGTGCTTGTTGTTGTTGTATGGTACAGACCTGGTCAGGTCAAGCACAGATTGGAAAATGAACACAACACATGTCTAAGTGCGGCTCACAGCATAGCACAAGACAAGTTTTGTGCTCAGAACAACACAGCTTATGTGGGTGCACAAGAAAATCAGACAATGTGTAGAGTGCACAGGTCAGGCTGGGTGATGCTCACTCAATGTGAAGCATGTGCTGGGCTGTGTGTTTGAAAAACAAGTCAACTGCTAACTAACATTCATTCCAGTGCCACAACTATAGATGTTGGTCCACAGATACAACAGATGAAGAACTTTCACTCAAGCAGTAATGCACAGAGCACAGGAGAGCTCAAGACTTCAGCAGGTGATCATGCGGTTCAAAGCTTCACTAATCATATGCAAAGATGCTGATGCAACAGATGAACAGATGAGCAAAAGCAGATGAATTATTTTAGTTCTTTTACAGCAGACTTACATGCCACAGAGTGTTAACATACTCAGTTTTCAGAGATTATACACAGATATGCAGAGTTTTGAGCATGTTCGACCTGGCAATGATATGCGGGTTATACCTTTGGATATGAGGTAAAGTGGCACAGGGCTGGTTGAAGAGGTACAACAGGTTCGACAGCTGATCACACAAGGGTGTAGATGGCTTTAGTTGACTGAGTATAGCATGCAAGGGGTCTGGCAACAACTTGGCTCAACTGCTTACACTAGGGTGTAGATGGCTCAACATGGAGTGCGTGGTAAGCTCGGGGTTGATAGGGTATCACAACAGATTTGCGAGGCTTAACAGATCAAGATATGCAAAGGTACACGGGGCAACCTACTCGGTTGATGTCAACTATGGCTAAAAGCTAACTTAGCTATCAAGCTGCAGCTCACACTCAACTGACTTCAGGGGCTGGAGTTGAGCATGGGCGAGATGGAACTAAGGGGTTATAGCACAAAAAACAGTGATGATTGCTTAGTAAGTTAGCTAATGCATCATGCAAGCATGGATTTCAGGTATGGAGCAACACTTGGGATGGCAGCTGGTTTATCATGTGAACAAGGCTCAGCATTCACACAGGTTGGCCACTTACAAGTTAGGCATACATTCAGGGAGTAATGGCTCACAAACAAAGATGCTCAGTCATGCTCAGGACAGATCAATGTCAGTGCGCAAAGCAGTGGGGCAGTGCTCAAAGAACAGGTGACAAATCAATACCAGGGGAGAATTGTGTCTCAGAGGTCACAGGATTATGCTAATGTAGATATCCTAGTTTAGTGAGCATATATGGCATATCAATCATCACAGCATCATGTTTATGAGAATCAAGAGCTAGTTATTATGCACACAGATTCACAAAATACTGCACTAGTCAGTTGAGATGTATTTGCACACTTCACAGCTTATTCACAGGGCAATACAAGGTTCAGTTATAGCTCATTCATAGGCTAACCTCAAGTCCTGCGCTTTTCCTTGTCTTCCTTGGATTGGCTCAGCTGCACCACAAGTACCTGTTTACTCAGCAAACAATCTCAGTTCCCAGAAATGTGCAGGTTAAAGCAAGGGATCAATATTGATGCTGGCATAAACAACTACAAGTAATTTATTGCATGACCATGAGTTATGCCATTTGGTTTTTCATGTACAACTTCGACACTCTTAACCCTCACAAAGTTCCATATGCTTCTATCAAGGCTGCCTATTTTAATCTCGTTTATTGATTCACAGCCCCGAGATTAAGTGATATTATGACTGTGGAGAATTGTGTCTCAGAGGTCACAGGATTATGCCAATGTGTATATCCCAGTTTATGTTTATGAGTTGTATTCACAAATAAGTTTGCCAATATTGATGGTTGTATAAACAACTCGTAATTTAGATGCATGAGTTATGCCATTTAGTTTTTCGCTAATACAAGCAAAGCAAATTAAATAGCTCGATGTTTATTTGACTGACAGGGGAGGTTGGCACAATAAACAGCTATGGGTATGCAAGAAAAACTAGTGTTTACAGGCTACTAAAGAATGCAAATGAGAAGTGAACGATTAACAATTACAGCTAAGTTACACTATAATGCAAGTACAGATATGCAATTAGGATGAGCTGACTATAATGCAATGAAATATGCAATAGAAGATGCAATGCAGAAAAAGAAAACTAACAACAAGTTATACTAATAAAGGACTAAAACAACAATGCAAAGCATATATACAAGAGTGAAATGAAAAACAGTGAAGAAAGCAATTAATCACTATAGCTTACTACCAATTCCCCGGCAACGGCGCCAAAAACTTGGTAGGCTGGGAAAGAAGCTTCGCCTACGTTAAAACTGCAAGTGCACAGCGCCTATTGGAGGCGTGGCAAGTACAGGTCGATCCACAGGGAAATGGAGTGGCTATATAGTTGATCTAAGGGCTTTCTAAACTGATTTCTAGAGAAGTGACAAAGTTGTGGTTTTGTCGATACGACTAACTGATTTTCAAGTGACACGAAATATAAAACAGGAATACAACTTAAAGAGCACCAAGGTAGTCGAATCCACCACCTAATCTTAGCTAAGTCAATCCAATTTATGTTCTTGTTCCTTCCCAAGGAAGATTCTAAAGAATGAGTTATCAACTAATCTAACTAATTCCCCCTAGTATCAACTGTCTTTTCACAGTACAATTGATCACAAGTTCCTTGGTCAATTTGCTAAGCCTCACTCCTATCTTATTAAGCACATACCTTCTTCCATGGAAACCTCAAATGAAGAATTTATTAACCATTTTATCTAATTCTCCCCTAGTATTAGCTGTCTTCTTACAAGATCTGACCCAATCACGGGATAATTTGATTAACTAGCTAATTATACTCCTATCTCAATCAAGCACAGCAACAACAACAACATAAATATGAATTACTCAACATATTATCAGGGGTTTCAACAACACCCTAGAAGAGTGATTTAGAACATGCTGAAGACAATTAAAACACAAATTAATCTAAGCTTGGTGCTCTGGCTAATCCAGGCATAACCTCTTACAAACTCAGCCTCGCCCTATTTATACATGCAAATTCAAAACCCTAATTTACTTCAAATTGGAAAAATAAAAGAATACCCTCTCACCCACATCATTTGAATCGAGTGTCGGCTCTGCTCAATCGGTTCTGAAAACTCCTTACTTTGATGTTCCTCCTCATCTGTGAAAACCTAACCCTAATTCTTTCTATCTCTCACTTAGCTTCTAGGGAAGAAGCTATGGAAGAGCTAGAGAGCAATTAAGAGGTGGCGAAGGCGGTGCTGTTGCTGTGGTTGTCGGGAGAGATGGTGAAGGAGATGGTGGCTTTGCTCAGAGCTTGGTCGGGAGAGAAGGAGATGGAGAAGCTCTGCAGCTATCGGGGGAAAGAAAGAGAAAGCAAATGTGAAATGGTGGGTTTGGTCAAGAGGTAAGGGTATAGGCGGTTTTGGTGTGAAGCGGGCACAGCAAGGATCGATGTGATGGATGGAGCGACCGTAGGATCTAGGGTAATCCGATGCGTGGGTTGATGCGGTTGTCAGATGTAGATGGAGCAAATCTAACGGCTCAGAGGGGACGGGTTCGGATCCGGGTGATGGGCCGGGTTTTGGATAGCTCAAGCCCATGTCTTGTAAATGGGTTGCTCCTTGTTGGGTTACAACTGATGTGCGCGCGGGCTTTGGCTTTCTGCTCCATAGACGCTTGCCTCCAATTTTCTGCTCTTTTGGCTCCTCAATTTCTCCGAGTTTTATTTACTACCTAAAAACACAAAATTAATTAGTACAATTATTTATTCTTGAAAAAAAAGAAAATACAGAATCTGGGATAATATCTGATTTCTGAGCACAAAAGATGAGTTAAATGCCAATAAAAAGGTGTAAAAATATGCAATATTTGGCATTCATCAGTCGGGCAGTCATGTATTACCTCTCAACATTGGGATATGGAGTGGGGAAGGAGTGGGCCCTACTCTCCTAACGGTGCACACACCGCACGGTGAAGGCTTCCACAAACCGTTTCAATCCATTACGCATACCGTTTCAATCCACATAGTCTGCAGAAACATCCAAAAACCATCAATAACTCCAGACTCACTACGGAAATCAACCGAAGTGAGCACCGACAGAAACAAAAACCCTGGCCCCACTTTACAGCACCCGTCCCGATGCTCGAATCATTAAAAACCTGCCGACGATTTGTATTCGGGAGATTTCTCGGTGGAAAGCTTCGGTGTGTATAGGAAATCCGAAAAATAATTCACTCCTCTCCGACAAACGGATTGAGGGTACCAACACCTTACTCACATATCACATACATAGAGTATAGACTCTACACGCAACTATCTGCATCGTAAACGCACCTTCTTCTCTCTGTCTTATCTTAAACCTTATCGTTAACAGTAAACCTTGGAATGCACCCCTTCTTATCTCTGCCTTATTGTCAACGGTAACCTAAGAAAATAGGGTTAGACTCCGATGAGCTGTATTCTTTGAAGACATCAAGTTAACGTGTTACAAAAAAAGAAGGAAATGATGGGACAAGATTTGCCTCTGTAACCAAGACTGATAAAGCTACAGTCGGACCTTCTCTACGTTGACTTCAAAAACATTTGATTTCTGTCACGTCACGGTTTCTATCAAATTTTAGTGTTATAGGTTAAAGAGAACTTCCTTAGTCACTGTGGTAGTATTCGATTTAAGTTTGATCGATCTGATTTTGGGAAGATCGTAATCAATTATTCAATTTGAAGTCAGGATGCTCGATTAAAATTTCAAGGTATTTATATTATGTAGTTTTCGTTTGTTTTACCTTGTCAATCTAGGGTTTTGTATTGTTAGTCAGATTGGATAATGGAGTTATGGTGATATTTCCTTAAAAATATCAGTAGTTCTAGTTTTGTTATCTTAGATCAATGATTTAGTAGAATGAAATTGCAAGGATTCTCTTGCTATCAGCTATGTTAATAATTAGGTTTTTTTTTTGCTGATTTTTTTTTGGTTTGCTGAATAATTAGGAATTTAGGATTCATTTAAAATTGGGTGTTCTTAATTTGATTCCACTGTTAATTATAGTTCATACTTGAGTCGGAAAACTTTTCCACTTTGTTATACCTCATCCAAATTGGTGTTAAGTGTTAAACTCAATTGATCCAGTAATTACCCCTTGTTTTGGCTTCAATACTTTCATAGTTTGATATGATTATTTACAATTTAAGGTATATACTAATCCTATTCGAGTATTCGACAATGTCGCTCGACCATTTTCGTCCACCGGCTAAGAAGTTAAAAACGATAGAGTCATTTTCAAACCTAAAAGGGTTGATAAATCAAGTGAGTTGCTTCCTTCATCGAGCATCGTTGGCATTCCTACATCATCACACCATGAACATAGTACTTCTCAGCAAAGCAAAAGATGCCATCATATGCTCAACCAACTATATCTAGTAAATCCAAAGAAGTTGCAGTTCAAAGAAATGTAGGTACTTATGAGCGTGATCCAGGTTTGCGGCGCCAAATTTATGAATATCCAGTAAAGCAATGTGATGAGGTACATCGAGCTTATTTAAAACAGGGACCTTTCAAACCTAGACTATCCAAATACCCTCCTACCTGGGATGGAAGACAAGATCGTTATTTTCAATATAGTTGGCTGAGACAACATTCATGGCTAGAGTACTCTATCGAAAAGAATAAAGCGTATTGCTTCCCTTGCTTTATTTTTGAAACCGATCCACCTAAGCGTCCCGCATTTACAATAGAAGGTTTCTCGATTTCAAGCATATTGGTTCTAATAAGACAAAGTATCTACATGTTCATTTGTTCAACATGTTGGACATATCAAATCTTCTCACATGGTAGCTGTGGAAGCTTGTGAAAATCTTCGGAGACCATCTCGCCATATTGATAGAGTTTTTCGTAAACAAAGGAAGGAGCTTATAGCAAAGAACAAAGCTACGACTAAAGGTAGCAATTGAGACAGGTTAGAGTGCTTGGTCTTTATGCATGTCCTTTTAGAGGTAACGATGAGTCATTAGAGTCAACCAATCGTGGTAAGTTTATTGGTTTGATGAAGTATGCAGCTATATTGAATGACAAGATTCTTTGAAGTTGTCTTAGAAATGCACTGGAAATGCAATGTATACTTCACCGAAGATTCAAAAGGAAATTTTACATATTCTCGCTAACAAGGTAAAGGATACTATTCGTGCAGAGATTGGAGATGCTAAATTTTGTATTCTTGTAGATGAAGCACAAGATTCGTCAGTTCAAGAGCAAATGGCTATTGTTTTGAGGTTTGTTGATACTAATGGTTGCATTAGAGAGCGGTTTTTTGCAGTCAGAAGTGTTGAGGACACCACGGCATTAACTTTAAAGAGGGAGATTTCCGAAGCTCTTGCTTCACATGGTCTTTTAGTAGAAAATATTCGGGGTCAGGGGTATGATGGTGCTAGTAATATGAGAGGAGCATGGAATGTTGCGGGCATTGTTTCTTAGAGATTGTCCGTATGCTTATTTTGTCCATTGCTTTGCTCACAGGTTACAACTAGCATTAGTAGAAGCAGCTACAGATGAGCAAGATGTTTATCTGTTTTTTGAGAAGTTAAAGGTTATTGTCAAGCTTGTTGGGGCTTCTCCAAAGCGTCACAGTCAATTGAAATCCGCGGCAGTATTAGAGGTCGCCACAAAATTAGCCGATGGTGAACTTGAGGCGGTTCGGGAGCCAATCAAACTCGTACTTTGAAACGGGCAGCAGATACTCGTTGGAGCTCACATTTTGGTTCTGTATTCAGTTTGATCCGTATGTATAATCCAGCTTGCATAGTCCTTCAAAATGTTATGAAAGACGGAAACACCATTAAGATAAGGGGGACGTTTAAAGGTGCTTATCTTGCACTTAGGTCTTTTGAGTTTGTTTTTATCTTACACTTGGTGGGAAGTGTTATGGGGATAACAGAAGTGCTATGTCAAGCTCTGCAAAAGAAAACACAAGACATTGTTAATGCCATGAATCTGGTCAAGTCCACAAAAGTGCTTCTTCAAGAATTGAGAGACAAAAATTGGGTTACTTTTTTTGGAAATGTTAAAAGTTTTTGTGATGAACATGACATTGTCCTTCCTGAATTTTCAGATCGATATATGATGGGTACGAGTCGTTCTTGTCAGCAGAAAGACCATATTACTATTGAACATCATTACCGCGTTGATATATTTAATGCTGTCATTGATTTTCACCTAATGGAGCTAAGCAATCGATTCACAGAGGAATCAATGGAGCTACTTGTGCTTTGTTCAGCTTTCAGTCCAAATGAAAATTATAAAGCTTTCAACATTGATTCCTTTGCGGTCTTGGCGTAAAGGTTTTACCCCGAAGATTTCACGGGGCAAGAGGTATGTGTTTTAAGAAGCCAACTACAACATTACAAGTTAGACGTTGTCGACAATCCGCATTTTGGAAACATGACTCTTTGTGGCTGAATTATGTCGCCGATTGGTTGAAACTGTAAGTCAAATGCCTATGATTTGATAGATAGATTAATTCGCCTTGTCTTGACTCTTCCGTTTCAACAATGACTAGTGCGAAAGGGTATTTTCATGTATGAATATTGTGAAAACGGTACCTCGTAACAAGATGGGTAATGAGTTTCTTGGAGATTGTATGATAGTCCATCTTTGAAGAGAAATTGCTGAAAAATATCATGTGAGTCTATCATAGATGACTTTGCTTCATTGAGACCACGAAAGGTCCAATTCAAGTTAGTATGTAATAGGGTTGCATATATTTTGTTATAGTTATGCATATATATATATATATAGATAGATCGTCGGATCAAATGTTATACTTGTACTTAGCCACTTACATATCCTAATGTATAACAACTTTTTTGTTATAAAATATGTAACTTTTTGTATTTAAACGCTTATGAAATCTTAATGGGATATAACTTTTTGCTATAAATTGAAGGGGTTCTTGGTTGTTAAAGGTTTTTGCTAATTTTATGGAGCTAACCACTTGGTGAATATTGTAAGGTTTTTGGGGATTTATGTTATAGCTTTGCAGGTGAGATGATATATAGTCCACCGATTGTTATAAAACTTTGGAAATGATCAAGATTTTGTTGTTGGACAAGTGACATATGCATCAATAAGGTTATAGCCCTTGAATATTTTTGTTGTTGCTTCAACAACTCCGCCATTGGAAGTCGACTTGGTCGTTAGTTATTTGGACAGTTCAAAATGTTTCAATGATTTCTCAACTTTAGGTAAGTGAATGATGTCATCATCAGTCCCAGGATGATCAATATTCAGCACTTCAGTACAAATAACTCGTTGTTTTCGTCTTCGGATGTTGTTGTTTTTTGTTAATGGAAGAATGATACACGGTTATTCAACATCTGTAAAGATACACGATGATGACGGTGAAACTAAATTAGTGAATCGTACAGAATCTTGTTACCAACGCCAACCAACATAAATAAGATGATTCCCTTACTAAGCTGAACTGCATTGACATTTGTAAAGAACTCAAGATGGTCAACATATAGCACTTAGTTACAAATTTGGGCTAGGAATTTTCTTCGATGGTTGTTTCCAAACTTGTATAACCCTAAAATCGGTAAACAAATAGTTTTGCTTTTGAATCACAGACTTAAAAAAAAAAAATTAAAAAAAAAATCACGTGGGTACGTGGTTAAATAGGGCTGTCAATGGGTACCCATTACCCGGAACCGGAACCGAACCCGCTAGTTTCGGGTCCGGTTCTGGGTACTAAAGTTGGACCCATTAGCAACTTAGGACCCGATGGGTAATTACCCGATTGGACCCGAATGTTAACGGGTCCAAACAGGTAATACCCGTCGGGTACCCGCGGGTAATGGGTACCCGGTTATTTATTCTTTCATTCATATTTTTAGGAAACTTATGGTTTATTTTGCTTGTTTGGGCTTTGATTTTTTTTCCATTTTTCATATTTTTCTTACATTTAGTCTTTATTTAGTACTTTAATAAAGAAATAATAATAAATTTTTATGAAAATAATTTAGATTCAAGTTAAAAAGAGAAAGAAATTAAGTTTTTAAGATTTTCTTTATAGTTTTTTTAATACCCTACGGGTACCCGGGACTTTAAACGGGTCCGGTTTTGGGTCCACAAATTTGGAACCAGGCCCGATCTTTATAAGTCCGGGTCTAGTGATACCCGGGACGACCCGGACCCATTGACAGCCCTAATTAAAACGTGCCGGCCCAGACCCACGAAGTCACGAGTTTAGTGTGATGCGTGTTGTGCTGTGCTATGCCATATTAAATGGCGTGCCGTGCTTTTACCAGAAAAATAAACATGTTGTGCCGTGCTGGGACACTTATTTTATATTTTCTGAAGTAATGTTTTTTTATATATTTTAGTTAGTATATGTAATATTATGGAAATAAATTAGTATAACGAAAATAAAATATCAAAAATTAGTTAAATCAATGATGATTTTCTGAAATATGTGTATTTTAAGCATAATATATTGGTAGTATATTGTGTCAAATGTGATATTTTGTGTTGTGCCCCGTGTTGTTCCGTGCCAATGTGCCTATTTGTCTGGCACTGTACATCACATTAAACCAACGTGTTATGCCCGCCCGTCACTTGTTTTGTCGTATTGTGGTCGAATTTTAAGTATTGGTCCGTCCTTTCCTAACACCGAGGCTTTTTCAGCACAAATGGCTCCAGAGTTGGCAGAACGTGCTCGGGCCGTAGTAATCCAAGGATTGACGGCATCCGAGAAGTGCTTGCTTAAATACTATCTTAATCCAATTATCAGATTTTTTCAAAAATCACATGCAATGTTCGAATATTAACGTGTTGTGTTATGCCATGAACGTGCTTTCGCCACCAAATCTCAATGCTAAACTTATAGTAACCAAGAAATGGCCGTTCTGAGATTTGTTTTCGGTCACAAAGTGAAGGAGATGGGGTTGATCTTAGGGAGGGAAGAAGAAGGTGTTGAGATTGTGAAGGTGTTGGCTTGCTTATGACTTGTAATACGAAAAGATGAGCAAGCTTACGGTTGATGCAAGCAGCTCGAGTGTTTGAATACGGTTTTTGTATTAACACTTGGCTTATCGTCCGAACTTGTGTTGTTCTCCGTTATTCCTTGTTGTTGGAAATAGGCGGAGACCCTATTTATACAAGTCATTGAGCCTCATTCACGCTTCTCGTGGGAAGTGGAGGTAGTGGAATGATGGAGTAGTGGAGCCGTGTGTCGTAACACACGACCAGTCTTGCCCACTTTTCCTGTTCATCTCTAACCGTCCATGACTTCCTAACACGTTCTTGTGATAGCGCGTTGCCTGCACGCCGCACGCCGTAAACCGCTTGAACCAATACCCCGATATGTATCCCCGATTTGTGACATGATTGATGTCCGGAATGTGGATCGTGGATCCACGAAAGATAGCATGTAATCTTGAATTGAATAATCGTGTTATTCAGAAGTCGATACTTGTGAAGTATCGTGTGTATTTTTATGTGTATCGCATTACGGTGTGGTAAAGTGACGGGTAATGACTCCTCACTAACCAAATAACTCCCGACCAGGTTGTATAACCAAGTCGGTGAGGTCGGACGGACGAGATGATGTTTGAGACACTCATCCGCGACCGTTGGTGAAATTAGGGTTTTTAAAGAGGTGCGCAAGCATCACTCTTTTAGCTTGGTCGAAACCAAGCGTGGGAAGGATTTTTGGAGAGGACCCACCATACATGCGTGTTGACGACATGATGGTGTAGGTGCCTGTATTCCGTTCCCTCATGAAAGCGATCTCGGGGCCACTCGATTTGACCGTCAAAGAGGAGTGGTCGAGATTGATTTTGCGATAAGAGTTTGATACCGCAAGAAGCCGCGCGCCATACCCTTTTCCGCGCGTTTTCCAAGACGACCTAGCTTGGTGGTCTTGACCGGTTGGTTTGGCGTGTAGACGGTAGGCTGATGTTCACGCCTATGTCTTACCGTCTCATGAAACGTGATCTAAGCCACCCATTCGTCCGGTGAAGTTGAGTGGTCGAGATCGATTTGCAATTTGGGAAGTGTAGCCACGCATGTTTGAGCGGGCGTTTTGGATTGGCCGGGCATGGTATGCCTTGGCCGACCGCATGGAGAGGTAGATGGGCCCACGGTGGTCATGCTTATGGTATGACCGGACCTGCTCGATTTGATCTCGTGACCCTCCATTCGTGCCGGGAGAAGATGGACGCGCGTGATGGCTCGAACCCTAATTTTGGCTTTCAAAGCCGCGCGACCATGCCATTTCGAGGGTGGACGATTGTGTTGTAACCAACCATGGTTGGTTTTGACCGACCCAGTCAAGTGTGTAGGCGGTCACATGGTGATTGTGTCGACATGCTCGGGCCTTTTGAGTCTACATCTACACCCTCCATCTATACCTGCGAAGATGGATGGTTGAGACTTTTTTGCAAGACATGTAATATGCCGCAAACCCTAATTTAGGTTTTCCGTCCATAATGCTTGGTACGGACGGTTTCTTGGCAAGCAAAGGCCAATGGTCGACCATGCGGGGTCGGCCGTGTGTATTCCATACCTGCTTGGGGTGATGGAATTGATCTGGGTCATCCAATCATGCTTGTGGAGTTGGATGGCTGCGATCAGATCATATCCTAGGACTGATATGGTCAGTCCGGATGCTCAATCGGCTAGTATAACACACCGAGAGGGGCTCAATCGGGCTAGTATAACACACCGAGAGGGCTCGGGCTAGTATAACACACCGAGAATCACCTGCACGGGTATTTCGTACATGATTTCATTATAGTGTTTGGAGGTTCATGTTACTCGTAAGAGTAACACTCGGCCGTCATGCCACATCGATAATGATTCATTATAGTATACAGATCCTTGTCTTCTTTTTTTTTATGATGAATATCAGAAATTGTGTAGGATGATATTTAAGTGATTCTCTCGGACTCCTGAGGATTCTCACTTTTGGATCCCAGGTGTCCGAACTATGAATCTAACTGTAATCATTGCTTGCTCTCTCACTTTTCTAATGATCATAGAAATAAAAATATAATGCTTGACCTATATGTGTCATGTTAGAATCCTCACTGAGGATTTAAATTGCATTATGGTGTTTTAAGAAATCTTTCTTATAGCCTTAAAAATACCGATCCCTTTTTTTTCTTATTTTTTATGAATATCATAAACTGTATAAGATAATATTTCATTGATTCTATCAGACTCGTGGAATATAACAATCTTTGTGTGTAGGTTGATATTTGATTAACTCATTCTATCTCATGGGTATTCTCACATTTGGATCTCAAGTTAGAATATACGGCCCAACTCTAAATGTAACCATAAACTCTTACATCCTTTTGACTAATCGTAATCTTTTGCTCTCCTACTCTTCCAATGATCGTAAAAATATGATGCTGGACCTATGGTGGTCATGTTAGAATCCTCATATAAGCTTTAGATTTTTAATGATATTGTCGTAGTGACTCTACATTAAATTATTATAGCTTTAGATATAATGAACCGTGTCTTTGTCTTTATTATAAATATGATTAAAAAATTTATAAAGGTCGATATTGTAATGACCCGTCCTTCCACCGATACTGTCCCCAGTTAGCCATTGCAGTCATCCGACAGTGTGGGATTTGCAACGGGCATCGCCACGGTAATCCAGCAGAAACTTTTCGGATGGTCACCCATCCCTGGATTGCTCCCGCCAGAGCAAGCTTAACTCCCACGGTAATCCAACAACAGCTTCCAGAGAGGTCACCCATCATGTGACTACTCCCGGCCGAGCACGCTTAACTGAGAAGTTTTTTCCCACAACTCGGTCAAGTGAACCTATTAGGCCTCGGTGTTAGGAAAGGACAAATCATTACTTATATTTCATTCGGCCAATCACTGCCGAATATCGGGGTATTACAGATATTTCATTAATTCTACAGTTAAGCGTGCTCGGATGGGACAATTCCGGTGGAGGTACTGGACGGGGAACGTTGGATATATGGGCATGTATATATATATATGAGCCTAGGACATCTTGAATTTAAGGTGGCGGTATTGGAATACCCATATATTCGACAGAGGTTTGCCGAATCAAAAATAAGTAATAGTTAGTGCTGGATGACCATTTCGGTACCCGTTGAAGGTGGAGGGACGGGGTAGGCAACGTTGGATATTTGGTCTTGTATATATATATTCTGGAGCCAAGGTCAGTGGTTGGCCAAATGGAATATAAGTAATGGTTGGCCTTGTATATATACTCAAGTTCTAATTTATGTTTGAACTCTAATCTACACGTTGACCCTTAAAATAGTTACCATCTTTTCACTTTAATTGTGATCTTTGCTTGCGCTTTTGATCTTCCAATGATCGTCTAATATGATGATTGACTTATGAGCTTCATATCAAATGCCTCACCGCAGTTTTAAATTGTCGAATTATGTTATAGCAACGTAAGGTTGAGTCTTGTGGAGAGATTGTAGCCCCGACGATGGTGATATAAAACCGTGATCTAAACTCAAAAAGATGTTATACCCCTTTCTCAACGTATGCGGGTATTTCAAAATAGGCTTGCCCAAAAAGCGAGGAGTTCCTCTTTTATATTATAATAAATATTTCCATAATTTATGGAAAAGATGTATAAATAATTTATGGAAAAGATGTACCAAAAATTCACAATGAAACACTAACTCACAATGAACAAACAAAAGATTTCCACCAAAGCTTGAGGATCACCTAGAACATAATTTATGGAAAAGATGTACCAAAAATTCTTTAGAACATGATTCTTTTCTGAAAACATAGTTTTTCTAAGGTTGTAACGGTTGAAAAAAGGACGGGCCTTTTTATGAGTTCCGTCGTATGGACGTGCCAATTAGTATTTCCTAACTAAGGAACTCTCTACCGAAAAGGGTAGAAGAGAGTTCCTTATAAATCTCACGCTAGTCCTTTGTTGTCCTTTACAACGAGTATATCCTTTATGAAAAAGAGAAGTTCCTCTTTCGGTACATCTTTTCCATAAACGAGGAGTTCCTGTAATATATAAATAAAATAATTTTGGGCAAGGATTTCCCATACGTGATAGGCACCCCTCACCTCCTCCAATATGCTCAGCCTATTGGCTGCGATCTGTGATCCCGTCTCATTCTTCTAGAAAACAACTGGGTGTAGGCTGATATATCATCGATAGTATCAATCACATGGGGATTATCAGGAATGCATCAGATCGTAGATTAAATTCCGTAAATATTTTTAGCCGTTGGATTAGAATTTCTAAACACTTGAATATAAATTTAAACCCAAAGCTGAAACCCTAGGCTTTTTTCATTTTTTTTCCTTTTATCGCTGCATCACTCTCTTTTTATCCGAAGAACAACAACTCTAATCCTAGGTGAAAATCTGAACCCCAAAATAATTGGGGGAATCCTCACCAGAAAATCTTGCTCTAACTCCTATAATCCAAGCTCGGAAGGTGAGATTCTTAGTTTACGATTGTTAGTTTTTGGGAATATTTTTTGATTTCTGATATTTGGTTCTAGCTGTGTGATTCTGTTCTATTTCTGGTGTAGGTATTGTGTTCTTGTGAAGTTTATTTTACCATCTTTACCTAATCACCACCGACAATAACTCCAACAAAAGAGATCTGAGTTTTGAAGGTAATGAATCTAATAATTTAACTATTTGTCATTAGGACGATTACACAAATTAAATTTGGATCCGGTTGTTTTAATTCTTCCCAACAAGTTGAAGTCGGTTTTCAATTGACAAGATAACACTATACCCATTTCTGGAGTTAACGACATTATGTAGAGTAGTTTCATAAATTTTAAATGAACCTGTGTAGATAGGAACCAGTTCCGGATGTTTCAACATGCTTGATTCATTCAATGATAAGTTTATTCAGAATGATATGAGGTAGATGATAAACCCATGATTTTGTGACTATGCTTTAAAATCGGCTTTGTCATCATGAAAGTTGTTCGGAAAGAATTACAGAGGCACTGATCAAAAAAAAAAAAGGAAAGAATGACAGAGGAATTACCTAATAGATAAGCTTATTAGGTAATTTTGTTGACTAAATCTCAATAAATTGTGTTTGACATTTTTTTAATTTTCTTTGTGAAGCCGGCATAGGAAAGAATTTGCTCTTGATTATTGCTCAAAAGAATTATGCCTTTCCATCTGCTGCAAATTTTACCTGATGCAGTTGCGACAAGGCAAAATTTTTGAACAACGAGATAATCTTATATCAGCATGTTTGCTCAATACCTCATAATAGAATGGATTTTCTGTTTACCTATAAACTACTTGGAAAATCCTTATATTATGAAGTCTTGAGACAATGTAACTGAGAATATCACCTCGCGACATAGCCATCCGTTTCCCGTAGGAACGTCTCGCAGAGCAACAAGACAGTTAGAGGTTGTACATTCAGACCTTTGCGGCCCAATGCAAATTGTATCACATGGAGTTAATCGTTATTTCCTTACTTGTATTGATGATTATAGTAGAAAGACTTGGATCTATTTTCTAAAGAACAAGTCTGAAACTTTTGAAGCATTTAAGAGTTTCAAAGTTTATGTTGAGAAGCAAAATGGTAATAATCTGAAGATGCTTCGCACTGATAGAGGGGGAAAGTACGACTCCAAAGCTTTTGGTGATTTTTGCAGAATGCATGGAATTAGGCATCAACTTACAGCCAGCTATACTCCACAGCTAAACGGTGTCGCTGAAAGGAAGAATAAAACTATCGTTGAAATGGCTCGTAGTATGTTGCATTACAAGAATTTACCAAAATTATTTTGGGCAGAGGCAGTTGCATGTGCTGGTTATATTCTGAACCGGCGTCCCACCTCAAGTGTTCTTGATATGACTCCTGAAGAAGCATGGAGCGGTTTCAAACCAGATGTTGCAGCTCTTCGTGTGTTCGGGTGTGTTACATATGCTCATGTACCAGCTGAAAAGCGACAAAAGCTTGATGTGAAGGGTCAAAAATGTATCTTCCTTGGTCAGAGTTGTTCATCAGGTTTGATAAGGAAGTGTTTGTGAGGATCTTTAAGAAATCCCCTTGTGGGTTTTTAAGTAATGTCCTTTTCATTACTATTTCAATTTTTTTTTGATTCTGCACCATCTAATAGTCACTTTCATTACTATTTCAATATTTCTTAAAGCATACATAAGCATACATAATAGTCACCATCTATAATAGGCCTCCATCTATAATAGTCACTTTGATTACTATTTCAATACTTGCCAACATGTACTCATCACTCTATTTCAAGTTTGTTTCACTCCACTCGCCTATTGGCTGCCGGTAAGACATACGCACAGCGACAAACGAGAGCTTCACATCAACGCGACCATTGGCCAACAGGTGCATATAGTTGTAATCGTGAAACTATTTCAAAATAACGCCTGCTCATTGAGAACGCGACCATTGGCTAACAGGTGCATATAGTTATAACCGTCAAAAAATTTCAAAATAATGCATGCTCATTAAGAACGCGACCATTGGCCAACAGGTGCAATCTGCGGGAGATGTCTAATATAAGCTTTGCTCGTATCTCCTTGTAGAAATCTGCAATAAGAAAATCCTTAATACTTGTTATTTTTTGCTGATAATAATATTTCATCAGTAATTGTGATGGAGATGTTGTCGGAATTGACTAACGAGATATTACAACGCCTCGAAACTACAAAAAGTATTTTGGAAAGCAAATGTGTATGCAAAGAGTGGAATTTTGTCCTTGCAGACAAAAGAATTGAATTCCTTTTCAGTTTCACTCAAAAAGTGAGAGAAGAAAAAGTTACGCAACTTTTCTACAGAGAACAAATTGAGGAGGAATATTACTACACGATGATGGGAGATTTCTATCAGATGTTATTTGGAAACAATGGTACCTGGAATATTATCTGATCCTATGATGAAAACATGTCACACCCAATTGTTGGATCTTGTAATGGTCTGGTATGTTTTTATGTTTCACACCACGGCATACAAGATCTTATTTATATTATGAATCCAACAACGGGTGAGCACCCCCATCTGCCACAAATATGCGATCCAACACCAACGCCACAAATTAGTTGGGATCGACGATTCGTCGTAGGGGGTTTCGGCTATTGTGAACATACCGGTGAATACAAAGTAGTTCGAATTCGAGTGGACGGTAAAGTGGACGTACACACTCTAGGCGACAACAGGGGATGGAGGAACATCAGAGATTTTCCTTTTACTTTTTGGGATTCAGGTGTGTACGCACATGGTTGTATTTTTTGGATAAATCATTATTTTTATGACAATATTCAGATAGTTTCTTTCAATTTGGAGAATGAGAAATTCCAGTCACATTCGCCACCCCCGCATCATATTTATGAGAATGGTGGTTTCAGTACTCCAAGACTTGGAATGGTCTTGTCTGGAGTTCGCATTTTATTTTACAACATTCACGATATTTATGATCTCCGGATTGATTTTTGGGCACCCATTTCCGATAATGATATTCATGCACGGGCACCCGGTGTAGAATGGAATTGGGAACTTAAGAGGAGCATTGTCTTGGAAGAGCCTTCGAATCTATGGTGGCCGCCTTATAAGCTGATAGCCTTGGGAAAGAACAACGACATCCTATTGTAAAACAACCGATGTTTAGCGCATTATAATGAACTCACCAGAACTTTGATAGAAATTGCGGAGATAAGGTGGCCGGTAAAGGTTAGAGTTATTCCTCACATGAGGAGCGTCGTCTCGTTAAGGAATTTTAGAGGACAATTTGAAATATGTACTGACGATGTCCATGCCACAAACATATTCCGTGTGTAGTGTTTTTGTTTTTGTTTTGATCAGAGTAATGTAGTTTGGTGTTCAATATAGTATATACTTTTAATTGTACTATTTCTCATCTTTGATTTTTTTTCGTATCTTATCTGGACTAAAAGTTGTTTTTGAAATTTGAAGAATAGAACTTGGTCTTATTTAGGGTAATAATGGTTGGTATTTTATTTAATGGAGTTAATGCTTTTAAACATATTCCCGACGAATTTAGAGGGGGACTTTCTTTTATGGTGGTCAATTTGGTATAGAGGGAGGCATTTATGTATTCCAGTTGTTTTTATGGTTATAACTTTTGCGAATCTATAGGGAGACTTTTATGTGTTCATAAAAGTAAATCCGAGAGAGAAAAATAAAAATGTAAAAACAAGTGAGAATTTGAGATGCAAAAGGTATAAATGATTGATAGACAAACCAATGATGATATTCTTGAAAATGCACACGAAAAGATTTTTGAGAAGTCGAAAAAAAAATGTTGTACGTGACTAATCGAGATTCTTTTTGTAGACGAATTATAGATTTGAAACTGGTGTTTGACACCAAAACACAAAACCAGAACATAAATGGGCAAAACAAATTAGAGACATATGTAACACATCATTTTAATTTCCAGAATTGTGTTATTACGTCTTTTTATTAATAAATAACTAAGAAATATAAGAAATACTGATCAATAAGAAACCAATTTTGTCAATCTAGTCTCTTTTTGAATCATGAACTATAAAAGCCACGTCCTAGTTGTTAATATCACGAAGCAATTGTTGTTGAAGTCGATCAACTCGTTCTTGAAGTATTCACCTGTTGTTGGAGACCAAAAAAATCACGATCAAAGGGACAACATCATCTACTTTCCCCATGCACCAATTCCACAAAATGCTCATCGACAGCAAATGCATTAATCTCACGCAAACACCAATAATTTGCATGCTTCCTCATGCAGATTATGTCTAGGCTGAAGAACTCGTACATCGTAATCTGAGATTTTAAAATCGTCTTCTAGGGTTCTTCTTAATGAATTCAATCTAACAGTTTTAGGACCCATAACAATAAATTGGTAGCAATAGGATGTGCAGTTCATTCTGATCGAAAATGAAGAGCGATTTGTTTTCAACACAATACTTGTGCTTTCTATATATCCAGTTCTTTAATCATAGACTGAGTTTGACAATGCAACGAACAACTCCAACACTGTTCAATCATACACAAGAAAACGGTCATGAAACAAGAAAATTAATCCATTCGACAGTCATTAAGCAAGTCCAACACAAGAAAACGGTCATTAAACAAGCTTTGAAGACACTTAACAGTTCTTTCAATATGTCAATGTTGATAAGGTAGTGTTTGTGAGGATCATTACTATTTCAATATTTCTTAAAGCATACATAATAGTCACTTTGATTACTATTTCAATATTTGCCAACATGTACTCATCACTCTATTTCAAGTTTGTTTCATTCCACTCGCCTATTGGCTGTCGGTAAGACATACTCACAGCGACAGACGAGAGCTGCACAGCAACGCGACCATTGGCCAACAGGTGTATATAGTTGTAACTGTGCAACTATTTCAAAATAACGCCTGCTCATTGAGAACGCGACCATTGGCCAACAAGTGCATATAGTTATAACCGTCAAAAAAATTAAAATAACGCCTGCTCATTAAGAACGTGACCATTGGCCAACTGGTGCAATCTGCGGGAGATGTCTATATAAGCTTTGCTCGTATCTCCTTGTAGCAATCTGCAATAAGAAAATCCTTAATACTTGTTATTTTTTGCTGATAATAATATTTCATCAGTAATTGTGATGGAGATGTTGTCGGAATTGACTACCGAGATATTACAACGCCTCGAAACTACAGAAAGCGTTTTAGCAAGCAAAGGAATTGGACTCCTTTTTGTTGTCACACACGGAATGGGGAAAGACAAAGTGACTCGACACTTCTATAGAGAACATATTAACGAGGAAGATTTCAACCTGATGGTAACAGCCAACAATAATCACGTCCCGGATGAAGGAATCTATGAATGGACTAATTCACACCCAATAGTTGGATCCTGCAATGGTCTGGTATGTTTTTACATTTCACACCACGACATACAAGATCCTGTTTACATTATGAATCCAACAACACGGGAGCATATCCATCTTCCACAACTAAGCATCCCAATTACACGAGATCCAATACTTTCATGGTATCTACGGTACAACGTAATTGGGGGTTTCAGCTACTGCCAACGTACAGATTCGTACAAGGTAGTTCGCATTGACAGGGATGGTAAAGTTCAAATATACACTCTAGGAGACGAGAGTGGATGGAGGAACATATGGGAGACTCCTTATACTTTTCGGGGTTCAGGTGTCTACGCACATGGTTGTATTTTCTGGAAGGATTGTCTTAAGCACAATATAGTATCTTTCAATTTAGACACCGAGACGTTCCATGAACATTCTCCACCCCCGTATCATATATCTGGGTGTCAATTTTGGATAGATTCTTACCCATCACTTGGGATGGTCATGTGCGGAGATCGCCTTTTATTTTACTACATCCACGAGGTGGTTGATAAGTCACAGATAGATTTCTGGGCACCCATATCCGAAGAAAATATTCATACATGGGCACCTGGCAGGGAATGGAATTGGGATCACAAGATGAGCATTATCTTGGAAAAGGATGGGGATGATTGGCCGACTTATAACCCGATAGCCTTTGGAAATAACAACGACCTCCTATTGTGGCAGAATAGGCGTGTATTGCGTTACAATACACTCACCAGAACTTGGACGGAAATTTGGGGGACAAACTGTGGAAAACATGGGTTCGAATTATTCCTCACATGAGGAGCGCCGTCTCGTTGAAGAATTTGTTTGGAAAGTCTGAAAAATGTACTCCTGATGTCCACGCCACTAACACATTCCCTAGGTTATCTATGTATTTTTTTTTCCGTTGTTTTTGTTTTCATAAGTTTTGTTTTTAGTTTTATATATTGTGTAGATCGTCACTCCGTTAGTCGCATATTTATTGTATAACTATATTATATTTTCCAAATCATGTAAGCATTTGATTTGTGTCGTGTTTCCTTAAACTATTGATTAACACAGAAACATATTTCGTGCTATGTCAACATATAACTAGACTCCGATTGAAGCGACGTGTTGGCATCATCACACCAGAAACTTCCATGTACAAACCTTTTACGGATCTCACCCTAATTCAAGAAGAAACGAGCAACTTGAATCAATAGAAAAAAATCTTTGTAGTAGTCTTCTCAACCAAATAGTATCTGTTCAAGCCCATAACGTAACAGGCTTTTTTCAAGGAAATTCATAATTGAACAAGATTCCCCATAACATGGAACGCCTTTTGTTTCACGGATGGTAATTGGTGAGGCATGTACTTTTTTGTTCGAAATCTTATGTACCACTAACCCCCCTCCTTCAATCCACTCCTGCATTTCGAGGACCCGTACACAATAACATCTTTAGATTATGTCAAGATCATTTACCGGATTTACATAGGTTATACCTCTCAATTAAGAACAGGAGTGGATAACGCAAGGAATTCCAATCTCTTGATGCTTGCTCTAGCTGTTTACAAGACAACTAGTGTTTTTCTTCTTCTACTTCCAAACGGACTTTTTGATCAATCACAATAAACATCTCTTGTTCTTATAGAGGTTAGGGGTACATGAATTTTTTCACAGCTTGATGTAGGAGGGGGTTCTATCAAGCTTCGGAACAAGGCTTTCCCTTGTTGACACTTATGGACGTTGGTTGTATGAAGAAGCTGAGGATTTTGAGGAATAGGATAGCGAGGATGGAGAAGAAGTTTTGTGAGAATGATAATTAGGACGGGATAGTTTATGATGGTGATTCGGATGACCCCCTCGGAACAATGGACACAAGCGTATCCTTCAGAACCCCCAGCGATCTCTATATGAACTCTCTGCACAAACTTATCATCGGTCATACGATCGATAATAACCGATATGAGCGATAATTCATAGCGGTAGTATGAGCGACAAGTTATACGGGAGGATCAATTGATTTCCGATGATCCAATCGTATTGCCCGTATGACTTATCGCTGATATTCCCGCCATGAGTCTATAGCTAATGGTTGATATTCTCGTTGTTGTCATGTACACCAAAAGGACTTACGGGTCATTAGGAAGTTTCTTTTAACCCCTAACGGTACAGAGTTCCTTAGTTCGGCAATATGAAATGGCACGTCCATACGGCAGCAATATTAAAAAAGCCCGTCCCCGTCTAAACCATTACAACATATGATTTTCATCTTTAGTATTGAATTTGGTCATACCAGTTCATATCTGAGGTTTTGCCATTTACTTTTCTATATATTTGAGTTTTGTTTGATTTTGGGTATTCCTCAATATAAACCCAAGTCGGTATTCTTACATTTTACTCAGCTGAGCACGAACTAGCAAGAAGAAGACTTTACAGTAGCAGGTATAAACCCTAATCTCTTAATTATTTCAGATTTTGTGAGCCTATGTAAGCCTAATTTATTTTTTTAGAGTAAAATTTCTTGAAGAGTTCTTGTGTTGGACATGTAGTTATATAACATGGGTGTATTAATATGTCATTAACTTCAATTTGTACTACAGTTTTCTTCAAATCTGGTTCTATAAATTTTCTAGGGTTTAATTTTCTTTGTTTTTTGTTTTGGTATTTTTTAGTAGATGGTAGGTCTGTAAAAGAGCTTTCCTACGTTAAACTGCAAGTGCACAGCGCCTGTTGGAGGCGTGGAAAGTATAGGTCGATCCCACAGAGACTTGTGGTGCTGTAGAAGTGATCTAAGGCTTATTCTAACTGATTTCTAGTGAAGTGACAGAGTTGTATGAGCTGTGGTGTCGATACGACTGAGTTGAAGGTTATAAAACTAAAAGCAAAATGAAATATAAGTATTGAAATTGCAGGCACTAGGATTATCAAATCCACCACTAGTTCAGGTTATGGGATTCAACTAATTTGAGTGTTCTTGTTCCTATGACAGATAAGGATAATGTGTCAAGTTTATCACTTATTTAAGGAGTTTCACCAAGTGAGGCTTCAATTATCAGCTAAAGATACTACTTCAGAGCATTAGTTGTCTAGTTAAGCACAACTAATCAAAGAGTTAGCAATAAAGGTTAAAGCATGAGCTGAAACACACCCAACACAGTGTTATCCTAACTACAATGGATACATGGCATTCATTGTGAGAGCAAAGCATTGAGGTGTTAGAATTGAACTTCTCTTATACCTTAAGCATGCAAAAATAATTCAAATAAAGTTGAACAACAGAACACAAAACTAGGGTTTCATTTTAATCCTAGCAAATTAATTTAGAACATTATAAGAAACAATAAAACAAATTAACTCTAAATTGGTGCTCTGGCTAGCCCAGACATAAGTTCAAACATCCTTTGCTCAACCTATTTATACATGCAAACTTTAAACCCTAATTTTCTCCAAAACATAAAATAAAGACAAACCCAATCGCCCATACTCTCTGAATCGCTTGTCGGCTCTGTGAATTCGGCTTTGAGACTTCCTTACTTCGATTTTCCCCCAACTGTGAAACCCTAACCCTAACCTAATTCTTTCTATCTCTCTCTTAGCTCCTAGGGAAGAAGCTAAGAAAGGGCTAGAGAGCAATTAGGAGGGGATGGCGGAGGCGACTGTTGCAGTGGCTGTTGGTGGCTGTGCTTAGAGAAGAAGAAGGTGAGGGCTCTGCCATTGTTTGGTCGGGAGAGAAAAAGAGGAGAGCTCTCTGGTGTTGTCGGGTGAGGAAGAGAAGGAAAGAGAAGGGTGCGTTTGGTTTGGGCTTATGGGAGAATATATAGGTGTCTTCGGTGTGGCGCGGGAGCAGCGATCTTTGATGGGATGGTTGGAGCGAGCGTTGGATCTTGGTGAGATCGATGCGAGCGTGATGCGACCGTAGGATGAAAATCTAACGGCTCGGAAGGGACGGGTTCGGATCCGGGTCGTGGGTCGGGTCTTGGACTGCTCAAGCCCATGTCTTGTGAATGGGTTGCTACTTGTTGGGTTGCAACTGTTGCGCGCGCGGGCTTTGGCTTTCTGCTCCATAGATGCTCGTCTCCAATTCTCTACTCTTTTGACTCCTCAGTTTCTCCGAGCTTTATTTATTACCTAAAAACACAAAATTAATTAATACAAATATTTATTCTTGAAAACAAAGAAAACACGAGAAACGGGATAATCTCTGATTTACGAGCACAAAAGATGAGTTAAATGCCAATAAATAGATGTAGAAATATGCAATATTTGGCACTCATCAAATACCCCCAAACCTGAATTTTACTTGTCCTCAAGTGAAACAGAAATTAAGAAATCCTAACTATACCACCTGTCGCTGGTCTCTCGAATGCATTTAGCGTATGCACTAAGCCTTTAAACCCCTAGGTGTCCCTAGTGGACGAGTTGTAGTCTCGTGAGGGTTTACCAGAGGTGTACCCACAAAACCTTCTCCAACTTCAGAGTGTAAAAGAGTCTCAAGCATCCAAGGAGCTATGAGGACATAGAGTTTCGCATGCTAGTAACAAGAAGTTAGAACTACCAAAGAACGCATTCTCATCCTTAAGTGTTGAGCGAGAAATAACCATACCATATGAAAGAATTCGGATTCGATTGTGATCATAAGCCTCGACTTCGCCTCACTAATAGGGTTTTATGATAATTGCACTAAAAAGATCGCTTTTTTAGTCTCTCATGTGTGCAAAAGCAGGAATAAAGAGAGAAATCCCGCACACGTTGTAGGTAAGAAGGATAACCTTCCGAAATAATTTCTGGAGACTCCACCGAAGTGTGGACAAAAAGAATCTTTTCTGATGATCTCTAAGAAAGGAAATCAACCATTAGCAAGGATGGGAGTACTCACTTACCTTCTCACCCGATCGACAATTAATATCACTCTCTCATAGGAACCATAGAAACGTCTTCAATCTTTGGTCTTCGGTCTTCAATTGTTGATGACGAACTTCTGAACTTCACAAAAACTTGACAAACATAAATTTTTTTTTTTTTTTTTTTTTTTTTTTTTTTTTTAGATTAGATTACTTGGAATGAAAATAACAATAAAACAATAAGACTCAATTTTTCACAAACTTCATTAATTCTCATCTTCTTTTTCTTCGTTGCACGTAAACCTTGGACTATCTCAACTTTTCTTCAAATATTCTGATGATGCTCCGCTTGCTGACGATGATGTGTTTCTATGAATCTGTTGATGTGATCGAGAGGGAGAGAGTGATGCTAACTGCAAATCGGTATTTAGAAGGAGTTTTCATCTTTAAACGTCACCCTTATGATTGACGAAATTAGCACTCAAGAGATCAAAAATAGTGCTGAAAGTGGTGCGAAGTTGGGTAGCTCACCATTCCTACCCGGAATTGACGTACGGTGACACACACTCTAACATCTTTTCTAGAAAGTTGCAAAAAATGAAGGTTGGTGCCTCACTTGATGTAAAATGGGTAGTCTCCACTATGGGTGATCACAATTCTACTACCGAATATCTAAACAGCACCTAATTCGCTCTCCGGTATGGTTAAATCCAACTTTAACGCTCTAATCAACTAAGGAACCCGATTGCGTTCTCCAGTACTTCTAATTTCTGTTATTTCGGTCAGACTCTCTATGTAAACATAGCTAGAAGCATGCTAGTGACTCTAAAATCTCTAAAAGTTGGAGGTTTTTATGTACAAAAGAGCTTTGATTTTTTTTTTTTTTTTTTTTTTTGAAATAAAAGACTAAAAACTCTATATTCAAATGTACCCCCAAACCTAAATCAAACATTGTCCTCAATGTTTCAACAGATAATAAACAGTCACATACCAAGAGAACTATGCTGATAAGAGAAAAGGGAAGAGATTACCGGATGTCGGCGGGAGCAAGGTTAGAGCTTCATTAGTCAAGGCTAGAATCCAACATTCTCAGTGGAGATCATATCGGATTAGCACAATATATGCACAAGAAGACTCAACCGATTCAAGAAAGAAAAATTTAACAAGTCCTACTGGATTATATACAATGAAAATTCACCATACATCAACAATCTAAAGAGTTGAGGATCAACCCAAAAGACAATATGTACAAACATCAACAGCCTTACACAGATATAACATGAGAGTGCAGGAAAGATTGCATACGTGAACAAGTTACCCCCAAACCTAAACTTGTCAACAGATGTGGTCTTGAGCACAAAATCTTGTAATTTTAAAGGTAAATCATGCAAAAGGTCTAACTCAAAATGAGTTTTGCTAAGAACAGCAGATATACACATTCCAACTGTGGCTCCTTAAAAGTGTTATACTTTGATGCAAAATAGTCCAAGAGTACTTGGGAAGCACAAAGCTCTAGGCCTAAATTAGGCATTTTCAGAAAAGTTGGTTTTGCAATTTTGTTACAAACTACACCTAGGTTTGGTGGTGGAGTTTCAATCTGTGCCTTAGGAGAGAGATTAGGTACATCTAAGTGGTTTTCATGTATAAGATCATTTGCACCATCACACACTTTCCTAAGGTCAGAAGAAAGAGGTAAATCATGTTCACCCGCATAGAACAATTCATCAATCTCCATGTCATAATCATCATTACCCAGAATTTCACTCTCATGCATAAGCAAATCAGAAGAAGCTACATATTGTGACATGGGCAGGGAATCAAACACAAAAATACTATCATGATCCATAAGAACATTAGTGTCAACAGAAGATTCATCCTTTCTTAAGTCACAAACAAGTTGTGTAGCATGCTCACTTTCACTGAAGAATTGCACAAACCCAAACTCAGAGTCAACATCGTATGTATGAATGTTAGAAGGAGTATCATTCATAGGGTTCACAGAAGAGACGCTTAACGTCTCTGAACCCAAAGGTTCCACTATATTTTCATCATACACATGCTCTTCATACATATCATATTCATCCTCTGAGTAATATGCATACTCATCTCTATTAATGACATTGAAGTTTTTAGTCAACTCATTTTCCTCCAGGTGAGGTTCATATTCAACATTAGTGGGTTGACTATGGGCATACTCCCTTTCTACATTTTGTAAATGACTGGGTTCATCCTTAAGAACAAGTAAAGCTGTTCAAATTTGAAGGAGAGTCTTCAATAGTGGGTATGCATGTTTCATATGAGTGATCATTATATGTTTGTGCACATGGTTCACTAGAGAAGGGATGATCATGCATTTTCCATCCAAGTATATCATTGTTTTGCTCTATGAGCTTATCCATTAGTGACTTCATACAAGGAGTTGGGGGAGTATAGAATTGTTCATCTCCCCACTGTGGTTGATGATACATGTGCTCATAATGATTAGGGTATGAATATTCAAGGTTAGGGCCCTGAGAAGGTTCATAGTATTCCCTAAAATTACTATGGTCTGTGGGGTGTTCATATTGTGAAGCATGCTCGTAAGCAAGCTCTCTAATGGATTTGTTCTTATCCCCAGTTGCAGACCAAAATCCTGACATGATCTAGCAACTCAATGTGAACTCAAAAAGAAACAACCATAGCCTAGCACACATCAAGCATGTATAACAAATGATGTCTCAAAATAGGGGAGCTAAGCCCAAGGGGTGCAAAGCCCAGTTGTTGTGGAAAGCCTAGTGGACAGAGGGCTTTGGTTTGATGTTTGGTTTAGGTGGGTTTTGGTTTGTGTGGGCTTTGGTTGTGTGGAGAGTGGGCTTGATTGGTTTATGTGGGCTTCAGTTTGTTTTATGTGGGGTTTGGTTGTGTGGAGAACAAGTTGCACAGCCCAGTTTATGGGTTTCAGCCCATCTTGGCGGAGTTCTGACCCAGCTTGGGTTCAGTGTATGCAGCCCAGCAGTTTGCAAAGCCCAGAGGCTGGTTGGGGCAGAGCCCAGTTTATGTGGAGGTTGGGCTTGGCAGGTTTACAGCCCAGTGGGACTGGGTTTCAGCTTGTGCACAGATTGACAAGGAACATAGCCCAGTGGGACTGGGTTTCAGCCCAGCTTGGCAGACTTCATTTTGTGCAGAGCCAGCAGCTCAGGTTATGCAACAATTGGGTAGGGTGTGCAGGGTTGATACAAATGTTTCTGTGCAGGTTTGGTTAAGCACAACACAAGAAAAGTAACAATTGGGTAAAATGCACAGCACAGCTCAGGTTCAGATGGAGCAAGGAGAGCACAACTTGAGAAAGGTTCACTGAGCAGTTTTATGCACAGGTTGTGTGCACAGACTCTCAAAAATGTCACAGCACAGGACAGATTGGCAGCACAGCGTGGTAACAGCACAGCACAGAGCAATCACAAACTCACACAAGAATTGACACAGCACAGCTTTGGGTTCAATTAGCTCAGCACATTTCAGATATGAATTTCACAATTGTGGCAAATGAATCAGCACATAATCAGAGCTAGCATTTTACAACTTGGCTCAACAGGTCACACAGGGGAGTAGTTGGCTCAACAGAGTTTGTGGTATCAACTCACTCAGTTGATGTCACAGTCTGAGTTGATGTCAACTGTCTCAGTTGACTTCAACTGGGATTTTCCACAGGCTAAGCTCAGGGTGTGTCAACTGGTTTGGTTGCTATCAGATGGCTTAATTGCTCAGCAAGTGAAGATGATTTAGCATTTAACACAGGTTAACATACAGGTTTGGCTACCTTCAGTTCAGAGCATGCATATAGGTGCAGAGCACATGGCTCACAAGCTCAGTTGATATGGGTCTGACAACAAGTTGGCTCAACAGCTTCAGGGGGCTGGAGCTCAGGGCAGATGGGTTAACCAGGTCTCTCAACATATTTACAGGCTTAGCATTCAACTAGAGAAGATGACAGCAAGTTGCAGGTCTGCACTGATGAATATGACTTGGCATCCAACAGATGCAACAGATGCAGAGGTGCAAAAGCAGATGAAGTATTTTAGCTTTTCTACACAGACTTACATGCCACAGAATGTCAACATACTCCGTTGACTTTAGTTTTCTCAGAGGTTAAGCTCAAAAATTGCAGGGTAGATGAAGTCAACTATCACAGTTGATATCAACTTTCTCAGTTGATGTCAACTAGGGTTAAGAGCTAACTTGGTTAACCAAGTTGCAGCTTAAGCTCAACAGCTTCAGGGGCTGGAGCTGGGCTCAATTGGTTCAGTTCACTGGGTCAGCAGATACAACAGTGAAGAACGTACAGCACCATTGAAAACACACAGAGGATCAGGTGGGTTGGTTGAAATCTAACTTTCACAGATTATGCTCAAAATTTGCAGGGCAAGTGGTGTAGCTCAGCTGATAGCAATCTTACAAGGTCTCACACAAGGCACAAGGCAGATGAGGTGAGCTGGCAACAACCTAGCTCAATAGGGTCTGCAGCTTATGCTCAGGGCAGATGGAAGCTAAGGTCACAGAACATACAAGCGCAGATTTCAGGGTGTGAGCACTACCTAGCACAGGTTTTATCATGCAATCAGGGTAGTGAGATTGTCAGGGAGTAACGGCTCACAGGTGAAGACACAAAGATGTTCAGCAGACTTTTAGTTATGCATAGCTTAGCAGAATAGCAATGAGGTACAACTCATGAAAGATATGGTAAGTTCATACATGCATATATCATGATCTATTTTAACTCAGAGATACAACACAAGAGACATCAAACTCAGCTAGCATGGAGTCACTCACAGAATCCTATAAATTGCGGAGGCTGCTCGGGGTGTTGTAGAACTCAAGTTATGCGCCTTCTCTTCTCCTCCTTGGTTATACAGCGAGAGGTTACGGGCACTGTTTACTCAAGAGAAAGTTTTAGTTTCCAAAAATGTGGATGTTACATTAACGAGAATCACTACACAAAGTCGGCTAGCGAAGATGAGGGTCTAGCAATTAGTAATTGGAGGTCACAATGCAGCTGAAATGACACAAATGTGATGGGCTAAGCAAGGCGAGCGAGCCGAGATGTCGATCGAGATTGGAAGTGCAATGCACTATGAGCTTCTGACTCTTTACTTTCAATGAATGAGCACAGATGACAGGGGAATTATATAACCGATGCTACCAATGTAGAGTGTAGAGTTTTATGAGATGCAATGCACAGATGAGGATGCAGATGTGCAAATATGCTTTAACTTACTACTAAGCTATAATCAAGAGACTCTAAGATGATAAAAATATGCAATAGAAGATGCAATGCAGAATTAACACTAATGTTGCAACTAAGCTACAGATATTGACAAGATAATTACACTAAGTGACACTACTAGGCAAAGATGCAGAGCTTGTGGGTGTAGAGTTACATATAACTTAAACAAGAACAACAGGGAGATTAAAGGATTTACCAATGCAACAATGCAAGAACAGAGTGCAATAAAGGATGTAATGAAAAAGAAAACTAACATCTACACTATACTACACTAATAAAGGAGTAAAAGTAATAACGCAAAGCAAATATGTACAGGGTGAGTTGAAAAACATTGAAGACAAGCCAATAGTCGACACAAAGCACACGCCAAGTCCCCGGAAACGGCGCCAAAAACTTGGTAGGTCTGTAAAAGAGCTTTCCTACGTTAAACTGCAAGTGCACAGCGCCTGTTGGAGGCGTGGCAAGTACAGTGTAGAAGTGATCTAAGGCTTATTCTAACTGATTTCTAGTGAAGTGACAGAGTTGTATGAGTTGTGGTGTCGATACGACTGAGTTGAAGGTTACAAAACTAAAAGCAAAATGAAATATAAGTATTGAAATTGCAGGCACTAGGATTATCAAATCCACCACTAGTTCAGGTTATGGGATTCAACTAATTTGAGTGTTCTTGTTCCTATGACAGATAAGGATAATGTGTCAAGTTTATCACTTATTTAAGGAGTTTCACCAAGTGAGGCTTCAATTATCGCCTAAAGATACTACTTGAGCATTAGTTGTCTAGTTAAGCACAACTAATCAAAGAGTTAGCAATAAAGGTTAAAGCATGAGTGAAACACACCCAACACAAGTGTTATCCTAACTACAATGGATACATGGCATTCATTGTGAGAGCAAAGCATTGAGGTGTTAGAATTGAACTTCTCTTATACCTTAAGCATGCAAAAACAATTCAAATAAAGTTGAACAACAGAACACAAAACTAGGGTTTCATTTTAATCCTAGCAAATTAATTTAGAACATTATAAGAAACAATAAAACAAATTAACTCTAAATTGGTGCTCTGGCTAGCCCAGGCATAAGTTCAAACATCCTCTGCTCAACCTATTTATACATGCAAACTTTAAACCCTAATTTTCTCCAAAACATAAAATAAAGACAAACCCAATCGCCCATACTCTCTGAATCGCTTGTCGGCTCTGTGAATTCGGCTTTGAGACTTCCTTACTTCGATTTTCCCCCAACTGTGAAACCCTAACCCTAACCTAATTCTTTCTATCTCTCTCTTATCTCCTAGGGAAGAAGCTAAGAAAGGGCTAGAGAGCAATTAGGAGGGGATGGCGGAGGCGGCTGTTGCAGTGGTTGTTGGTGGCTGTGCTTAGAGAAGAAGAAGGTGAGGGCTCTGCCATTGTTTGGTCGGGAGATAAAAAGATGAGAGCTCTCTGGTGTTGTCGGGTGAGGAAGAGAAGGAAAGAGAAGGGTGCGTTTGGTTTGGGCTTCTGGGAGAATATATAGGTGTCTTCGGTGTGGCGCGGGAGCGAGCGTTGGATCTTGGTGAGATCGATGCGAGCGTGATGCGACCGTAGGATGAAAATCTAACGGCTCGGAAGGGACGGGTTCGGATCCGGGTCGTGGGTCGGGTCTTGGACTGCTCAAGCCCATGTCTTGTGAATGGGTTGCTACTTGTTGGGTTGCAACTGTTGCGCGCGCGGGCTTTGGCTTTCTGCTCCATAGACGCTCGTCTCCAATTCTCTGCTCTTTTGGCTCCTCAGTTTCTCCGAGCTTTATTTATTACCTAAAAACACAAAATTAATTAATACAAATATTTATTCTTGAAAACAAAGAAAACACAGAATCTGGGATAATCTCTGATTTCTGAGCACAAAAGATGAGTTAAATGCCAATAAATAGATGTAGAAATATGCAATATTTGGCACTCATCAGTAGATATGATCATATAGAAGTGAGATGAGGATTGGGTTTTGTTTATTTACAACTTGAGTTTTGCTTTTTGTCCGTAAGTATTTCTCAGTTCTTAGTTATAAGTTAATGAGCAGTTCAAATTTGAAAACTACCATAATTTGGAACCTGATTTAGATAAGTTTGAGGAAGTAAATGAGGAGGAACTTGTCTACTGTGAACTAGTGCAGTTGGTTAATGAAAGAGAGAAGGCAAATTGTGACTCAGTATGTGCTGAAGAAAATTTTGGTGTGTCAAGTGATTTGAATGCTTGCTCTGCGTACTTCTATTGTGAGCTAGAGGCACCATTTTTTCATTCAAATAAGCATGAAGTGGTTTCCACCAACTCTTCTGATGCCCGTTTTCTCTCAACTACCTCTTTTGATATTCTGTCTATTGAAGATGAGGTAAATAAGCTCATTAGTTCATTAAGCAGTTCGTATTGTTTTTGTATCTCCCATTCAAATCTTAATCCGATTCCTGTTTTTGTGTTCATATCTTGTGTTTATGTAGTTGAAGCAAGAAGTTGAAGAGGTTAAGGTTCAATAACTTCAAAGACTAATCTATTGGAGATGAAACTTGTAATACTTATGTGAAGTTTGCATTTGTTCTGGTATATTGTTCTAAACGTGTCAACACATAACTAAGAACTTTTTTCCTTGACTTTTCAGACTAAGGCTTAGTTTGGTATTGCTGCAGCTTTTGTAAAAGCACTTTTCTGTTGTGCGTTGCTGTGAGAAAAAAGCAGTTAGACGTTTGGTAAAATATTAATTAAAGTTGAAGCTGATTAAAAAAGCAATCAAAGTGTGTTTGGTAAAATTTCAGATTCAACCATAGTTGTTGTAGCAAATGACAAAAACAGACATATCTCTAATGGTAGTTTTATTCAATTTTATTGGGTTTAAAAATAATTAATTATTTTACTATATAATATTAATGTTAATACTAATTACCACTATTATTATGATTTTTAAAAAATTATTTTACTTAACCACTTATATATATATATATATATATATGTTTCAAACAAAAAATGAAACTAAGTTAAGTAATTATTTAATTTTTTTTTTTTTTTTAAATAGTAAAACATTTATTGTATATAAATGTAAGGGTAACTTTTGTCATTTATTATATAAAGTAGGGACAAAAAAGATAAATTAATCATTAAATTTAGGTGGGGCCACAGCTTATGCTTTTGTAGCTTTTAAAAGCTCCTCCTCCCCAGCTTTTAAAAATTGAGGAATTTGGGAAGTGCTTTCAATAAAAAGCACTTTGATTTTTTTTTTTACCAAACACTAATTTCAAAAATTATTGACATATATAGCTTTCGAAAGTGCTTTTGAGAAAATAAAAGCATTACCAAACCCAGCCTAAGGCAGAGGTTCAATTTCAACAGTTGACAGAGTGTGTCGTAGAATTGGAGTCTTAGCTGAGTCTTTCCACTATATGTGTAGAGAGTTCAGAGACAAGTTATCCTGATAACATGGACATGGAGGAGTTCCTTGGCAATAATAAGCTGGCACTCTTATTTGGTCGATACGATAACGCTGCATGGTTTTCAACTGTGGACTGTTATTCACCTCTTAGTGACACAAAAAAAACTTTGGTCCTTGCAAGACGCTACGAGGCATAATCCTGGCATTATCTTTCTCAAGGAAAGCATGACGAGTGTCAACATTTGGTCCTTGCAAGACGCTACGAGGAATCGGAGCATAACTCGCAAAGTGCTCCCACACCAAAGCTTGGAGAAACATCGTATTAGCATATGTTTCAACTTTCATGAAGCCGTTAGAAATGTTGGAGTCTATGACTAAGGAGTCTAAATTGGAAAACAGCGAACCCAAGAACAGACTACCGATAGGAAGTTTCTCACCTTTAGCCATTTTAACAACAAAAGGAATCACAAATGGATTCAAAAAATGTCCACTATCCTCAAGAACGTCTCTGGAGAGCCACAAGCATAAGAAAGCAGCAATGATTAATGTACCATCAACAGGTTCTTCAGGAATTTTATCTCTCGGCCACCAGTGCTTCAACCATCGAGCATAGCAAAATTTGGGTGACTTGTTAAAATCATGCATCGTAGCTTTCAAAATGTCCAACATTGCAGTTTCCTCGGTTGAGAGCTCTTCAGGGAAATTAACAGTAATTGGGAGATGCAATAAAGCGACTACATCTTCCAAGGTGATGGCGAATTCTCCCCATCTGCATATGAAAGTATGAGTAGAAATGCACTAACGAGCAAGTAAAGCCACCATACCTCGTATATCATGATGGATGACTAGCTCTCCAGCTGCTTGAATGGCTCGTTTCACCTGTGCACGATCCAACATATTCCTTACACGGCTATAACCCAACATATGTCTTGCCCATCCAGAAAAATCCGTCAAGGGCTTTCGGAAAAGCTTGAATTCCACATGTGAAGCCGAATATTGTTTCCCTTGCAAACAAAACCGAATTATCGCTTGAGGAGATACCAATTTGTTCTAAGTAGTACTCCTAGGATTTATAAGGAGCCGAAACGAGGAACCTGAGGGACGTACTTCGGGTCTATACAGAAACACGAAGAACTCATCTTCAGTATTCGGAATGTTCTCAATTCTAGGAGTTTCTCTTCTTCCCTGGAAGTCCCAGAATCATCATTTCTGGAAGATACATGTGTAGAAGCATCCTCACTGGAAGCTTCCTCCCTAGAAATATCATCTTCAGCAGTGTCATCACGGGAATCAGTCATCTTCGCAAAGTTTCTGTAACATCCATATGAAAATTTCATCAGCACAATGGAATTAAAGCAAGAAATAATTAGATGCTCACATCGGTGTCTACAAAAATGGTAATTCTCAACTCTTATCTATTTACGGTTTCGCTAGCTGTAGTGATAATAACGTAAAACTTCAAAAACCTTCTCGCTCCTTCAAACCTGTGAAGACGAGCGAAAATTTCATTATTTAAAAGCCGACACTTGACTTTTCACAAAATTATGCGTAATTCACATAATCTCTTCATGTGAACATTCACTGATTTTCTACCGTGTGTACACACTATAAAATCACAAAATTCACACAGACATTGTTTCATTACATACAATTGTTTGCTTCCAACAATTTCTCAAAAATCAAAATTTGGTTTTTTTTTAACAAAAATTTTTAAACTCACACACAAAAAAAAAAATAATAATAAAAAAAAAATAAAAAAAAATAATAAATTGACATGAGTAAATAACTCACGGAATTTTATTTACGTGAGTTATTGTAAAAAATATATATATATATATATATATTTTTGAACTTGAGTAAATAACTCACGGAACTTTAAAATATATATATATATATATATATATATTTTATTTACGTGAGTTATTGTAATTTTTTTTTTTGTTGTTGCTCAAACGAGCCTTCATCTATGAAACGGGGGTCTTTTCTATTTACGTAAAGGTCCACATATTCCAAATAAAATTTTGAAAGTTCACAAACAAAATTTTATCATGAGGTGCAGGTCTATTTCAAAAATATCTCTAATACTAGAAATTATTGTTTATTACTTTAACTACGAACGTAGGTTCCTAAAAAGTATTTATGTGAAAGTTCACGCTTTGAAAATAAAATTTGGATTTTCATGAAACCCCATAAACAAAATTTTCTCTACTGCAACTAGACCATGTCTATTCAAGAATATATGTATCTCTTTCATATTAGGGATTATTGCTCATTTCTTAAACTAACGAACGGACGGGCATATGTTTTCTAAAACAAATTTCATAAAACTCACGCATACACATACCCATATGAAGTTTTCTAAAACAAATTTTCATAAAACTCACTCATACACATACCCATATGAAATTTTGCTTTATGAACGATTCATGAACGAACAAACAGCAGAAAAAAATAATATTCACGTACCTGGTCGGTGCCGGACGGTGGTCGGTGGCGCCGACGACTGGTAATTCCGGCGTGATTTTTTTTTTCTCCAGCTGCTCGAACGTGGAAGTGGTGAAGAGGGAGAGGTGGTCGGTCAGTTAAGAAGAAATAAAAAAAAAATTAGGGTTTCCTCCATTTTATATCAATTTTATTTCCAAAAACCTAATAAAACAATGATTTTCTTTTTGGGATCGGGCCCGTAAACGCTAAACCGACCAAAACTGGATGCTCGACCGCCCAAATCAGTAGTACTTCATCTCTCCGTGCTCACGGGATGACACTCTATCATACTGCCAGGGTCCTTACCTGAGCATGTTCGTACATGACACCATTGGAGCAAATCGGGGATTTTCGAAAATACCTTTGCACAACCGAGTTTAACTACTTATCTCGTCAACTGGAAAATCACCATCTAATGCTTACTGCGGAACATGACTGTCCCTCACTAAGCAGAGGACTTAATGTTGATGGTGGATTTTCGACAAAGGTCAAAATCGTAAAATCACGATACTGCATGTTTCTGACCCGGCTTCAGGAACGCATGTGACGATTCATATTTTACGATCCGTGAACCGTTTCACGATCTCTGAATGAGTGAGTATTCCTCTCAGATCCATGATGAATACGTTTCTCGAAAGGCCTCCCGGATGAGCGTTCGATGCTGCACATTTCATCATGACCTCTATGTAGAATCAAATAATTGGGCGGTTCTCTAGACATAATTGTTTGTTAGAGGGCTTAACGCCTTCAGGACGTCGACGCTGCACGTTGTTCCCTGACTACATAGAGATATCCACCTCTACATAGAATAACGATTGGGCGGTTCTCTAGACATAATTGTTTGTTAGAGGGCTTAACGCCTTCAGGACGTCGACGTTGCACGTTGTTCCCTGACTATGTAGAGACCGTGTATAGATTCAGGTGACTCTATTGACATAATTGTTTGTTAGAGGGCTAAACGGCTTCAGGATGTCGACGCCGCACGTTGTTCCCGACTATGCACCCTTGTAACGTGTATGATGCTTTAACTATCTCATATATCGATTCTGCAAATAGATTAATTCTATCGTGACATTCATCCACTGAATTGCTAGAAAATAATATATTATATCTCATTACTCCGTTCCCGAATTTGACTGGATTCATGGATTAGTAATAGATGACCATTTTATCTCATTACTCCGTTCCTTGAATTCCCCGATTGGATTTCATGGATTAGTAATAGATATTCAATTCATTTTATTACTCCGTTTCATGAATCATTCTCTGCTGAATTTCATGAATCAGTAATAATTACTCAATAATCAGGCATCTGGACTATCACCGAGTAAGCCCCTATAAAATGGTGCAAGTGTACTTAACGATGATGCATGAACGAGCACCAAAATGCACAAACGAGCATTCGAAAATATGGACAAACGAGGAAACCCACGCAAAATAGGAGAGAGAAAATAATGATAAAAATATAAAAGAGGCGCCTAGGGACCAGGCCTACCGACCGGCCGGTCGTGCTGCCGTGGCCGGTCCCCCACGCCTCTTACTTTATTTTTATTATTTTATTGTTTTATTTTCATGATCTCATGAAGACTCCTTCATTCAAGCAACTTTCCTTGTTTGAGCAAAACTCACGGTTTCTCCATATTTTCACGGTTTCATGAAAAATAATAAAAATAGGGGAAGGTATCGCTGGACCGGGCTACCTAGCCGGCCGATCATGCCCTAACCATGGCCGGTCCCACACCTTGCAATCCCTTGTTTTCATAATTAGTATTTCCCTCATCTCATGAAACTCCTCCGTTTGAGCAAAAACCCCGGTTTTTTCATATTTTCTCAAATATTGCTCAAACCATGAAAAAGCCAAAAAGTCAAACGATCACACGACCGACTAGGCTATTCATAAAAAATATGAAAATATTATTATTTTAATATTCTCAAAATATTGATCAAACGAGCAAAGTCCTACTTGCTCATTCGAGCAAAATCAAGAATTTCAGTCAAAGATCAAACTCTTCTGAAAACCCAAAATATTGCTCAAACGCACATCAGAAAATACCGAAACTCTCAGGACTGTGAAACGGACATCACGGTGAGACGGGCATGCTTCCTTGAATGACCAAGGCCGACCCTAAGGCTTGCAAGGAGCCGGTCCCACACATTTTTACAATTCTAACCTAATTTGCTCAATTGCTCATATTGGGTCCAAACTGTTTCCAACCAACTTGGAATTTGCTCAATTGACCGTCAGCCGGTCCCACACCACCAAGGGCCAGTTCTATGATCCCATGGACGGTCCGTCACTTCTCCATAATTAGGTTTTATCACATAATGCTCAAACGAGCACTATTCTAAATAAGTGATTAAACCAGCATTTAATCATCCTTTCACCAACCAGTCAACAAAGGACTTTGGTGCACGCTCACTCGAGCACTTAGGCGCTACATGGTCGTCCATCATCCCATGTAGCCGGTCACACCTTCACTCAGTGGTCGATTTTCAATAAATCATCAATTGATGAACAATTTATCAAAATTAGGGTTTCGAACAAATGCTCTGCAAATCACGATTTTGAGCAATTTCAAAACATTAATAAATTTATGTTGACCCATCAATCAACATCTGGATTAATTATATAATATTTGGTAGGCTACCAATATTTTAATTAATATTTTATTGGGTCACGTTACCAATAATTTATCGAATTGAGCAATACTTGCTCAATTGCTCGAATATTGATCCAACTGTCAATATTCAGTAATTTGTCGAATTGAGGAATACTTGCTCAGTTGCTAGAATATTGATCCAACTATCAATATTCAGTAATTTGTCGAATTGAGCAATACTTGCTCAGTTGCTCGAATATTGATACAATTATCAATATTCAGTAATTTATCAAATTAAGCAATACTCGCTCAGTTGCTCGAATATTTATCTAACTAGCGATATTCCGCCGAATATTACTCAATATTCAACAATTCATCGAATTTACAAATATTTTCTCAGACGAGCAATATCAACGTCGTTTAATCCATGAATCACTGAGCATTCGTCAATCATGCTCAATTCAACAAAACCTAGACTCATTGTCTAATAAAGTCAACGACTTACTAATCAAATACACGTATGCTTTGCAGACTCCACGTTCGTGAGACATCAATCACGTCACATGGGGGATATCAATTATGGTTTTGGTATGGCGGCCTATAGCACGTGTGTTCATCCACGATGAGAAATCTAAGTAAGTCGTGCAAGCGGTTGACGGAGTTAGAAAAGTAGTGGGTGGACGATCAACCAAGTCTCCACACGTCATGGAAATGATTTTACCACGATCTCCCACTTTCTCACTCTTTCACTCAAGAAACCGTCACACTTACTGGGATCAATGTGTTCACTATTCTGACAATACAAATAAGTCCAAAATCGATGACTGAGACAAGAATTCTCGATTGAAACTTAATTCCAGAACACTCAGGAGTTCATCAATTTGCAAACACCTACAAAGTCATCCACAATACTTGATCATCATAGATCCCACACAATTCTCAGCTTCCCTCCTACAGATCAATCCATCTCCCTCTTTGTGACCGAATTGACTCTGGAACGGCCATTGACTTGGTTTAGGCTAGAGTCCTACAGATTGATCTCTCGAACTCAAAGCACTCCCGTGCAGTGCATCTGTGTGAGGTTAAGCAGTTTGTTCGGTTGAGGAGTCTCGCCCAAACCGTCGTCTCTTCACTTTCCTAATGTAGTAGCAGGTTTTCCCACACTACACCCCTCACTCGATTTTGGTTAATTAGTCCATTAAAAGTTGTATAATCAAGAATGTTTATTGATTAATTTCATGAGTTGTCTACACAGGAAAAGTAGAATTACACTTAGAAATAAAACACTCTTAGACTTTCTCTCTCCTAATGACTTGCCTCACAATTCCTCCAAAAGATCCCCCCTTACAACAGACTCACTCGACCCTTTATATAGGGTAATACATAGTGGATGATGACTAAGCTATCCTTTATTTTTCGGGAATGCCTCGCGAAGTGTCGCCGAGTGTACAACTATTCAATCTCGCGACACTTCTTAACCCTCGCTTGAGATCTCACGTCTTCTTTATGTCTACTTTGTCGTTATTCTTTGCGTCGTTTATTTTAGCTCTCTGCGGCTGCCTCGCGACATCGTTGTTTATTAACCCCCCGCGAGTCTGTACGTTGCGATATTATGGTCCTACATCTTGCCTCTTTTTCCTTGAATATTGCTTGAAGAGCGATCTTTAAGGAAAAAATGTTATTGCGATAATCTTTGGTCTTTCTTGATGAGGGAATGAGCGGAAGAATCTTGTTCTTGAAAAGTACGTACTTGCCTCTATTCTTTTGCGAAATTCCGAAGCTCCTATATTCGAAGTGTCATTTCTTGCCTCATGTGTTACAGAGAATAATCGGTTTCGCAATCTCTTCTCGCCTATTAGGAAATATGGCATATATTTGAATTCTGCTAAATTTCTTTTCGTCAAGTTTCCTTGGATTTGGGCAATGACCGTTAACACGTGTCTATATTTGCCTCTTTTACCGGCGCATTTAATGTTATCCGGTCGTAATATCTTTTTCTCATCTATTTATAGGAGTGTTCCTTGTGAAGAAATTTCTTTTTCCCTTTCATCTTCTTCATCGTCTGCAATCATTCCTCTTCTTCATCGTTCTGCAATCATTCTGCAAGTGTTTGCCTGCTGTTTTCCTTCTTCATCCTCTTCTCTTCTTCTGCTACTTCCTATCAGTTGTTGTTCTCATGGCATCCAGGTTTGTTAATCTTGCCATATCTAATTTGATCTTGTGGTTAATTGCTTTGAAGTTAGTTTTTCTTGTTGAAATCACATTTGGTATGCTTAACTTTATAGTTCCTTTTACGCCATTGTTGTTTAGCAAGAACCAACCCAAAACCAGTTCCAGTGAAGGACCCTTTTCTTTCTTTGGGCTCGCCATCGAAACCTTCTTCGCAACAAGAATCTCCTACGCAGCCAAAGCCTACTTCGCGAACAAAATCTATAGTTACCAAAAGAAAGCCTGCGAGTGACAAGGTATTTAAGAAACATTTCTTTTTTATGAGCAATATATTGTTGCCTCTGTTTCTTACTTAACTTATTACTCGCAGGATGATGGAAATACTGACAGAACTCCTAAAAGGCTTCGCCAACCCAAACTGTTACTCCCAGTGTTCCATTTCCTTCTTTCAAACCTTCTTCTCCTTGCGAAATCTTCGCAGGATAGTTTCATGCCTCTTTCTTCTGATATCATTACTTGCGACAATGCTTCTATGCCTCAACTCCGCATAGACCAAGTTCCTCATAATTCCCCTACTACAAACGATCCCATACCTCCTCCTGTTACCAATGTCCTTGCCATTTCTCCAATCACTCCTCTTCCTGAAACTTCCTCTTCTCACGAGGTTCCTTTGACAAAGGACGACTCATCTTTTTTGTTTGAACAAATTCCTCTAGCTCGAGAAAATTTGGAGGGGATAGATGTGGCCTTTAAGGTTCTTTCGATCTCGTGAGTGATGCCAAAGGACTTCTGCTGATCCTATCAAATCTCATGTTTGCGAGATTTTAAGTAAGCACCTTGGTCTGTGAGAACCTCGCAAGCTTCTTTGATTCAAGAAATTAACAAGTGAAGGATGATCTCCAAGTTATATTTGCGAAGTGTAATAATCTTCACCTTGAAAATCAAAAATTTCACAACATCTCGTTAGATCGTGATAACCTTCGCAAGAAGAATGAAGAATTAAAAGGTATGTTCTCGCCCTCTCTCTCTTTTTTTTTTTTTTTTTTTTTTTTACAACTCAAATTCCTGTTCGTTCTCCAAGCATTAAACCGAGAAACGAATAATGGAGATATATCGAGATGGAGTCCATTGTTGAAGAAGTTCGAGTTGAGAGAGATGGTTGGATGGAGCAATATAATCTCTTAGATAATCTTCACACTTATGCGGTGATCAAATAAATAACTTGTCGAAAGAAAACTTTAATTTATCGCAAAAGCAAGACTTGTTAAGTAATGATTTATCTCGCCTCTCTTATGCTTTGACTAAATCGATTTGGAGTTGCAAACTTTATCGGATGAGAATCGAACTCTTTCACAAGAGAAACGTTCTTTGTTGAATAAGGTGGCGAACTATTCGCTTGTGATATGATGCTTGTCAAAAGTTATGTGAAGAACACGAACAAGTTAAACATACGTTGAAAAACCAACTTGAAGAAATTACGCCGAGAGAGATAGACTTATTCAAGGTAGAATAACGTTGAGCGTAAAAGCGAAGCAATTCCAAGAACAATGTGTCAATTTAGAAAAATCCAACTCTACTCGGCGGCGAAAACTCCATACTTGTTTCCAATGAAAAGAATTTGCGTTCTCGATTGAAAGGTTTAGTGGGAGATTCATTTGATGATGTCATGGACCGCACGGGGAATAATTTGTGACTTTAATTCAACATCTTTCTTCTCAAAAGGAAGGTAGTCAATTTATTTGACTATCTTAGTTCATGTGTTTATTCCATGAATGCTTTACTACCACGAAAATGTCAATAATGTTCGATAAGAATTTTCTACGATCTTGTGTATTTGTTATGCGGATTACGAGAGAAAGCTTCGCTCCACTATTTCCACCCTCGGGTCCGATTATTCCAAAATTCGCAAGGAAAATGGACTACTCTCCTCGCATCTTGCTCGTTCTCGTGACCGTGCGGAGCGAAGACTTGATTATATGTCTCATTGTAAGGACATTGATAGTAAGAATCGTCAAAAGGCATTACTTCGCCGGTTCCCTCTAAAGGCGGAAGTTCTTGTGAATAACATTTCTTTGTCGAAGTCTCTTGATCCTATTCACGTCGCTCCTTTGGAAGTAAGTGATGATGAAGTTCCTAATGCTCAGGATAGTGATTATGAATATGAAAGCTGCGAAGATCTCACGATAAGGAAGTCATCGATGAAGAACCAAGTAAAAAGACTCTCGATGAAAATCCATGTACGGTGAGAACGAAGGCAATGAAAACATTTACGATGAAAATCAACCAATTGGAGGAGGCGAAGCTGATAAAGGCGCAGAAAAGTCTCAACCATCTTCTGCATTTGATAATGTTGATGTTGAGAGTTAAATGCTCTTTGTAATTTGCCAGAATTTCTTTTTGTGTGAACAATTTAACTCTTTGATGGAGTAATTCCCATATTTCTTTCTTCCTTTCTTAGTTAATACCTCTGTGTGAGCGTAATTGCTCATTGAATATTTTATTAAATAAATCTTTCCCAATTAGGGATTTGATCTTAATTCTTCTCTCTGCGACAGTGTGAGCCGCCTTACATTTTCATGCGGAGGCCCATTGACCCTGCCTTATCATTTTTGTGTGGTCTTAGAGTTAGACCTCCCTAATTAGAGGTCCTCCCCTGCCACCTTTCATCGCGACAAGATCGCAGGACGTCGTTACACTCGCATGTAAGGACCCATTGATCTTGCCTTATCATTTTCCAAGTATTTTTGCCTCTGCAGGATGTTTTATTTGCGACAATATGACAGGCCTAAGTCTTCTTGCGAAAACAAAGCCCCATGACATTGCCGTCGTGCGACGAAATCGCAGGACGTCCGTACACTCTCGTGTAAAGACCCATTGATCTCGTCTTACCCTCGCGTTAGTATTATTGCCTCTTCAGGATCATTGCACAAATATGACAAGCCTAAGTCTCCTTGTGAAAACAAAGCCTCATGACATTTGCGTCTGTTTTGACACCCCCCCTAATGGAGAGTGTCGCCCTTATCATCTCCCAGGTTGCCCCTTCAAGGAGGCGAAACATCGTCCATACAAGACTAGCTCCTCCCATCCGGTCTTAACAACAACCAGTTGTTTTCGCAGACCTCTTATCCCTTATACCTATATGGTTTATGGTTACGAGGCTGCACCCTAAGTGGAGTTTTCTTGGGCGAGTGCAACGCATGCCAAGACTTGCCAAGAATGGCCGGGGTAGGTTCATCCATCCGGGCACTGCAGCTCAAGCAGGTGTACCTCGGCGCCTTGTGCATACACGACTCCTTGGAAGAGACCCTCGGTCGCCCAACCGGTATAACCTACATATATAGTTGGGAATCCAAGGTATCTCCCAGGATAGGCTTTCATGGGCCCCAAATCTGCATGACCCAGGTTTCGGGAGCGGTGTAACCTTCCTTTTTGAGCCATGTTAAGAGATACCCCCTTATATGACGCACTTTAGGTCTTACATTTGCCTCTTACGAAATATAATTCGCGAACTAGGGTGTACGCCATAAAGGTTCGTCCCATTCATTCATTCTTTTTATTCAATCATTCTTCATCACTTATCTGTTTTGTCTGCGAGATATTCGCCGATTCATTCATTTAATCATTCCTTATCTCTTGTTGTTTTGTTAAGCTATTCATGACTTTTTTGCTATTCTTATCGCGATCTCTTCGCGGATTCTCTCTGCATTTTATTGAATGTCGCAAATATCTAGCGAAGAAGTACTTCATCTTGATTCCTTTTTCATCTTTCGTTATTACGGGTAGTATTTCTTTAGATATAACCTATTCCATGGTCTATCCAATTTTTGTCCCACATCTCTTCCTTCAGGGTCCATCAATCTATATGCCCCTGTACCAACTACCTCTTTGACGATATAAGGTCCATCCCATTTTCTCTTGACTTGCCTCCACTTTCACGTTGATATATTGGGGTTTCTCGCAGCACCAAGTCTCTGGTTGGAATTCACGTATTTTGTGGCGCTTGTTATATTCTCTAGCGAGTCTTGTTTGGTAATTCTCCATGTGTCGCAAGGCTGTTCTCGTTTTTCTTCCAATTCATCCAATTTGATTAAAATGTTACTGCGCTAAGATTTTTATCCCGGACCTCTTTTTTGGTTGTCGGAATCACGACCTCTGTTGGGAATCTTGCTTGACTCCATAAGTTAAGCAAAAGGAGACATTCTGTGGCTTCTCTTCTAGTTGTATTATAGGCCCATCTTGCATTGGGTACTTGTTCGCACCATCCTCTATTGTGTCCTTCCAACTTTTTCTTCAATATATCAGCAATTGTTTTGTTTGTTGCCTCCGCTTGGCCATTAGCTTGTGGATATAATGGAGTTGACTTTCCCATCTTATCTGAAATGCATTAAGCAGCAACTCTATATTTTGTCCTTCAAACTGCTTCCCATTATCAGATACCAGTTGTGCGGGGACCCCAAATCTGCATATAATATTTTCAAATATGAAAGTAAAAACATCTTTATCGCGAATGTCTTTGGACCGCTTTCACCTCTGTCCATTTTGTGAAATAATCCGTTGCGACAATTAGGTACCTTCTTTGTCCTGTTCGGTAAAAATGGTCCCACAATATCTAAACCCCATTTTCCAAAAGGCCACACACTTCTTGAAGAATTTAATGGTGCTCCGGTGCATGTATCTTCTTCCGTGTCTTTGACAATCTTCGCAGCGTCGGCTATTGCTCTCGCGTCCTCATGCATATATGGCCAATAATATCCTTGCGTCTTTGCCTTGTATGCCAAAGATCTTCCCGCCGCTATGATTTCTGCATCCCCACTATGCAGCATCTTCAATATGGTTTCTCCTTCTTTCCTTGTCGGACATCGAAGCGAAGGTCCATCAAAGAACGCCGATAAAGCACGCCATCTCGCAATTCATAATTTGTTGCTCGGCTCTTTAACTTGTGTGCTTCAATCTATTTCTTGGTACCTCGCCTTTCATTAAATATGTGTGAAGTTCTATCCTCCAATCTTCCTCATGACGTTGCATCTCATCTACCACCATCATTATATCTGCTTCTTGTCCCTCTTCTTTATTAATTGATGGCGCTTGAGTAGCGTCGTATTTTGATATTCCTCGCGGTTGGGTCTGTCATCATACTTGATATAAAGGCAAAAGCGTCTGCGAGTCTGTTATCTCTCCTTGATATGTGCCTCCACTTTATTTTCGGTATCTGGGCTGACAACACTTCTACAAGCTTCCTGTATTTCTGTAGGGATGGATCATTTGTAGCATACTTTTACGTTATCGACGAATTGCCAATTGCGAGTATTTGGTAATTCTCACACTCTCGAGTTTCATTTCTATTGCAAATCGTAAAGCATGTATTATGGCTTCGTATTAGTTTCATTATTGGTAGACTCAAATTCCAATCTAAAAGCAAAAGCTAACTTATTGCCTTACGGCGAAATCATAACAATTCCCACTCCTTTACCTTCTCCATTTGATGATCCATCCACTAATATTTCCCATAGGTTTGGTTCGATTAACAAATCTTTTGGATCTCCATGTTCTTCCTCTACATCCATCATTTCATCCTTTGCTTCATCTTCCTCCAAAGGAAATTCTGCCGAGAAAGTCTGCGACGACACGTGACTTGGTTGAAGATAATATTTCATATTTGAGTTTGCAATGACTTATTTGAGCTTTCCATCTTTCGACTCTTCCCGATCTTTTTGAATTTTTCATTGCGACTCGATTGGTACCTTTGTTACCACCCTAACGAGTATGTGCTGAAAATATATGCGAAGTTTAAATGACGCATAGACTAACGCTAGGATTAGTTTTTCAATCTTTGAATAATTTCTTTCTGCGGCATTAAAAGTTTTTACTGATATAATAGATTGGTTTTTCCACTCCTGCGTCCGTTCGCAATAAAAGCGCACTTAAGGCGTGCGAAGTAGTCGCGAGATATATTAATAATTCTTCCCGGGTTACGCATACGCATAATGGATACATCCATTAAATGCTCCTTAATTCCTTGTAAAGCCTTTTCACATTCGTCCAGTCCATTCGAATTTCGATCCCTTTTTTAGAACATTGAAAAAATGTTTACATTTATCAGACGATTGACGCGAGATGAACCTTCCTAGTGATGCTAACAATCCATTTAGCTTTTGAACATCTTTTCTTGTCATAACCGAGGTATTTAACGAGGCGTCGGCATGTCATGGCTTGCTTTTACTTTCTCCGGGTCAACGTGTATTCCTTCCTTTGATACAATGTAACCCAAGAATTTCCACTGACGCAACTCTCAGAAGGTACATTTTACAGGTTGACTTTGATGTTGAAACGCCTCATTTGCTCAAAAATTTCTTTCAAGTCTCGCACGTGATCTTCTGCCTTCTTACTTTTTACTAGCATGTCATCTACATAGACTTCCAGTGTTTTATGTATCCATTCTGCGAATACCTCTTCTACCATCCTTTGATACGTCGCTCCAGCATTTCGCAAACCGAACGGCATTTTAGTATAGCAGTATAATCCTCTTGGAGCGAAGAAAGCAGTATGCTCTTGATCCTCTTCGGCGAGCGGGATCTGGTTGTAACCTTTGTATCCATCCAGCGAGGATACCCTTTCATTCCCTGCCGCTGATTCGACTAGCTGGGGAATATCTGGCAATGAAAAAGCTTGTCTTTAGGGCGAGGCTTTATTTAAATCGGTGAAATCAATGCAAATCCTTATTCCTTTGTTCTTCTTTGGAACTATGACCATATTAAGCTATCCATTCGGGATATTTTGCTTGTCTAATGATTCTGCGTCCAACATCTTCTGCAACTCTTCTTCTATCGAGGGTGATATCTTGTTGCTATCTTTCTAATTCTTTGTTTGAATGGCTTCACATTTTTATCAATTTCCAACTTGTGACAAGCTACCGATGGATCTATACCAGGCATTTCATCCATATCCCATGCGAAGATATCTTTATAATCTCGCAATAGACCAACAGTTCTTTCTTCTTCATCCGCTCCCATGTTAGTTCCAATCTTTAACATCTTAGGTTCTTCCTTAGTTCCAACATTCACTTCTTTAGTTTGCTCTGCCGCGACGTAACTGGCCTTCGGTTCTCCCATAGGGGTTGGTCCTTTCGGTTCCATCGCGGGATCATTTTCTTCTCCCGAGATCTCGCTAAGTATGCCTTTTCCTTCCTTCGCTTTGATCATGTAAACTCTGAACTCTTCTTCTTTCTTAGCTTCCCTCGCCATCTTTTTGCGATGCTTAGATATATTCTTTTGTTTGCTTACTTGTTCCTCGCAGCATTTTACTTCATTTTGATAATATATTCTTCCTTTAGCAGCATCCCCTTTGATCTCGCCTATTCCAGTTGGTGTTGGAAACTTGATACATTGATGAAGCGTTGACGCCACAGCTTTTATTGCATGTACCCATGGTCTTCCTAGTAACAAGTTATACGGTGATTCCATATCTACTATACTCAATGTCACCTGAGTTTCAATTCTTCCCAATGGAATACGTATTTTTATCTCCCCTCTAACTTTGGTTATGGATTTACCAAAACCTTGAATATTGTATGCCGCGAAAGTCATATCCTCGTCTTCATATCCCATCTTTTTGTAAGTGTGATAGAACATTATGTTCACCAGACTCCCTGTATCAATTAAAACTCCATTTACCACCCATGCTTTATTTGTGTTCTCAGATTCTTTTCCCTCCTTATACGCGTTAATTGCGATCACTAATGGAGAGGGGTGATCTAAATTTTCTTTGGATATCTCTCCGTAGTGAATGTTATCTCTTGTCTTTCCCAATCTTTCAAAGGTGATATCATTTCTTTGTCGTAATCTTCTTTCCTTCAAAATCCCGTTTGTGTATTCTTCCTCTGATATTTTTATGAAAATCACTAATCATTACTCCTGTATCTGTGCCACATGCTATATCTTTTTCCCCTGCTTCATCCGATCTAAGATTTTCCTTTCTCATTTTCTTGATCCAAACAACTTTAATTGCGATTTTCTTTCTTGAACCAACAAGATTAGGTCCCTGTTTCTAGCGCATATGTAGTAGCAGGTTTTCCCACACTACACCCCTCACTCGATTTTGGTTAATTAGTCCATTAAAAGTTGTATAATCAAGAATGTTTATTGATTAATTTCATGAGTTGTCTACACAGGAAAAGTAGAATTACACTTAGAAATAAAACACTCTTAGACTTTCTCTCTCCTAATGACTTGCCTCACAATTCCTCCAAAAGATCCCCCCCTTACAACAGACTCACTCGACCCTTTATATAGGGTAATACATAGTGGATGACAGCTAAGCTATCCTTTATTTTCGGGAATGCCTCGCGAAGTGTCGCCAGTGTACAACTATTCAATCTCGCGACACTTCTTAACCCTCGCCAGATCTCACTTCTTCTTTATGTCTCGCTTTGTCGTTATTCTTTGCGTCGTTTATTTTAGCTCTCTGCCCTTTGCCTCGCGACATCGTTGTTTATTAACCCCGCGAGTCCTGTACGTTGCGATATTATGGTCCTACACCTAATAAACCAGCAAATCGTTCTTCCCCATATACAGGTATTTGGTTGAATACTTTTATTTGGATGACATGCAGACTACTCATTAGAATGGTCTTAGTTTCTATTTATGTTGCTGGTAGTTTTGTCAATCTTTTCATTTTGACTTGGATTTATTTGTTAGTCCATGAATTTGATATATGTGAATGGCATGACGTAGTTATTACTGAACTACTACTCTTACAGCAGTATCCATCCATAATTGGAGGGTCTAAGTTAACTAAATTTCTTAATGAACCCATATATGTCAGAACTTGGATATTCTTATTAATTTCTTATTTATGATATGAGGTCTCTGGCTAAGAAGAAGGTAAAAGGAGCTCATATGTATTTCTTTCCTTTGATATTTTTAGCTACTTGGAGAAATTAATGATTTAAGGTTATAATGGGTTTAGGATGGTCGTGTTGTATTCGAACTTGAATATTGACGATTGAAAAGCAATGAGAGGAGCTTAATACAGTCAGAGAGAACACATGTCGACACCAACAATACCGCACACCAGTGTTCGATAGAATTCCTGAAAGAAAATAAAAAGGGGTGAAAGGTTCTTACTGCCTGTTTTACATTTTTCTTTATGAATTTTGATGTCTTACTAGTACTACATGATATTTTCTTTCTATCACTTTTTCTTGGTTACAAGTGATCATTGATGTTGATCACTCTACCAAAGTTAGAACTGACTCATGGTGGATATATATATTTTCATTTCTAAGTAAGAATGATATGAGAAATGATATGACCTATGAGTTGATTATGCTAATCAAATGTTTACTTAAGCATTTACATAATTTGGTTAGTATTGAAAAGACGAGGGTACCCAAATACACCACAATTGAATCACACACACACACATCCATACACACATAATGGAATAAACATCAATTGTACCGAAATTTTGTTAAGCAAAAGCAAAATATATGTATAAAATCAGGCTTTTTTTAAACAGGAAAACGATTAACTAACAAATTTGTTACCTCAGATTCCGTATCCTCTTCTCCCCAGAAAGATATATTATTAAGCGCAAGTTCAAGATAGAACTCTCCCCCATTATGTTGGTATCCTCTCGCAAGAACAAAATAACAACAACAAAGAGCAACCTTTACCAGAGAAAGGTTGAATCGGTTTTAACTAATGTGTGCCAATAGAAAAAGTTGAAAACCCGAAACACATATATTTATGTTAAACACAACTTATGTAAACACAAATTGATTCAACACATTGTGACTTTTTACATATGAGTCTCAATCGGAACACCTTATGATCCTTTGATAAAGCCTACCAACATGGGCTAGAACTTAATCCCGCTAAATCAAAAAGCCACACAAACCATAAGGGTTCACATCATATGAGATCGAATATTAAGGTTATGAAAACCAAAATCAAATATCCCATAAAAACATAGCAATAATATAAAGCATTCAAGCACATGCTATGTTATCGGAAAAACTATCACACGAAAAATTATAAAATAATAATTTTATTCATTAATAATAGATAGTTTTATTCAAAAACAAACCTTATACAATAATTGAAATAAATCAAAAACTGATGTCTATTTTTTTTCTAATCACGAGTCTTGTGAAGATCGCTTTCGAATATTGGATTCAAAGTCTTGTCTATTGAAACTTCTAACATTAAGAATTTGTTTTCTTAGAGAATATTTAAGATTATCATGTTGAGAGACACATGAGTTTCAGTCAAGGGATGACCCTTCCTTTACCGATTTCTCCATTGACGCAAGATGGTATTCTTCCAGACAAGAAAAATATATATATATAAAATAGGAGAAAATCAAGGGGTGATATAATTTGGTTTATGGAAACCGAATATATTTATTCCATAAGTAAAAGATATCGATATGAGATTATTTTTACCTAAAGAATAGACTTGCACATTCTGCCCAGTTTTATGCCTCCTCACAATCATAATTTTGGGCAACAAGTGAGGATGCATTTTTCAACACAATTAGTGTGTATTGGGGTGAGGATTGATCTCACCATAGGTAACAAAGACATCCTTAGGATGATTTATAAACACAATAGATTGTGTTTCTTTGTGTTCTTTCTTTCTCTTGTTATTGCAAGAGTCTGCAACCCCTTTTTGAGATCTAATAAACTCATCATCCTTCAAAATCTTTATGCCCTTGTGAAGTGCCTTGATGAATTTATTTTGTTGGAGATTTCCATGGAGGATTGCAGTGTCGTTATTTTTTCCACATAAAGAACTTAACATATTATCAGAAGTTTTACCTTCTGACCTTTTTGGTTTATCATCCAATATTTCTTGCTCAGATTTTACCTCTTGAGTTTTATGTGACAGGGGTTTCATAAGGCTTTCCATTTCTAAGCTCTATCTTTGATTTTCCTTAATTCCCAACTCAAGTTTTTCTAAACAGTCTTTTAGGAATTGATTAGACTCACAAGATACATCACTGTTAGATTTGGCAAGAAGTGCATTACAGCTAGATATTCCTTCATAGATTTTTTCCTCCGGAATATCATCTAGAGTAGAAACGTAAGCCATGTTTCACTTCTGAGCTTTTCTGATGGAACATTGTTTTGCCATATGTCCGAATCTATGGCATTTGAAACATTGGATTTCTTCATTACCTTTTTCATAGCTGAAAGATAATATATCAAGATTAGAATTATCTTTCAATAAAGCATCCTTAATCCGTTGTGTTAGGAGTATAATTGTTGAGTTAAGCTCTTTTTCAACAAGTATTTTACCCTCTTGATAATGTTTCTCAGTTTTGTTTATACACTAGGGCTTAATCCGTGCCGTAACGGCACGGGGCATCATTTTTTCATGGTGATCTATCTGCCAAAAATACTCTTGGATATAATCTTTTTTCTTTTAGTTGGATTAAGCCTTTCAGAACCCAAATGTTGCACAAATAGATAAATGTTTCACCTTGCACACCAGTGATCCAATACATATATATAGTACCCCTAAAAAATGATGTTGAAATTAATGGAGAAAATAAACTTCTAGAAGACCCCATTACACGAATTTCTACTTTGGTTTTGATGGACAAATTAAGTTTGTCTAAAAGTACACTCTTGATTGCAATTGGCAGTGAATAACCCCATTAGAAATCACGTACGGATTTTTTTTAATATCCATGATGAATACGTAATGTATATAAACAGACATGGAGGATATACCTTGACAAACGGTTCTGCATCAAAAAATCCAAATGTATTAGGTGTACACTACTTAAGCATATAAAACTTGGTAGTAGCAACTGAGAATTGTTAGGTAATTTGTTATCGGGTTAGGGAGTAGTCACTGATTACCAACACATGTTAATGGGAGGCTATATTTATCTTGCCTGGAAACCTTTCAATAAACATAAAGGTTGCGGACTCCGTCATTTTACATACCTTCAAGCATGTCACTTACAATTTTGACTCATCAACCAAGGAACTTCTAGCAAGTACTAACAAATTAATTGGTCCTTGGACCAATTCTCAAGTAACATCCTCAACTACATCCATCCTCTATCATCCCTTAAATTTATAAAAAAAAAATGTTAGACAGATTTCTAGCAAAATGTCAACTTGCCAGCCAGGCTTTGGCCAAATTATCTAACCAATAATGCCCGATGAACTGTCAACTAACTATAAAAACATATGATAACCTCCTATGAGAAAGGGAAATGCAGAGTATGTTCTTATGAAGGCATGAAAAGTGAAACAAACCTTGATCATGGGCCAAATCATGGTTGGACAAAGGGTGTACCCTTGAGTAAGATAAGAGAGAATTTAGTTATAAGATCCACATCAGATGAAACATAAGAAAAACTAAAGGAAAAGTAAAGATACTACTATTAAAGTTCGGAGCTTCGTTGAGAAACAACGGGACTATGTGTGATGTTACCCGACAACTGGAATCGCAGAAAGGCATAAACAAAAAAATTAACATCGGAACTAAACCAAATTGATTGATCAATTTAGGAAATATAACAACACTGATAATTTAGAAGTTTAATGAAACATAGCAGGGCTGTGTGTGTTACACAATTACTGGACAAAGAAGTAGTTAAATTGCAGAAAGGGGAAAACCTCTAGACGTAGAAATAAAACATTTGGGGTATTATTCCAAACAGTTCACAGCGAAAACACAATCCGTATCCAAGCCCAGTCTTCGATCTTCGTCCACAGAAACCACATCGGGGTTTGTTTCCTATTTCCCATAGCAAGCCTTTTTTGTTGGCTTTTCATGCTCCGTGGGAGAGATTCATAGTTGACAATTGGACATCTAATTTTTTTTGCTAGGCATAGGATGTTGCCTGGGAGGATATGGCAACCGATTCAAGGACTCCCTTTCCTCTTTTGATTAGAAGGCATGATTATTAGTTGGTAATTCATCACTAAAATTCAATATCTATTCAAAACCGACAACCACCTTAGTCTTGCATTTTTCTTAGTTAAAAAAAAAGATCAGTTTGTTTAATGGTTGTTATAAATACATTCGGGATGCAACTATAATGTACTTACGGTAGAATGTGTAAGGCTATGAGGGGCATACCTCATCGTTCATGACTAATTAAGTCCAACACGGTGGATCTGACAATCTGTTGGACCTAAATGTCAAGCACAACAATTACACATGGGCATGGATTTCAAAGGAAAGCATGAACGTACATCAAATTAACCATGGATTTTAAAGTGAAAATAAAATTTAGTGAATCATAGATAATTAAATCTTATATAACAATACCTGGCAATGCTTCCTCAACCGTGGATTTGGATTTTGTGCAACCATAGTGGCGGATATCGCAAACTAATTGCAGTTAGAGCAACAACAGAACCAATGCAAAGGAAAGTACGTTCCGAGATTATAGCCATTGGTGCCTCCCTGGTGTTCCAGTTGCATGGAATCAACTACTTCATGCTGCAATCATCAATGTCGAAATGAAATATTCACTAAGCAAGCAAGCAACCAACAAAGATTGTGGTGATTGGTATCTCTCCGATGCACCGTCGAATGAATTCGTCTATGCTGCACTTTTAATACAGCTAATGCAGTATAGTTCGAAGTTTTAGAGTATAAGGATTAATAATCAATATTCCAATGTAAATCCATATCATGACTTGCCGTATTAGTTCCTTCCACAATATGTTGGTTGTTGTAGTGCAAGCTTTCTTGTTCGCGACACCTCCTTAATTGTGCTGAAGTCTTTGTTTTTGTATTTTGCAAATTCATTGTTGTTGCTATTCTTTGAACATGTCTAATAAGAATTTATGCTAGAATTTTAAGGTTTCTTAGAGGTATTACATCCAGGTAATTAGCTGCATTAGCATCACTGTGACGAAGATTATACTGTTGAAGACATTCGGTAATTCCTTTATGCGCTTTGTGATTGTGCCTTCTCTACTAACCCATCGACCTCTCTGCAATCAAGCACTATAGATTCACTTAATTATGCGATAAAGTGCAGAATAAATGACTTTTAAATTTCTAGGTAAGCATATTCTTAAGCATACTACTGTAACGTTGAGACCTCCACATGAATCAGTAGCTTTCAATAAGAAATGTTCACCAATCTTTTGAGAGTTCACATGAACACACCGAAACGACAATATAACATACAATTTCTAATCGAACTAAGTAGCTTCCCTACTTCCATTACCATCCGTAAAAAAACTAAACACTAACAACAAAGCATAAACCCCATTCAAGGGCGTCAATAGAGGAAATATCTAATTAGATTCCTTTTCATAATGTTCAATTATTGCAATAAAAACATCTACATAAAAAAACTCCCCTGCAGATATCGTTATGTGTTCTATACCTGGTCGAAGCGAATGTCGATTTCCAATTTTATGGAGAAGTTACTTCTGGCCAACTTTCATTGAGTTTCTTTAATGTCTCTTCACTACCTTAACGCCACCAACTACACTACGCTCAATCTATCAGAAAAATCACCAACAATTTTCCACTTTGAACCTCATCTGTCACTACCATAGCTGTCGGCGCCTCACAATTATCTTTATGATTTTACCTTTTAATCTATTGGCATACACGTTTATACCTGGTTAAACTTCATACACTAATTAAACTTTGAATTCTCAAAGTTTCTGGTTGACACATACTTAATCAATTAAACTCTATGTATATACACTAGGGTATAACCCATGCCGTAACGGCACGGGCGTTGGGTTAATCTGACCTTATTGTTTAATGGTATCTCACTGATTACTCGATGTTTTTCCTATAAATATTATATTTCTTATACGATGCATTTTTATTTTTATTTCAAATAGTGGTTTTATAAATTTCAGTCCATATGGTACATTTTTGGATTATGTCATAAAAATAACTTTTTTTTTTTTTTTTTGATAAAATAAAAAGTTTATTTTTTAGTTTGTTATTGCATTGTGGTCATTTGCCAAAAGACTACAAATATCGACACTAAAGCTATCATAAAGTTCAATTCCTAACAGAAATAATCTAATAATATTGATTTTTTCATGTGAAGTAACATGGAAAAAATGGTACTTTCGTGAAGCCTTAAATTGTTGTCCGTACAGTATAAATGAAACGGTAGAAACAAAATGGAAAAAGGTGAAGTTCAACACTTAAATTTCGTGAAGCCTCAAATTCCTATACATGTTCAATAGTTTTCACCAAAGTTTTTATTAATTTCATTGGAAAGAACGGTCACTTGTTCAATAAATTTCTCAATCAAGTAGCACATCCCGAAAGAGTCCAGTACACATATAAAATGCAAGGAGACATAGCCACTGATTTACCTGTTGCTAGCTTCAGATAACCGTATTGGTGTAATGTATGGTGTAATGCAATAACATAAGTTGGGTTAGTATCCATATTTTTAGTCACAGATGCCTCTAAGAACATATCAAATTGGAAGTACAAACACCAACACATTTCAGTTAATAGTTGTCATTTCCCACTTCCCAGTATGGAGGCCGTTAGGCCTCAAGTCTCTCGATCATTTTCCATCTTCGTAACACACTATACTCTATGTAATAGCAGTTGTATTTAACACAATGACCATTTGTGTCTTTATCGCCATTGCAATAAATCTAATCAATAAAAATGTTTCAATTTCTACGGGAAGTGAAATGATTTTAAAAAAGTACCATAAAAGAATAGTATGATGAAAATCCTTGCCCTGTACTGCCAAAATTGGTACTAAAAGAAGAACCAAAATGATTTGTTGCTATATTTGGTTGCTAGAAGATTAATCACCAATCTATAAACCAAACTCGGCAACAAAATATTGAAGAATCTTTGCAAAAAGAATTCTAAATCCTTTTGGTTTAGTCCATTGGTTAGAAGATGAATCACCAATGTATTTTTCCACGCATCATATGAGGGATTATTGTATTTCAACAAGAGATTATCCAATATAAAATGGATTAATGAATCCAAAACAAAGAAAACAGATTTGTAACTAATTCATTAGAGGAAACAATCCAACAAATCAACAAAGAACAAATTCCAGAAGTTTACCTATGTATGGTTTGGATTAAGCAAGCAAAAATACGGATTCATAAAAGTGTTGCCATTGTATTTCTTGACTATCAGACAATTGTAATCTTGTCAAACCAAACCTCTTGTAAGGCGCAAATACATCACTTGGTACTGAATCCGTAACTGATGCTTCGCCAATAAAAGATTAAGCTCATGACCGATAAATCAACTAATCAAACCTTCTATTCCTCCCAGTCGGGACATACTCATTTTCCTTCTATTTTTCTTCCACTGATAAATCAATAAAAGATAAACTCCACTTGAACATGCATAATCCCATTTTTTTCCCATCGCTTTAAGATACACCCTTTGTAAAGACACCATAAATATGCAACAATCACTTAACCCTCTATGAGTAACAAAATAAAAGAAATATATGCTCTAACAATAGAAAAGTTATAAACCAAATAACATGTTCCCAAATACACGAAAATTCGTGTACAAACAGATTTGAATCCTTGTAACTCAACCATGAAAGTCATTGTACTAATTGAAACTAAAGTGGTTACTATCTTAACATCCATAAGCATAGCATCTAGATAATCAAGTCCCTGTCATAGTAAAACCTGTTTTACAACCCTGTTTGGTATTGCTTTTTTTCAACCAAAAGCACTTTGTAACAAACTTTTACCAAAAATTGTGTTTGGTAAATTTTTTTCAAAGTTCTTTTGGAGAGAAGCACTTTCATTTTAGGCCTGCTTTTAAAAGCTACTCAGCACTAGCTTTTAAAAGCTGGAAAAGCAGAAGCTGTGGACCCACATAATTCGATTTAATTGATTCTCTATTTTAACCTTGTTAATTTATTATAAAGACAAGTATTACCCTCAAATATTGTACATTTAACATTGTATTTCTAACTTTTATTTTATTTCTCTATTTTTTTTTTATTTATTTAAGATAATAAATACAATAATAATTAAAATAAAAGTAATAAAAAATTTAATAAATATTAAAATAATAATATTTTCTGAGCAAACCATAATCATAAAATTCTTTATTAAATAATAAAAATAATTAAAAAAAAGTAAATAAAATGATAAAATAAATATTACTTATATTTTATTATTGGATAAAGAATATTACATTAACTACTTATATTTTAATAAATATATTTATTAAATATGTTAAAATCAGAAATATAATTTATTATAATAAAACTGTATTTAAAACAAATTTTTGAAATATGTCTATTTTCTTCATTAACTACATCACTAGCACTTTTAAATAGCAGTTTACCAAACATAATTTATAGTTTGTTAATTGCACAGTGCTTTTTAAATTATAGTTTACCAAACGTCATGCCGATTTATTTCCACAGCACAGCACAGCAACGCACAGCACAGCACAATATAAAAGCGCTTTTCTAAAATTCACAGCAATACCAAACTAGCCTTACGTAAGTTCCATGATATGAAGGTACAACATAAGCATGCTTAAGATGTACAAAGATTGGAATGGATATAGTTTATATAAGGTAAATAGTAATCCTAAGCAAAGGTAGAAATGTAAGTAAAAAAAATTGATATTAAATTTGGTGGAATACTATTTCTCAATTTTCTTATACTGTAATACGGACGTCAGGGCTAGAATTTCTGCAATAAAAAGTGTTATTACCCAGTGGCTGCTCTGGACCACTGATAGACACATTTTTGTGTCTAATTTGTCTCGATTCTTTATATTGTTAGTGCTCGATTTTGTATTTATTTTGGTATTTTATGTCTTTGTAGGTGTTTTGGAGAAATAAGCTTTTGCGGGAAAATTGGCTCGAAAAGTGGTTTTTGCGCTCGTGGGAGAAAATTACTATTCGGACTCTCACTATGGATAAGGGGTACCCAAATTACTAAGGGGCACCCTCGTAACACCCCAAGTCGGCCTGCTATTCGCACCTCGGAATGGATAAGGGGCACTCATCCCCTAGCTTTTGAAAATTGGTTTTGGCGGGAAAAATTGGTTTTCACGGCATAAATTAGGGTTGAGATTTTGATCGAATTACAGGGAGACTAAAAGGCTGAATTTGATTGGGTTTACTTATTAGGCCTAAACAGGCCTGGTAAAGTCGTTTGTTTGAATCCAAATTGGCTGGAACTCGAGTTGGAGCTAAAACAGAGGTGAAAGAAATACGGGTCTCTGTTGGCCTGATTTTGGAAGATTCAGGGAGACTAAATCGCATATAATCTTCCCTAAGATACTCACTTACCTAATAAGGAGTTTGGAAAGAATTGGAGGGTCCAGAAACGCCTAAATCGATTCGGCAGAGAGATTATTGCCGTGACTTGCACGGAAAGGAAAGGAAGAAATTTAATCGGATTTTAAAGGGTTTGGAGGTGTATAAAAGGTTTACTCGAGTCCCAGGGAAGGGGATGGAAGTTTAGAAGAAGTTAGGGGAAGTTTAGAACACCACAGCGCCGAGAAATCAAAGTTGCAGAAATCGGGTTTTGCTGCTGCTGCTGAAGAACACGAAGAACAAAGGGCCATCGAGGACAGTCGTTTTAGGGGTCTTAAATTCAACGACAAATCAACAGTGCTTACAATAGTTTCTGTAACAGCTGCTTTGTAACGCCGATACACCATTACAAATCGGCTGTGTTATTATTTTTCATCCTTTTAATCAACTTTTGGGCTATAAACATGTATTTTGAGCAAGTGATTAATATGAGGAGCTAAACCCCTTTGCTGAGGCGACGGAGGAAGCTATTTTTCCAACAAATATGTGGTAATATTTATTTAATTAATTTCTGCAATTCTTTTTATGATTATTTGCATTGAATCGAAATTGAAATAAAGATTTTTGCTAACTCTTTGTGTTTTCACTTGATGGTGCATGCTTAGCTTAGGGCTCTTGATGTTCCATGCTTGAGATTAACAACCGGTATTTCGAAAATCTACTATTGGCAATATTTAAGAATCAATTGAACGTATGAATTGCATGATAATTATTAATAATGAATCACACAAAAATTGGAAAATAGTGGAAACTCCGAGTCTCGGTGCTTTTTATAATCTTGATAACAACCTTCTTTGAGTTTTCTTTATTTTTAGTTTTCGAAACTTGAGTCTAAAATCAAATCTCTACAAGTCTTTAACGAACCACTTTTCTTACCACTGTAATAACTACATCAATTTTTGGCGCTGCCGACGCAGACTTGTATTTAGATTTGTTTTAGGTTTATTTTTATTATTTTTTTTTTTGTTCTTTTTTACGCGTTTTGGTGTTTTTCGATTCTTTTCGATTTGAGCGAAGCTACAAGGAAAGAAAAAGTGCTATAAAAGGAAAGCATCGCCAAAGAAGGAAAGAAAAGAGGAGTCCAAGGCGTGAAGAAGATTTTGTACATATTTATTTTATTTTGTTTTATTTTTAGAAAACTGTATTAGGGTTTATAATTATTTTTGTAATTTTTCTTTTATTTTTGGACTTTTTTTTGGACATTTTTGGGACTTTGGACATTATTTATTTTTTTAAACCCTACAGAAGGGTAGTCTTAAATATAAACTGCTTTTGCGAGAGAAGGAGGACAATTACGATATTGTATCTGCACCTTGGGTTCGTACACTGACATAGGAGTCAGTGGCCCGAGTCGACTACAACCGATTCATCCCCCGTCTAGAACGGGAGGTAAGATTCTGAACACTCTCGAATCCCCTGTCAGCGAGTTATTGGACTCCTTCGTTTGCATATATGCTGAGGACTTGAATACGGTTGTTTTAATTTTCTAGTAAAGGGCAAGGCACGGCCATACAAGATAAGGGTTCGGATTTCATCATAGTTCTCTTCTTGCCCGCCTTAGGAACACGTAACCTACGCGAACCTAAGCCTTAAAATTTTGACTAGAACAAGACCGATAGGGTAACGAGCTTAATAGGAAAGTCATTCGAAAAATATTGGTTACTCTTTTAAGCACACTTCGAAGTTCATGAAGGTTTTTGTGAGTTGAATGCGTGACTGCGCCGCATTGTAATTCCGGTGAGGCCTTGGGTATCAAAGCTCCACCGAGCTTCCCTCGCCTCTATTCAACTTACTTTGACTCGGATTGATTCCAGAGGGGTTTGCTTAAATTGTAATGAATTCCCTTTCGAAGGATTAGAAGTCGGGTCTAGAAACAATCTAAGTGGAGTCATCATGCTTTTTGTTTGCTAGAAATCAATAGGTTTGATTTGGTTGAGTCAGCCTTGTTTTGTGATTGCATAGAATCCCCTTCCTTATTCGTTTGCATGCCGGAACGTAAAAGAGACGCCCTAGGTAGATTTGTTAAAGAGAAACCTAGTAGTTCTAAGCGTTTCGATTACCTCAATTTAGAAAGTCCGATTTTTAAAGAGTCCAATTTTGAACGTCCGTCTTTTTACCGAGGAGACAATCCTCGATATTCGATAGTGCTTTAAATGGCAACTTTAAAAGCTTTGTTGAACCCGACTAGGACTACTCGTCCCTCGTTTATTAGGTTAGCTGAAACAGAAGCAACTTATGAACTTAAACCTGGGACCTTAAATCTGCTCCCAATCTTCTTAGGGAAAGAAAATGAAAACCCCTATTTCCATGTTAGGGACTTTGAGGAAATTTGTAGTACCCTAAAGATTAGAAACCTTGATGATGATGCTTTGAAACTCAGGTTATTCCCTTTTTCCTTGAAAGATAAAGCCAAATCGTGGCTATATAGTTTGGTCGGTTCAATTGAAACATATGAACAACTTACATCCGCCTTTTTGAACAAGTTTTTCCCTAGGCACAAAACATCGTCTATTAGGACGTAAATTTGCACGTTTTCTCAACAGGAGGGAGAATCTTTGTATAGGTATTTGGAACGGTTCAATGATCTATTAGCCCAATGTCCTCATCATGGTCTCGAAAAGGTTAGGTTAGTTCAGATCCTTTATGAGGGTTTAGATTATTCCACTACGACCACAGTAGAATCTATATGTACAGGTGGGTTTGAAAACCAAACAGTTGATGAGGCGATGACATATTTGCATGAAATCGCCGAAAAGACACAGCAATGGGAAAACAATAGGGAACCCAAGAAAACAATTCTTCTAGGAAGAGGAAACGTTAATAGGATAGAAGGAGGCTATGAATCAGATGCCAAAATTGCAGCAATAGCTAAAAGGTTAGAAGCTTTAGAATTGGGTCACACTAGTGGTAGAGTAGAGCCTTTTTGGGAAGTCCAGACTATTGAAGAGCAAGCCAATGCTCTTTATAATAATAACACTAGATTTGATAACCGTCAGAAATTTGACCCATATTCATAAACCTATAATCCTGGTTGGAGAAACCATCCGAACCTCTCATGGTCTAAGGACCAGAATCAAAGTCAGTTTAGTAATTCGAATGCTCCCCAGGTTTTGGCTATACTAAGAATCCTTCAGGACCAACTCAGTTTCAGAATCAGTCAGATAAGAAAATCCTAAGCTTAGAGGAGTCTCTCAACTTGTTAACTCAGCAAACTACAAAATTTCAGCTATCGGTAGAACAAAGTCTACAAGCTAGTAACAGGATAGGACAAGAAAATAGTCAAGGCTATTTAGAGTTAAAAACCCAGGTTGGTATGATAAATGAATTTTGAGAGAAAAAGGTAGGTTTCTAGTCAAACTAATCCCAACCCTAGAGGAGTTCATGAAGTAGGTGAAAAACTATCACATCGGTTGAATTCAATTAGAACCCTTAGGAGTGGTAGAGTAGTAGACAATCGGGTAACCATGCCCGATAGTGAGCATGCGCATAGTTCACCCCTCGGGACCATCCATAGCCGAGGGACTGATAATATCTCCGATGATGCCAATTTGGTTCCGAGAAGCCCTATTTTATGCCTAGAGCCCCATTTCCACAACTATTGGTACCAACAAATAATGAATCCAACTTTAATGACATAATGGAGGTATTTAAGAAAGTTACCATAAACCTTCCGTTACTAGAAGCAATTAGGCAACTTCCGGCATGCCAAATTCCTTAAGGATATGTGTACGCGAAAGCGCAAGCTTAGTGTCCCTAAAAAGCCTTTTTAGCTAGTCATGTAAGTTCGATCATTGAACAACACAACTCCTAAATATAAAGACCTGTGTGCCCCTACCATTGCTTGCACAATAGGAAAACATCGGGTAGATAAAGCTTTACTTGACTTAGGAGCTAGTGTGAACTTACTTCACGTACCATGTGTACTTCTGACTAGGACTTGGTGAATTGAAACCTACCAAGATAACACTGCAGTTAAGTGATAGGTCTGTTAAATTCCTCGTGGTGTGATAGTGGATGTTCTTATTGAGGTCGACAAGTTTATTTATCCCTGTGGATTTCGTGGTCTTAGATACCCAACCTGTCCCTCGACCAGAGAACCAGATACTGTGATTTTAGGTCGCCCATTTTTAGCTACGTCTAATGCGATCATAAACTGTCGAAATGGTATTATGAATCTATCTTTTGGTAATATGACTATTGAGTTAAATATTTTTAATGTCAATAAGCTGCATTCTGAGCTAGATGACACGTGCATTGAAGAGGTGAACATGATAGGAACCTTAGTTCAGGAGTCATTACCAAACATCATATTGGAAGATCCATTAGAGAGTTGTCTAGCCCATTTTAGCATGGATTTTGACGATGATAGCAACATTGAACAAGTAAATGCTCTGTTGGATTTTATTCCTATGTTAGATACCGATAAATGGAAAGCTAGGTTCGAACCATTACTAGCTACCGAATCTACCTTAAGCCCTTGTTTCAAGAGCCTAGAGATCCTCCTAAGTTGGACCCTAATTATGCATTTTTAGGCCCATCCGAGATTTTTCCTATAGCTTCCGATTTGGATAGTGATCATGAGAGTAAAAAGGTGACCGTACTTCAAGACAATAAGGAAACTTTAGGGTTGCCCATAGAGGATATGAAACATATAAGTCCCTACGGTTTGTGTTCCTCGGATGCATTTAGAGGATGAACCACCCGATTATAAATTAGAAAGCAATTGACCTTTTCAGAACCTAATGGTCTAGAAATTAGGAATATTGTGACTAGTGTATCTATAGACACCGAAAATTCTAAGTTTGGGGGTAGTAATCGTCAAGTATCCCTATCTGAAGTCCCTAACTTGGGACTCGAGCCTAGTGTGTCTGAGGTATTACCTGAGTTTCTTCCGACTCCACAACCCGATCCTCCCCGATACTATCCAGAGGAAATCCAGCCTATTTGAGACTCGTTATTTGGGTAAATCCGTTTATCAAGACACTCATATGAAGCCCAAGTGGGCACTGATAGGTGTAGAATACACCTAATTTACTATCTAGTAGTTTATGCTTTCTTGCTATTTTTCTTGTAAATTATGTATTTTACGCTTGTTTTGAGTTTTGTAGCTACTTTGGAGTCACACGGAGGAAAAGAAGAAGAAATTACCCAATTTGAGCCAAAAGGGAAAAAGGTCAATTTACTGGGCGATTGATATATGGAGCCCAGTTGAGGTTAAGGGGCAACCCAATTGGAGGAGTACTAAAACCAGGCCCAGTCAAGGCTAAGGGGGGTTGTTATCAGGGTGTCCCTTATCACCTACTAGTGGGTGTAATTATCAGGTCCTATCTGTGGGGTGTACATATCCTTATCGCCCCAACCCTAATCGAGAGAACTCGTCTCTCACATTTTTCATTTCATTCTGGAATTTAACACAGAGAGATCGAGCTCAGAGACTTGGGAGGAATTTGAGTTTGAGTTTAAAATCGAGAAGTCAGAATTGTTGGTGATTAATTAGGTTTCGATATTGAGACGTTGTTCTTTGAGTGAAATCGAGGCGAGATGAAGAAGATCCGGGAGAGAAGCCGATGATGAAATTGAATGAGTTTCGTGAATGGGTTGCTCTGAATTTGTTGGTTTGAGTTCGGTGATGGGATTTGTCGATATTGAGACCTCACTGCTGCTATTGACTGGAATCTGAGTATGAGAAGGGTATCTGTGAGATTGAATCGGTGAAGTGGAGATGAGGCTGCACTCTGAGGCCGAGAGATTGAATCGAAGATGGCCATGAGCTGAAGATGATATTTATGAGAAGAAATCGATGTTGTTGAGAGATGGGTATAATCGGATTTAGTTGCCGTAGCAAGAATTGCACAGGAAGATAAGATGGTAGCTGCCATGAACTAAAAGAGATTTTGGGTTGAATCCGGAAGAAACTAGCAGCGAGATTGGAGATGGGTTTGTGGCTCGATGAATCAAACAAAGTTGATTGAGCTCTTGTGATGTCGAGAATACAGAAATTGGAGATGGTCCGAGGTGTTGAAATCGATTGAGCAGTGGATTTGAAGATATGGTGGAGTCCTCGGATTGATAGGAAGTAAATCGATGCTGCTGTTGCAATCGATTCAGGGAAATGGAGATATTGAGCAACAGGGAAGGAGTTGATTTATGCAGCTCCAATGGCTTGTCTGAGTTGAAATGGAACTAGGGTGCAGTGAATCAAGAGCCGCAAGAACTGAATGTTGCAAGCGGAAGTCTGAAATGGAGATTGTAGGGATGTTGCCATAAGCTGCAGGAAAAGAGAATACTGGAGCTGTAAAGTGATATAGCAGCTGGGACTGGAGTATGGAATTGCAGGTGGTGGTAAAGGTTTTGGGGAGAGACTGGTGGTTTTGCTGTGAATGGTTCAAGTGGGAGTGCAGGTGGCATCTTGAAGCAGTGATGCAATGGCTAGGCCTGGATGGTTGCAGGTAGTGTAAGGCTTGGGCTGATGGAGCTGGAAGTGATGAGCCTTTGCTGGTGAGTGTGAGAAGGCAGTGAAGATATTTCTTTTAGCTGAGTGTTGGTTCCGTTGAGTCACAGTTGTGCAGAAAGCTAAAGGCCATGAATTGGTAGGAAGGAGTGGTGTTATGAGCTGTGTTGAATGGGTCTGTGGCTGGTGTTGCTGTGTGAGATGAAGGTGCCATAACTGGTTCATAGGTCAATGGGTTAATGGTGATTCTGTAGGGGTCTGTTGCCAGGGAGATGTCGGAGCTGAAATTGCAGGACCTGAGAGAATGGGTTTGTTTAGGTGATGTCTATGACAGGTACAGAGTGACTCAGATGGTTTGAGTCTCTGGTGGAGTGTGCAGAGCAAGGAATGGGTGTGCTGTTGAGATGCTGTAGCTGGAGCTATTAAGACTGAGCATGGGTTTCAAGTGAGAAAGCAGCTGGTGGTATTGACTGTGAACATGAATTACAGGGAGAGCTGGGTGCTTTGTGGTTGAACAGAGTTGGATGAAGCTGCAAGAGAGCCACAGATGCAGAGTATGCATAGTGTTATCTGGTTTTGAAATGATATGAATTGTAAGCTGTAGATGCTGAGAATTGTGCAGGCTAACATGGCTGGGATTGAAAGTGGTAAAGCACCATCTTAGTGCAACAGAGACTCTGGCCTGTGCAACAGCCTGACAACTAAGCCCAGTCAGGCTGGTTAGACTTTCACTCAGCCTATGACTCAGATGGATCACTGACTCACCTGACCTGACTCGTTCTGACTCAGCTGAGTCTTGACCCGGTTTGACTCAGTGAGTTGACCGAGCTGACCCGACCGGTCCTGACCCGTTGACCGGTGGCCGGTTTGACTTTGCCGGTCACCTGAGACACTTTCCGGCGCCTATTCGGTGGGATTCCGCCATAATCCCGCTTTTACGAGCAAAAATTCCAATTTTCTATGGACTTCTCTCACGGGTGTGAAGACTTGGGCTTGGAATTGGATGAAGAATTGGACTCAAATTTGGAAAAAGAAGGTGGAAGAGTTGAGAAAAGCTTGGATTTGGAAATTGAATTGCAAAAGAAAAAGGATTCTATTCCTTGGAAGATTTGGAGAATATTGAAGCCTATAAATAGAGAAGTTTTCTACAACTTCTACACACATCTCTACATCTCTACACACACAACAATTCTTTTCTTTTCTTATTCTTTGTGTGAACTCTTTAACATGAGTAGCTAATTTTATTGATTGAGGATGAATTCCTAGTTCTTAATATGATTTGAGTTTTTGTTTTTAATTCTATCTTGAAGTTTTTCACATGATTATCGTTTGTTTTTACTAATAGGAATGATCTTAATGACATTCATGATTGATTGATAGATTGTTTAGAATGCATGCTAAATTGATTTGTTAGTTTAATCTAAATCTAGTATAAGTTAGGGAATAAGTAATCGTTTCGACACTTTACACAAGTAGAAAACACAAGACCTCATGAGGGATTCCGTGGAGCAATTGTGTGTAGAAACAACGCTAGAAAGTGAACCAAGCGAACCGAGTTTAACTACTAGTACTAAACCTAAATTCATAGATCTTAATGCATTCAGTGGAATTACATCTTGTGTTTAACCTCGGGGTGGTTCTTTTGAATAGAATCGATAACTAAAGCGGACCTGTTACTCAGTGAAATTAGGGATTTTGGGGCTAGCTAAGCGGACCTTCTATCCTACGGTTGGTGATAATTTGTGACTAATAACAAGTAGAAAAGAACATAACTTGATTCATTATTTTGCAACGAAGAAGGATTCCTTGATCTTGTCTCTCTTATTGCTTTCATCTTTATCTTTTAATTGCTTTGTTTATTTTCTTTTACTTTTTACACCCCCCTTTCGTGACAATTCTTACAACTAGAATCTCGTGCTCCTCGTGGGATCGACCTTGACTACCCTATATTACTTGTTAATTAGGTAGTAAAGTATTAATTAATTTGTTGTGGTTACGACACGCATCAGCACCACAGAAAAATCCAGTTGTCTTGCAGGAAACCTTGGATGAGGATGTGCTCTGTCTGTTCATTTTTCTGATTTGGTGAAGTTGTCTCATAATTGTGGCAGTTTTAATTGATTTTGATGATCCACAGTTGTTTCGATTATTGATATACGATTTGAAAGGGTAATTAGTCATTTTATGGGTACGTAATGTCTGGCTGAAGACGTTAAACTTAGCACTTCTTGGGAGGTAACTCAATATTCATGCGACACGGTAATATCTTTCCTTATCTCTTTTGATTCAAATGGTAACAGTTTCTCCTTGTTCATGCTTTTAATTTCATCTTTAGAACATTGAGGACAATGTTAGATTTAAGTTTGGGGGTATGGGAGAAACTTTTAGTTGCATTGATAAACTCCAGAGCCTAGAAATTTATGCTTATTAAGGATGGCACTAACCAATCTAAGTGGATGGAAGCATTTTGGTTGTAGGAGTTGAGGAACCAATCGATTAGATGGAAACATCTAAAGAGTCTATTCATAAAAGCACGAGCTCGGGTGTTAGAATTAAAGAAAAAACATGGTAGTTTCGCCATATCTCGTTGAATCCTTTTCACTTTTATTTTTATTTTGTTTTCTTTAAAATATGTTTCTCTAAGTGATTAGGTGGGGCCCACGATTCAAGTTGTTACCACTGCTAGGTTGAAATAGAGTGATTGAGATACCAAAAAAAAAAGAGACCAGACCATCTGACCAACCGGAATAAATAAAGTCGACCACTGGAACCCTTGTATATGCCAGTTGTGTTGACCTAGAGTTAAGATTATCGACCACTGGTTCCCTTGTATATGCCAGTGTGTTGATATTAGTCTAGACCAGTATCTCAGTCCATTAGGATAGGTTCGTTTTGGCAGTGGCCTTCAGACAGAGATATGGGAAACACTTTTCACCTTAGTCAACATCAAAACCATCTATGTTTTTTTATATCCATCTCATTATCTATCCATGTGATTGGTCGACTCCGGTTATGATGTCCAGAAACTATCTGAGTAGAGATCTGTGACTTATATATGAATTTTAGTATGCTTGAGTGCAAACTCGTGTACAACAATTGGAATTTCGCATCAGGGTACTTCCTCCTGTAATGAATAAGTATGCCAACCAAGGAGATTCTTTAGTGCCTTCCAAAGTTCGCGTAGATAGTTAGGGTCTGGAGTAAAGGTTTTGTGGGTACACCTCTGGTAAACCCTCCCGAGACTATAACTCGGCCACTAGGGCCACATAGGGGTTTAAAGGCTTATTGCATACGCTAAATGCAATCGACGATGCCTGCGACAGTGAGTTAGGATTTTATTTTATTTTTTCTCGAGGACTAGCAAATAATAGGTTTAGGGGTATTTGATAGACACATTTTTGTGTCTAATTTGTCTCGATTCTTTATATTGTTAGTGCTCGATTTTGTATTTATTTTGGTATTTTATGTCTTTGTAGGTGTTTTTGGAGAAATAAGCTTTTGCGGGAAAATTGGCTCGAAAAGTGGTTTTTGCGCTCGTGGGAGAAAATTACTATTCGGACTCTCACTATGGATAAGGGGTACCCAAATTACTAAGGGGCACCCTCAGAACACCCCCAAGTCAGCTGCTATTCGCACCCCTGGAATGGATAAGGGGCACTCATCCCCTAGCTTTTGAAAATTGGTTTTGGCGGGAAAAATTAGGGTTGAGATTTTGATCGAATTACAGGGAGACTAAAAGACTGAATTTGATTGGGTTTACTTATTAGGCCTAAACAGGCCTGGTAAAGTCGTTTGTTTGAATCCAAATTGGTTGGAACTCGAGTTGGAGCTAAAACAGAGGTGAAAGAAATACGGGTCTCTGTTGGCCTGATTTTGGAAGATTCAGGGAGACTAGATCGCATATAATCTTCCCTAAGATACTCACTTACCTAATAAGGAGTTTGGAAAGAATTGGAGGGTCCAGAAACGCCTAAATCGATTCGGCAGAGAGATTATTGCCGTGACTTGCACGGAAAGGAAAGGAAGAAATTTAATCGGGTTTTAGAGGGTTTGGAGGTGTATAAAAGGTTTACTCGAGTCCCAGGGAAGGGGATGGAAGTTTAGAAGAAGTTAGGGGAAGTTTAGAACACCACAAATACCAGAAATCAAAGTTGCGAAATCGGGTTTTTCTTCTTTGGCTCAAGAACACGAAGAACAAAGGGCCATCGAGGACAGTCGTTTTAGGGGTCTTACATTCAACGACAAATCAACAGTGCTTACAACAGTTTCTATAATAGTTTCCTTTGTAATTTTGCTTTGTAACGCCGATACACCGTTACAAATCGGTTGTGTTATTATTTTTCATCCTTTTAATCAACTTTTGGGCTATAAACATGTATTTTGAGCAAGTGATTAATATAAGGAGCTAAACCCCTTTGTTGAGGCGACGGAGGAAGCTATTTTTCCAACAAATATGTGGTAATATTTATTTAATTAATTTCTGCAATTCTTTTTATGATTATTTGCATTGATCGAAATTGAAATAAAGATTTTTGCTAACTCTTTGTGTTTTCACTTGATGGTGCATGCTTAGCTTAGGGCAATTGATGTTCCATGCTTGAGATTAACAACTAGTATTTCGAAAATCTACTATTGGCAATATTTAAGAATCAATTGAACGTATGAATTGCATGATAATTATTAATAATGAATCACACAAAAATTGGAAAATAGTGGAAACCTAAGTCTCAGTGCTTTTTATAATCTTGATAACAACCTTCTTTGAGTTTTCTTTATTTTTAGTTTTCGAAACTTGAGTCTAAAATCAAATCTCTACAAGTCTTTAACGAACCACTTTTCTTACCACTGTAAAAACTACATCAACCACTTCCAGGAAACCTGCAACAAATCATAGTTTCTTATCTTTGAAAGAGAGAAATCTAAACATGAATAGAGTTGGAAGTCATGTCGAATATTATTAGCACCAGAAATGAAGTGGTGAAGGATAAGTCAAGTTGCAGTTATGAATAACAGTTAGTGATGAATAACAGTTAGTTCTCACGTGCCAATCACACACGCTCCACTTACATGTGTAAACCAAGGGTTGGTGGAATTGTTTAATTCACCTGACCAATAAATATCTGAGGGTTATCTTCTTTATCAAATTTAATTTGAGAACTGTAATGAAATACATGCTTTTCTTTGAATCTGAAATGAATGGAGATTATCAGTTTAAACTATGCTATTATGGTATCAGATAGGTAAGAGTTAGTTCTCAACTCTCACTCGATCCTAGCTTCCGATCTTTTTTTTTTACCACAGAGAAGCTCTTTATTGATCTGATTGATTTCTTCATTCAATTTGTTGTTTCTTTTCTTAAATCATTCTCGATCTTCAATTCTTACAACTTACTCTACTGCAATTTGGTTTCAATTGTTATTCTCGATTCTTCATTTCCTTGCAATTTCATATCTAGTTACTACTTCCTTTATATTCATCATTCTTATCATTCATGGAAAATCCTACCTCAAATTCCTTTTCAAACATTCCTCTGAATCAGTTGAACAACTTTGTTCACCTCAAGCTCAAGGAGGACAACTTCATCACCTGGCGCCATCTTATGACTCCCGTTATTCACAAATACAAGCTTATGAAATACCTTGATGGTTCATACCCTTGTCCTCCACAATACACAAATCCAAGGAATCAACTAAATGGAATTGAAAATTCCTTATACACTGATTGGATTGATGAAGATTCTTCTATCATGATGTGGCTTCATTCGACAATTTCAGACTCGTCATCCCTTACTTTTCAAGAGCAACAACCTCTCATGAACTTTGGGCTAGCATTGAAGAACGTTTTGCAAGGGCTTCTTCCACTCATTCCATTCAACCGCGTACAAAACTACTATCACTCACGCAAGGTAACAAATCCATACCAGCCTTAATTAATGAAATCAAAATGCTTACAGATCAATTAGCTGCTGCCGGTGAAGTTATCTCTGACAAGGAAATAGTTGTTATTACACTTAAAGCTTTAAATGCTGATTACATACCCTTTGCCACTTCTATGAGACATCACAATCCACCAATCACTAGTATTGAGTTGCACAACAATTTGCTTAGTGAGGAAGCAGTTGTAAGTGAAAGGGCAACTACTCTCAAAATTGAAACTGATGCCAAAGCTTTCATGGCAAATGTTGGTAGGACTGCTTATAGAGGATCTCATTATAACTCCAGAGGTTCATTTAGAGGCAGAGGTTATACTGGTGGTAGTCGTTTTCCAAATCCTGCTATATTTCACAGATTCAATCTTGGCAGAGGCTACACCATACCTGCAAAGCAACCATGTCAGCTCTGTCTTGGAGAAGATCATTTGGCACCAAACTGTACACAGAGACTCAACTTTTCCTACAAAGGAAAAGCACCTCCAGCTAATCTTAGTGCTATGCTAGCAGCTGCAGACATCTTTGACACTGAAGAATGGATTGCTGACAGTGGAGCCAACAATCACATTACTCCCAATGCAACAGCTCTGCAAGAGGTTACTCCTTATGATGGCAGTGAACAAATTCAAATTGCAAATGGGACAGGTATGTCTATAACTTACAAGGGTCACTCTAGTAAGCTCATTAATGATCATTCATTTCATCTTCATAATATTCTTGTAGTTCCAACTGCCTCTCATAACCTGCTATCCATTCATAAATTTACCAGTGACAATAATTGCTCCTTAACCCTTGATTCTCATGGCTTCTCTTTGAAGGATCTGAATTCTGGGAAGACTATTTTCCAAGGACCACATAGAAATGGACTCTATCCACTCTCATTCCATAAAGCTCCCACTACTCTCTTATCTACTACCAGTGACAGTGTTCTTCTCCATCGAAGATTTGGCCATCCTAGTTTTCAAACTCTACAGAAGCTGTGTACTTCTCTGCATTTATCCAATGTTTCCAATAAACCTTTTTCTTGTTTAGATTGCAAACTATGTAGAAGTCAAAAACTTCCATTTCAGATTTCTAGTACTATTGCTAATAAACCTCTTGAATTACTTCACATGGATCTTTTGGGCCCATGTTAGGTTGCCTCAGTTTCTGGTTGTCTTTATTATGCAAATATTGTTGATAAATATTCTAAATACTGTTGGGTTCTACCCATTCACTCTAAATATGAATTTCAACAAGCATTTGCTTCTTTTGCACAAAGAATTGAAAATCTTCTATCCACCTCAATTACAACTATAAGAACTGATAATGGTGGCGAATTTTTGAATAAATTTTTAGCTCTTTTTTGTGCTTCTAAAGGCATTTCCCATGAACTTTCATGTCCTCACACACCAGAGCAAAATGGCGTGGCTGAAGTTAAACACAAGCACCTGTTAGGAATCACTAGAACTATGCTATCTCAATCTGGTCTTCCTCATGAGTATTGGGTTGATGCCTTACACACAGAAAATTACTTGATTAACAGACTTCCTACTAGGTCTCTCAACCACTCTACTCCTTTTCAAACACTTTTTCAAAAGGTACCAGATTACAATTTTCTAAAAGTCTTTGGTTGTGCCTGTTTTCCTTGGCTAAAACCCTATACAACTAGCAAGCTTGAACCTAGGAGCAAGCAGTGTATCTTTCTTGGCTATAGTCTTCAGCACAAAGGCTACAGATGCCTATATCCAAATACTGGCACTGTTTATATCTCTAGACATGTCTCCTTCATTGAGGACTCTTTTCCCTACAAGTTGTTATCCACCACTCCTGATCCTCAGCCATCTCAGCCTATACATTCACCTCCTCTCCTTTCATCTCCCACACCTCCTTCTCCCACCTCATCCATTACTGTGAATGATCATGCAATGACTACTAGAGGCAAAAATGGCATTAGAGTTCCAAAATCTTACTATGGAACTACTTATCCTCTAGACCTGGCTCTCCTTAGCAATGCTCACATAGTTCCTACCTGTATTAGTGCTGCTCATAAAAAAGAAGTGTGGAGAATTGCTTCAGCTGAAGAATACAAAGCTTTGAATGATGCAGGCACATGGTCTCTTGTAAATCCTACTGGTATAGATAATATAGTGGGTTGTAAATGGGTCTTTAGGGTTAAATACAAAGCTGATGGCACCATTGACAAACACAAATCTAGACTAGTTGCAAAAGGATTTCATCAACAACCAGGACTTGATTTTGAGGAGACTTTCAGTCCAGTTGCAAAACCTACTACTATCAGAATACTCTTGTCTATGGCTGTACAGTACAACTGGAAAATTCATCAACTAGATGTAAGCAATGCTTTCCTGCATGGAGATTTGAAGGAAGTGGTTTACATGACTCAGCCTCCTGGTTTTGTTGATGAGTACAAACCTAATCATGTTTGTCTTCTTCATAAAGCCATTTATGGCCTCAAACAGGCACCTAGGGCCTGGTATGAGAAACTAAGTGCTGCCCTTCTTTCTCTCAAGTTTGTGAACTCTGTTTCTGATCCTAGTCTGTTTGTTCATCAAGATGGTTCACATATTTCTGTGGCTTTGGTTTATGTCGATGATATATTACTTACAGGCAGCTCACCAGCTTTTCTACAGATAGTCATTGCTCATCTCCAACTTCAATTTCCTATCAAGGATTTGGGGGATTTACATTTCTTTCTGGGTCTTGAAATCAAGAGAGATGCTGCTTCATTATTTCTTTCTCAGACCAAATATGCTGTGGACTTGTTTGCTAGATATCACATGGAGGGAGCCAAGCCCTGTCAAACTCCAATTGCTGCTTCTGAGAAACTCAGCAAAGATACTGGTGACTTACTTGAAAATCCAACTGAGTATCGCTCTTTAGTAGGTGCCTTACACTACTTAACTTGGACCAGGCCTGACATATCATTTGCAGTCAACCTAGTTTGTCAGCACATGCAACACCCAAGAACACCTCATCTAATGGTTGCTAAGCGAATTCTTCGTTATATTAAGGGAACCATCAGTTATAGCATTCACTTCACCAAAGGAGATAATTTTTTGCTAGGTTTCTCTGATGCTGACTGGGCAGGTTGCAGTGATGACAGACATTCTACTGGTGGGTACTGCATTTTTCTGGGCTCCAACATTATCTCCTGGTCTTCCAAGAAGCAATCTACAGTTGCTCGCTCTAGCACTGAAGCTGAGTATAGGACTCTCGCAAACAGTGCAGCTGAGGTGGTCTGGATATGTTATCTCCTTCAGGATCTCCATTTCCCAATCTCTGGAATACCTAAACTCGGTTGCGACAACATAAGCTCAATCAGTCTTGCTTCCAACCCTGTTATGCATTCAAGAATGAAACACGTTCATCTAGATTTCCATTTTGTCAGGGAACTTGTTCAGTCTAAAGCCTTGGATGTTTTCTATGTTCACACTCTTGATCAACTGGCAGACATTTTCACGAAGGGACTACATGGTCCGAGATTTCAGATGTTGCGTACCAAGCTCAATGTGCTTCCTCCGCCCATGAGCTTGAGGGGGGATATTAGCACCAGAAATGAAGTGGTGAAGGATAAGTCAAGTTGCAGTGATGAATAACAGTTAGTGATGAATAACAGTTAGTGATGAATAATAGTTAGTTCTCACGTGCCAATCACACACGCTCCACTTACATGTGTAAACCAAGGGTTGGTGGAATTGTTTAATTCACCTGACCAATAAATATCTGAGGGTTATCTTCTTTATCAAATTTAATTTGAGAACTGTAATGAAATACATGCTTTTCTTTGAATCTGAAATAAATGGAGATTATCAGTTTAAACTATGCTATTAAATATATGTTAAATACACTATTGGTAATCTCATTTCCTGCCATAGTAGGGTTTCCAAGACCGACAGGCATATGCATTAGTCTTCTTAAAGAAAAGGAAGATTTGAATCAAACAATAAAGTGAAAGGAAATCATTCTAAAGTAAGCAAATTACATCTTACCATTTTGAGCATTAGCCGCCGCTTGCAAAGTCCACAACCCTTTAAAATGAGTGATGAATCAATTAATGAAAAAGAAGAAGAACAAATGTTAATCAAAATGAATCTACAAAGGAAAACAACAAACCAATTCGCTATAACTCATCGGCGTCAAAGAAGCATAAACCCTATTCAACTTCCTTATGCTCATCAAAAGGAGAATCAAAAAGTTCAACTAAACAATAACGAAATGAGAAAAATTAAAATTATCGAAAGAAATAAGAAACCTAATCTGAGATAACCCAAATGAGAGAGAAAGTCATACATGAAATTGATGAATTCTTTCATTTTTGTGTATCCTTTATAACTGAGATTCAATTCTATTGATTGTTAAGAAGAAAAATGGTCTGTGAGGTGGTCAATTCCATTGAATGCAAAGAATAAAAAACGGTTGTGACATTGTTTTGGTTCGTTTCTTTTGCATGTGCGAATAAGACAACACCCTCGATCACGGCCGTCCTTTATATCCCCAAACTGAAGAAGAGAATATAAACCCATATTTGCAAATCTTGGGAATTTGTAATAGGTATGAATGATTGTTGCTACCAAATTTAGTGAGTTCGTAACCGTTCTTATAATCTATGGGAATATGTAACGTTTGTAGCATTGATTAATATTTTTTTAGAAGGATTTTGAGGAGAAAATCTTGGGAATTTGTAATGGGTGCGACTAACTTTGACACCTAATATATAGTGAGTTTGTAAGCGATGGGTATCTGTAACAGTTGGTATCATTATAGACCGTCCTTCATATGTTCGAACTACAGATGACCGTCGATGTTGGAAAACACCATTGTCCCTTATAATATAGATAAACAAACATAAAATCCATTATATATTGGAGATGGTATTAAAAATCTAACAACTACACCCATGTAGAAAGCACGATCCCACATACCTTGAGCTTGAAAAAGAGAGGAGAAAATATGGTTCTTTTTTTTTTTAACTTCAGACGACATTCATGTTGTCTTTAATAATGAAGATTCTTGAAAAGAACTCATTTCAAAATTTAATAAGAACCTGAAACAATAAGAAGAATGATGTACCTTGATTTTCTTTAGTAAGTCACTGCTTGTCGCATGAATAAATTAGGGTTTTATCTTCTTCTTTTGAATTTGTGTGAGAGATTCATTTGTGAGGGTTTTCCTTGTATACTTCTTTGTTCTCTTAGGCTTAGACTTATTAAAATGGCAATACCAGTTTTAGGTTTTGATAGCTTATTTCTCTTACTCTCTTTCTTTCTCTGCGATATACATATATATTCCAAATTACTGTCAAACACAAAACAAACACTTGTATAATATAATCGAGCCATATTTATATGAATCCTACCACAACAGTTCAAGTCCTTCAGGTACACATCCCCTAGCAATATTTTTGTGCTTCCAATGAACCTAAAATGGGGTGTTTCTCTAAGTTCTTTAGACGGGCAAAGTATTATCAGTTCGATTTAGTTAGTGCACAGCAACTGCAAGCTCAAAAACACGGATTCTAATGGAAATTAAGAAAACCAACATTCAAGAGCATCTAAAAGCAACTAAAAACGTCAACTTTGAGATGAATTGTATTCTCCAAAACTAAGAAAATATTACCTATCTTGCATGTTGACAAAAAACACAAATAAATACCCTAAATAAAATCTCACAAATTCAATCCTCAAAAATCAATTCACAACATGTTATTTATAACAAAAACCAAAGATAATAATTATTGAGTGAACAAAGAGATTCAAGCAACGAAGAAAAACAAACCAACTCACTTACAATAACAAATAATATTGGGAATTTTCAATACACACAACAACTTAGACCATATAAACAACATGATTGTTCAATCCAAAATCAAAAGTTGGAGAAGACAGTTGATGGTTGTATGAAAAATATCAAACCTAGCCATGAACGATAGTGAAACAGAGTCTTGGGAGAGGATTAAAAGTTAAATATTGCGATGCATTACCATTACAACCTAGCCATGGATGATCCTTCAGAAGCCTACAAAACAAAAAATAACCCTTTAATCCACTGATTCCACTTCAAAAAAACCCATAGATAGATCAAAATTTGCTACCATTATATGAAACTACTTGGTTCAGGATTTAATTACTAACTGAAACACAAATCAACACAAACCAAATAAAAAAAACCCTAAATGGATAGATAGATTCATACCTTTAAGGTTTGTAATCAGGGTCGTGGCCAAGAGACTGAAGGGCCTTGACTAATAATCATTCAAGGTTTGGAGCCTTGATTTGAGATCGATTACCTTTCTCATTTTATTTTTTTGGCCTATTCCCTTTCTATTCACATGTGACATGTACTTTTATCATGCTCCATTACTCAGTTCCTTCCAAGTTCTGTAACATCAAATAAAAGAAAACAATTAGAACTTTCATTTGATTTATCTAAAAACTCAATATTCCTCCCAACTACTGAAACAAAATAGTAAGAGAAGTATAGAACCGAAAGAAATACGCCAAAAAAAGCAAAACAGAAAACTTATATCAAACTGGATAGACGAATTTTAGCAATTCAAAGCTATAAAACCAGTTAAAGAAATCAGGTTGATTTGAAGTCTTATCATTCATAATACTGATGTTTTTATTGTTTTTCTTCGTTCTCTGAAAAGCTTGGAATTGGAATAGTTTCTCCTCTTATCTCTCTCTACCTCTCTTTCCCAATTTTGCCTATAAAAAATGGGGAGTCGAAACATCACCGCACGCGTGTGATCCGTAGTCTGGATCACGCCTAAACATCACCTCACAGTCGTAGATTTATGTATTCCGCATTAAACCCAAACATAATTGCATCACAAAACTTCTTATTATAATAGTAAATAGTAGAAGCAGCCATACGGGTATAATCATCAATGCTATCAGGTGGAATACCTTTACAAAGACACTTCATAACGACATATATTTTCATGTGTGGGCTATGACCTGGAATTCTTGCAGCATCTTTTCTTTGTCGAAAGTCCGGATCGACCTCACATATTTTGTGCAAAATTCTTAAGAAAAGGGGTCGATACATACCTAAATGGCCATGGAACTTTTTCGGCCCCCAAGTGCAACCATCATTGAAATAATCATGCATCATCCTTGCATCCGCTTCGGCACGATTTCTATTGATTGATTCTCTCTTCGTCACTTGCATTGGAACGGGTTGATGCAAATTATGAGTATTTTGCAGCATAAGTTTATATAGCATGAGAAGATTTTGATTTGTATCTTCTTCATCAGAATCATCGGCAAGACGAACCCCCAATTTGATTGACATATATCTCCTTAAAGACATGCTTCAATTAACAACAACACCGGAGTAACAATGAAATGGTGTCAAAGTGGACATCTAACAAAGTTAACACAAGAATTCAACTCTAAAAAAGTTTAATACCACCAACATTTGCAATTGAATTCCAACAAAAGTGCAGCGTTTTATGACCATGATAATATCTATAACTTGTAAATTACATAGACAATTAGACATACAATCTAAATTATCTCCTTTTCAATCATACCAATTTATCTAACTTGTAAATTACCTAGAGAATTATACATACAATTTAAGTCCATAAAATTAACAATGTTAAACAAATTCAAGTCCTCCCAAAGTGGTAACTAATAGTATTTAGATTCAATTTATGTTATTCATCTCAAAATTAATGAAAATCTTTTCAATTGAAAAAATAATTTTTTTTTTAGGGTTTTAAGTTTATTGGAATACCTTTGATTATTGAGATGATTAACCTCTTGAAAAATAACCCCAACTTTCAATTATGAGCTTCCTCAACAAACCCAGTCCAAAAATTGTGTAGGTGATGTTTATTTGGTTAGTTAGGGTTTTTGTTTGAGAAGAGAGGAAAAAAATGGGGAAGAACAGTTGAACTGGAATGAACTGTGTTCGTTGTTCCTGGAACTTTAGCCTAAATTGGAAACGGACAACCATTAGTTGTTTCAATCGGGGTTGACTGGTCAAGATATGAAGAACGGTTAATGAATAACCGTTTTCAGAGAATGGGTGATGTCTGACTGTTATTTGAAGAACGGTTGATCACTTACGGGTTTTTTTTTTTTTTTTTTTTTGCTTAGAACGGCTAACCATTAGCCGTCCCTAGAACTCTGGGAAAAACCGCAAGAGCCAGGCCATTCCAGCTGAGGTGTAAAGGTGTTTGAGAAGTGGCTGGGCATGCCCATAAGACCCGGTCTAACAACTTTTGTTCCTAATCCAATCCAAAACTCTCTCTCCCCTCTGGAGAACTAAACATTTCTGTCTGTTGAGAGAAAAGAAAAGCATGTAATCACTACAGTTCCCAGGCATTTGTCATCATCGTCATTTATTTTATAGTAAGGGTAGAGATTGTAATTTCAGGAAAAACATGTCATCATCATCTCATCCGATTCAGGCATCATCAACTTCTTCTTCTTCTCTTCCACTTCCTCAAGATCGGATTGTCGTAAGTTTTCTCACTAACCCTAAGCCTAATTCATTCTTCATCTATCTATGTATATGGTTTGTCAATAGTGGTCTATGTGCTTCAGGTAGGTGTCGGTGGTACGGTAGTGGATTACTTGGCTACAGTGGATGCTTTTCCAAACCCAGATGATAAAATTCGAAGTACCAGTTTGAAGGTATGAGTTATAAGAATATTAAATTGTTTGGAAACAAATTGCTTAATCTGTACCGGTTTTTCTCTCTCACTACTTTTCCTTTTCCCCTCTTTCTCCCTCAATTACCGATTCATTGAAAGTGATTTTACTGGTGATTAGATTGTCAAACGCTGTTCATTAACAGTAGTCTGAGAATCAATTCATTGCTCTATTTAGCTTTTAAACAAACAAACAGTGTGCAATTGTTAATAATACCCAGTTTGTGCACCATTTCTACATGCAAAGGGCTTTGATATTACCACTCGCTTTCATGCTCAAGTGGAAAGTGAATGTACTATCCACGCTCGTTTAGAATCCTATCCCTTTATTTTTCAATGCTAGTTCAAATGTTGTTGTAATCAGGAAATGAAAACCCCTTCCTTTCTTTTGTCTTCTTAATATAATGATTGATTTTCTTGTTCAAGTGGATAGTAAAGTTACTTTTTCTAGGAATAAGTTTGTTTTTCGAATACTAAGGCCTATTCATATGCACCATGTCAAAAAAAGGGGTTTGGCATGCCATGTGGCATGTCGAATGAGTTTCCCAACTACGGTAGATACGCCAAACTTGATTAAAAACATATATTTAATTGGATTGGGTGGGATCCTAATGAATAAAAAATATATTGGAAGGTTGGACATTATAATGTTGTTGATCAAGCGTCGGTTGCTCCGAGGTTCCTCGACCTTGTAGACTTTGCTCAGTAAAGCAGGTGTAGTAGTCGCTGATTGATTGGATGCTTCATGAAGTTCTGAGAAAGTGTGGAACCGGAGGTTTTCCAGCGAGGCTCTGTAAATCGGGATCATTCTGTTGATGCATAAGTCTACAAGTTGCTGCTATGTGACATTTGGGTCGTGGCAGTCCAAGGCTTGAAACGAAGAAGTATTTTCTGTAGAAATCATTAATCATCTCTCCCCAATCGGTGATACTTCCCGGTGGGATATTGTTGTACCATGTGTATGCTCTGCCTTTTGGAAGAGGAATCCTCTGTATGGCAGCAGGATATGAAGGTTGGTGAAGATGTACAGATAATGCCTTGTCTTTTCCTCGATCCTCAAAAAGTGCTTAAGGTCTTCACGAGTGATGAAACTTGCGGGTTCCATTGCTGGAGAGTCATCTGCAGCTTTGCGGAATTCTTCATCATGTACAACATGGATTGGAGAGATTTCAGGATCAGCAGTTGAAGATGTTTCTTTAGATTTTCCTTTCTCGCGTTGAGGCTGAGTTCGTTTAGACGCAAGCTTGTCTGTGAGAGTTTTGAGATAAGCACACAACTCTTTATGTGCTGCAGCTACGTTAGTCTGAACCTTCATGAGATCAACTATGGTAGGCTGATTTCCTCTGGTTTCTTCAGAAGATCATCCGAAGAGTGGATTGTTGATGGCGCCAGTACCGTCACTTGCAGGGTTGATCACTGGAGCATCAGTGCTTGGAGGAGTGGCGTTAGCGGTACCACTAGAGCTTGTGATATTAGGATCGGGTTTTGAACCCGGATTGGCGGACCTAAGACCGACCATCTTTGTGAGAATTGAGATTGTAACCGAGAGAATGATCTCCCACTGTGGTCGCTAATCTGTAGATGGGGCAAAACGATTTGCTGGTTTTTACGGAATTAGGAGACGACCGTACGGAGGAGACTCCTTGAACCGAGCAAAATGTTCAACCTCACACAGATGCACTGCAAGAAGGGAGTGCTTTGAATTCGAGAGATCAATCTGTAGTACTCCAGCCTAAACCAAGACAATGGCCGTTCTAGAGTAAATTCGGTCACAAGAGAGGATGGGTCGATATGTAGGAGGGAAGCTTAGAAATGTGTGGAATCAATAGTATTCAAAGATTGTAGGTGTGTTGAGAATTCTGAATATGATAAGTTCTGAATGATTGAAATTGTTCAGTTGAGAGTAATTGCTCAATTGATGAGTTGTTGATCTCGTGTTGTCTGTGAGACGTGAAATCATTGTCTATTAAATCATGATTCAGAGACTTATTTATATTGCTGGAATTAAAGACAACATGATCCCATGAAGTGTGACAGTTGATGGAATCAAAGAGTGGGGAAATGGAAATCGTGTTTGAAACCAGTTGCTCATCATGCAGAGACTTGGTTGATTTTCCATCCACTACTTTGTTAAATCCTTCAACTGATTCCACTACTTGCTCACATTCCGTAGACCGCCAGACCAAAACCCTAGTTAATATCCCCCCATGTAACACGATTGATGTCTCGTGTGATTGTGGAGTCTGCAAGGCAGACGTGTATTTAGTTAGTCAGTTGTTGACTTCATGACATCATGGGACGAGGAGTCCTTGTATTGTTGAGTCGAACGTGGTTTGGAAATGTTCTGAGACTCCCTGTTGAGACAGAGATATGATGTGTGAATAAGTTAACGTGAGAAAATACTGCTCATTCGATGAATTGTTGAATATTGATAGTTGAACCAATATTCTTTGGTTTGAGCAAGTATTGCTCATCTGAGCAAATATTGCTCGTTTGATGAATTATGGTAGCATGACCAAATAAAATATTAAATCAGAATACTGGCAATTGAACCAAGTATGATAAATAAAATGTTGATCACGGGATCAACGTAAAATTATTAGCGTTTGAATTTGGAATCATTAACCTTGGACTCAAAACCCTAATTTAATCAATTAATGATTTACTGACGGTTTATTGAAAAATAACCATGGAGTGAAGAGGACCGGCTACATGAGATTATGGGTTGACCATGTAGCGCCTAGATGCTCACGTGAGCAAATATCAAGGTCTCATGAAGACCAGTTGATTTGATGAAAGGATGATTAAATGTTGGTTTAATCATTTATTAAGATAATGCTGGTCTGAACCTAATTAATTATAAAGAGATGAGGGACCGACCAAGGGGTCATGAAACCGGCCCTGGGTGGTCACGGGATAAAATATTGATCGTTTGAGAAATCCCCAGATTGGTTGAAACCCTAATTAGCGCCCTAAACTAGAATCGATGTAGAATTCTCATACGGACTCGGATTTTGATGGTCCGCCCCTCCATTCTGTACGGAAAAGAATTTCCTATCTCCTATCGAGGGAATATTTAGGTTTTAAGCTCGTTCGGGAGGTGAAAACAGCCCGAGAGTAAAACTCAGGAAGAATTCAAGAGGGACGGTAGGAGAGAGTTTGGGCCCAATATGAGCGATTCCGCAAATTAGGTCAAATTGTGAAAATACGAGGGACCGGCTCCTTGCAAGCCAAAGAGCCAACCTTGGTCCGTCAAGGTAACATGCTCACGTCACCAAAGTGTTCGTGTCTTAGTCCTGAGAATTTCGATATTTTCTGATGTGGTTTGAGCAATCATTTGAGAAAATATGAAGAAATCAGGTATTTTTGCTGAAACCGTGAAAACTTCATGAGATGAAGAAAAATAATTATAAAATAAAGGAATGATGAGACGTGGGACCGCTTTGGCCAAGGCATGGCCGGCCGGCCAGTGACCATGGTCTCGTGGTGCCTTTCCTAATTTTATATTATTTTTCATGAATTTTTGAAAATATCATGAATTTAGGGAATTTGTTGTAATCAAGGAGTTTCCTTGAAGGGAAGGAGTTTCCATGGGATCAAGGAAGCAAATAATATTAAAATAATAAAAATAAGGGTGTGTGGGGCCGGCTAGGGCATGGCCGGCCGGCTTGGGCCCGGTCCCATGAGTTTTCCTTAATTTTATGTATTTTTGATATATTTTTCCATGATTTGAAGAAATTTTCATAATTTGAAGGAAATATATTCATGAGATCAAGGAAACCTTAAAATAATAATAATAAAATAAAGGGACGTGTGGGACCGGCTAGGACATGGCCGGCCGGCTTGGGCCCGGTCCCACAGGTTTCCCTAATTTTATATTATAGTTTTCATGGGTTTATGAAAATACCATGAGATTAAGGAGTTTTCATGAGATTAGGGAAATAATAATAAAATAATGAGGAACCATGGGGTATCGGGGCCGCCGGGATCAAGACATGGCCGGTTGGCTAATAATCACGGCCCCACAATAGTTTCCCTAATTTTATATTATTTCCTTAGTGTGAAGGAAACACCATGAAACTGAGGAGTTTCCTCAAAACGAAGGATATTTGTTCAAGTGAAAGGATTTTCATGAACTCAAGGAAAATAATGAAAAAATATGATAAAATATAAAACTGGCGTGGGATTGGCCACGGCACGGCCGGAGGTCGGTGAGCCCAATCCCCAGCGCCTTGGTCAATATTTAATTATTTATTATTTTCCTTCCTATTTGCATAGGTTCATTGTTTCGTCGTATTTTGAAATACTCATTCGTGCGGTGATTGTTAGTATATCGTCGTTGAGTACACTTGCACCATTTAATCGGGGCTTACTCGGAGGTAGCTCAGACGCCCGTGTGTTGAATATTTATTACTAACCCATGGAATTCTGCTGGGAAGAACCTTAGATTGAAGTAACGAAATATTGTGAAAATATTTTAATATTTTCATAAATTCAGTGGATGAATCCAAGAATTTAAGAATAATTAACTGATGGCTCTATACTAGCAGAGCAAGCTGTCTAGGAGCATTAATTATTCTGACATGAGCCTGCTGGAGTTTCATATCCTTTATATAGTCGGGGAAAACGTTGTTTGCATCCCGAAGACGTTATCGCTCTATACTAGCGAGCAAGATGTCTAGGAGCCGTCAATCTCGTGATTCTATATAGAAATAATTCTTTGAAGTGTCCAGTATTCATGAGATATGCCGTTGTCCAGCCGAGAGACTACATATCCGCATGTACTCGAGAGACAGTATTCTCGATCGAGAGATTTGATGAGAGACCGTGTCTCAATACTCACGTCGATTCTTTGGATCGAAGTTCGTATAATTATGGGTTTACGATTTTAGCCTTTGTCGAAAATCCACCATCTACATTAAGTCCCCTGCTTAGTGAGGAAAGCCGTGTTCCTCAGTCAGCATTGAATGGTGATTTTCCGGTTATGAACAGTGCAAGTAATTGAACTTAGTCGTAAGTTAAGACATTACCGGATTTTCGATTGCGCGAGCAAACCACGACTTGAACGAAGATCCTAGTGGAATGATAGAGCATCGTCTGACGAGCGTAAATTGGTGCAGCACTGCTTTCTTTTTCAGAAGTTGATAACTTGTTCGTGTTAAAATTATATATACATATGCATATATAGACGTGAGTTTTGTAAAAACCTTTGTTTTAGGAACGAACGTTCGTTTGATCGTTAGTTTAAGAAACTATCAATAATCCTTAATGTAGGAGAGATTATTTTTTTTATATAAATATGTGAGATTTTAATAAACTCTCGTTTCAAAGGTGGATGCTTGTATGAGAGAAATTTTTTTTTTTTTTTAAATATACGTGCGTCTGTTAAAAAATTTGTTTATGAGCTTTCATGAAATTTTTTATTTTCGATATGTAAGCTCACAAATTTTTGAAAATATACTCTCGAGGGAGCAAAAATATATATAGACGTGAGTTTCACGTTAAAACATATTTTTGTAAAATCAATGTTTTGATTTTGAACAACTGTTGAAAGTAGACAATTATACATGGTGAAATAATGTATGTATGTGAGTTTTCATAATTGTGGAATGGACGTCTGTCCAATTTTTTGAAAAACCAGTGGATGTTAATATTCACGTGGGTTGTTCACGGTTTTATGAAAATCAAGTTATGATTTTGAATATGAGTTTTGCTCGTCTTTGCAGGTTTGAAGGAACGAGCAAGTTTTGAAATTTCGACGTTATAATCACTACTGACTAGTGAAATTGTAAATAAGTAAGAGTTGAGAGTTACCATTTTTGTAGACGCTGATGTGAGCATCCTAATTCCATGATTTATTGTTTTGTCGAATCTGCGCTTGTATGAACGATGTCTTTGAAATAGCCACTTTGCAAGAATGACTCGACTCCAAGGATGATACTTCCAAAGATGGTGTTTCGGAGATGACATCTCTACGGATGAAACTTTAAGAAATGGTATTCCTAGGACATCTGAGTGATGGTGAGAGATCCTTCATACTGAGTTATACTTCTGCTTATTTCATTAGCTTTACCACAGGATGATCGTATAATGAAATCCCGGATAAATTTAGATCCCACAGAAATGGAAGAAAGTCTACGAGAGCGGAGAACCCAAGGAATACAGGATGTTAGCAAATGACGCGCAGTCCCCATCCGTTTCTTTGGTGAGTTGTTAGCGCTCCTTGTGTCATGAATTTTCCCTGCCCGTGCAATTAGGATCACGATACCAAGGATTATTACTTATTTTAGTCTTTTTCTCCATCGATTGACGGCCTTCAACTTGTTCCCGGGAAAACAATCCAGCACTGATGAAGAAGTCGATGTAAGCATCTCTTTCGTGCAGGCGATCGTGGCATCTCCTTGAATGAAAAAATAATAATTATTGTTGATGAGTATAGGAAGAAATCATTGTAGATAAGCATCATGTTGATGAAGCGCACTCTTCTTTGGGGCATGGGAATATGGAGAATTCCCGAAATCCCGAACCAAATGGAGTTAGCGGCGTTATCAATGGAGATCCCGGTATTGTCGAGCCTTCAAATGATTTAGAGACTCCTTAGTAAGTATATATCCTGTAATCTCTTCATAAAAGTATGAAATTACTTATTTTTGAATGAATGAATGAGAATCCATGTGGGTATACGAGTAATTTCGTCGAAATACGTCGCCAGAAAATTTCAGACTTCATCCTTTAATAGAAACGCTGTAGAATCTTCGTCCGAAGTCGTATTTTCGGGGTCTTCCCATGTATCCTTATGCCCAGGAAATTTCCAAGCTTTGGTAACGAAGACTTTTAAGTTTTGAGAACGTTTAGGGTCTAAATCGATGAAACAGTAAACTTCCAGGAGACCTTCAGAAAATTTCATCTGGCATGTAGTCCAATGTTTGAGCCACATCTCTTTGCTAGTTCCTCCAATTGCTATGAAATTTTTATATGTTGTAGGTAACATCCATACAAAGAGAATGGTATATAACTCAACCCTTGATTCTTCACCAATTGCTCCCAGTTTATCGTTTTGTACAGGGCAGAGTAAAATCTTCTCAGACAAGCTTGTTGTAAAACACTCCTGTTGTGTCTTTAGACCATTCGCTTGTGTCTTGAACGATTTTTGAAGGATTTTAATGTCATTGATTCATTTGAGATTAGGAACCCTTGATTGATACATGAGCATGGTGGTGCTTGCAGTGCCATCTTCTGTCAGTAGTAGAAACATCACTTCTGAAACCCTGGTCACGGGACCATAGCATGAGGTTGATTTCAAGAGAGGTGATGTAATGACCATGGTTTCATGTCCCGGTGGTAGAATTCCTTTTATGATGAATGATTAGCACATGAAAGTCTGGTGCCACGGGTCTTGGACTGTGAAACTGATCGTCATGATCAGTGGACCGTCGATCCCAGATATTTTGTTAAATCTCTCCTTTTCGTTTTCTCTTCTTCTGGCAGGACTTGGATAGAGGACCCGGGTAGAAAATTGATGTAAAGACCTAGGTGGTCGAAGTTGGAGGTACCTTGATGAAGTACTTAGTGGAAAGACCTGGTGGACACCGATCGACTGTGGAAGTTATGAATCCCGTCTAAGAATTGCTTCTTGCATGTTGTACGTTCTGGAAGCCGTAGGAACCTCATACGACGTCGGAATTCGATGCTTGGCCCCATCTTTTGAAGATAAGAGACTGAGTTATCACATGAGAAAAGAATCACTCAATTTGGAGTTGTAGAGGTCAGCCAACGAAGCGTGCACATTTGTAATTTGTAATCCCGTATAAATTTTTCAGATTTCGTAGACCTGACGGTAAAGACCGTATCTTTCAGCTCGTATGTTCGATTGATGCGCTCTTTTGGTATGTTGTATAAGAGACGTAGAAGAACATCTTTTGTTGAGGAAGCATTGTCCTATTCCTCACCCATTGGTACGTTTTTGTAAACCCATGGACTGAACTGTGTTGTATCTCATTTGTGGAGGTGATGAGAACATCTTGTTGAAGACTTTGGATTATGCCCACCAGTCGTGCAAGCTTTGGGAAGACTTTCATGTGGGCATTTTATCAGGTCTACACATCTTGATATGAATTATTAGTTATTGGAGAAGTCCGCTTCATGTGTAACACTTCAGAGAATGGTTAGTTGATGAAGCCGAATGTTGCACCTGAGACTGTTGTTGATGCTGGGATCACGATTGAATTCTCTCCAGAAATTCTCGTTGATGCTGAGATCATGGATGGTGTTCTTCTAGAGATTATTGTTGATGCTGATACCATGGTTGAAGTTGCTCCAAAGACCAAAAAGGCTAGAACCATGATTATAGATATAATCCTTGCTCCTTCATCCAGTGAGCCTTTTACATTCACGAACTAGTTGATGAGTTGAGCGTCCCTAAGATGAAGGTGTACTGAGAGTTCAAACGAATGCTCCCGAAAGCATAACTTTAGCATGAACTGGCTTTGTCGGTGGTGAGTCGATGTTGTTGCGGCAGATAGCATCGGCAGTTTTCATCTTGGATGTGATTGGTGAAGAGAGAAAGTTCCTCAATCATGCAGGGGCTTGTGATGTAGAGAAATCCCGTTGATGAAGTTTCATGGAATCACCTCAGGTTGCCAGTGTATGTTGAAGGAGTTAGTGTCATCCATGTACGAATGATGTTGCATCTGCTTCAGAAGTCTTATCATGGGATAATTAAGACTTATCGATTGTAGTTTAGTAACACTTTGATCGTGCTGGTGTTGAATCAATGTGTCATCGTCGAGATATTTGTGCTGAAGTTGTACTCTTTGATTGGGATTACAATTTGATGGCTTCTTAGATGCTTGAGCGTTGAAGCGTATATTCCTTAAGCATCGAATGTCTTAGGGGTTTGATTATCTCGGCCCTGGAGTTTCTTATGTTGATTAAGCATCCCTTTCTTTGCGGTAGTGGGATTCGACACTTGTGCAGACCTCAGAGCTTTCTGATTTTGTGGAACACATGGACTAGCAGGAGAAACGCCCAGAGTGTTCTTTGCCATGTTTGGACATCATCTCAGTAATGAATGTTTCAGTGCTTGATTCTATGAAGCTACCATTCATAACGTCTTGCAGAGTTGCTAGCAGAATTGAGTCCCCATGCTAGGATAACATGTGAGGAAATAAATGACATAGACATGGAATGAGACTTGCCTGAGTGCGGAACCTTTTGATGAATGTCTATGCATCTTTTGTTCTTGCTTCAACCTCGTCAAAGTTTGAAGTTCCTCCAAGTACTCTGATGATGGAATGTCCATCAAATCTTCTGGATCAGAACTTTCTTCGTTGGAGAGATGTGTAACCAAAGGCGCTTTGTAAGTACCCATCTTTTCAGCGTGGATCCACGCTCGTCTGAAGGACATGTCATATCCTGGATCTTTCTGATTATGTGAAACTTAGTTTCTGTCCAGGTTGAACTTACGTTCTCTTTGAGAATGATGTATCCATAAGTATTTCCGGGCGCTCCTTCAAGGTCTCTGATTGAGATGGAGCATAAGTATCTTCTTGTCGAGTGATGCATGTGGATCCGATGGTTTTCAGTGGAATGTTGCTGATGGCGGTGTCAGCATCGATCAACGTTCTTCCAAATTTGTTTCTTATGAGATTGGCTGTGGTAAGCAGTCCCCAGTCGTACATCTCTTGGTCTGTGGCTGGAGGCTCAAGAAGTATTTTCGGAATGGACTTCTTGACACGATGTGGTTCAGTACTGTTAACATGTCTCTCCTTTATGCCTTCGACAGATAACGCAATTCACGTTCGACCAAGGATTCAACTGCCTCTTTTATAGGTTGTTCAGAGAGTGTAAAGGTTCTGACCAGGAGAGGATTCTTGCGTACTCCTTCAGTCCCCAGTTGAATCTATTGTGGATCAACCTTCTCTTTGGTGATGTGATTCAAAATATTGCAGTTACTTGCCGGATGATTGATAAATCTATGAAGGTGACAGTACCTTGGATTCTTAATTTTTCTTCTGTTGGCTCTGAGCAACGATTTGATTGCACCATCTTCAACCCAGACTTCTAGTAACTCGATCAGTATGTCCGATCATTTCCCCGTTCGTTGATGCCGGGTCGAGGTTTGTGCAAGATTGGTTATCCTTCCGTGGTGCTTTCGTAGGATGAGGTATTAGATGTCACATGTTTGAGCAGAAGCTTTCCTTTTGCCTCCTTGAGCAACAACTTTCATGGAAGGTTGGACATTATACTGTTGTTGATCAGGCGTCGGTTGCTCCGAGGTTCCTCGACCTTGTAGACTTTGCTCAGTAAAGCAGGTGTAGTAGTCGCTGATCGTTTGGATGCTTCATGAAGTTCTGAGAAAGTGTGGAACCGGAGGTTTTCCAGCGAGGCTCTGTAGACCGGGATCATTATGTTGATGCACAAGTCGACAAGTTGATGCTATGTGACGTTTGGGTCGTGGAAGTCCAAGGCTTGAAACGAAGAAGTATATTCTCAGAGAAAGCATTAATCATCTCTCCCCAATCGGTGATACTTCCCGGTGCGATGTTTTTGTACCATGTGTATGCTCTGCCTTTTGGAAGAGGAATCCTTTGTATGGCAGCAGGATATGAAGGTTGGTGAAGATGGACAGATGATGCCTTGTCTTTTCCTCGATCCTCAAAAGGTGCTTCAGGTCTTCACGAGTGATGAAACTTGCGGGTTCCATTGCTGGAGAGTTATCTGCAGCTTTGCGGAATTCTTCATCATGTACAACATGGATTGGAGAGATTTCAGGATCAGCAGTTGAAGATGTTTCTTTAGATTTTCCTTTCTCGCGTTGAGGCTGAGTTCGTTCAGACGCAAGCTTGTCTGTGAGAGTTTTGAGATAAGCACACAACTCTTTCTGTGTTGCAGCTACGTTAGTCTGAACCTTCATGAGATCAACTATGGTAGGCTGATTTCCTATGGTTTCTTCAGGAGATCAGCCGAAGAATGGATTGTTGATGGCGCCAGTGTCGTCACTTGCAGGGGTGATCACTGGAGCATCGGTGCTTGGAGGAGTGGCGTTAGCGGTACCACTAGAGCTTGCGATATTAGGATCGGGTTTTGAACCCAGATTGGCGGACCTAAGACCGACCATCTTTGTGAGAATTGAGATTTTAACCGAGAGAATGATCTCCCACTGTGGTCGCCAATCTGTAGATAGGGCAAAACGATTTGCTGGTTTTTACGGAATTGAGGAGACGACCGTACGGAGGAGACTCCTTGAACCGAGCGAATGTTCAACCTCACACAGATGCACTGCAAGAAAGGAGTGCTTTGAATTCGAGAGATCAATCTGTAGTACTCCGGCCTAAACCAAGAAAATGGTCGTTCCAGAGTAAATTCGGTCACAAGAGAGGATGGGTCGATCTGTAGGAGGGAAGCTTAGAAATGTGTGGAATCAATAGTAATCAAAGATTGTAGGTGTGTTGAGAATTCTAAATATGATAAGTTCTGAATGATTAAAATTGTTCAGTTGAGAGTAATTGCTCAATTGATGAGTTGTTGATCTCGTGTTGTCTGTGAGACGTGAAATCGTTGTCTATTCAATCATGATTCAGAGACTTATTTATATTGCTGGAATTATAGACACCATGATCCCATGAAGTGTGACAGTTGATGGAATCAAAGAGTGGGGAAATGGAAATCGTGTTTGAAACCAGTTGCTCATCGTGCGAAGACTTGGTTGATTTTCCATCCACTACTTTGTTAACTCCTTCAAATGATTGCATGACTTGCTCACATTCCATCGTGTGTATGAACACATGTGCCGTAGACCGCCAGACCAAAACCCTAGTTAATATCCCCCCATGTAACACGATTGATGTCTCGTGTGATTGTGGAGTCTGCAAGGCAGACGTGTATTTAGTTAGTCAGTTGTTGACTTCATGACTTCATGGGACGATGAGTCCTTGTATTGTTGAGTCGAACGTGGTTTGGAAATGTTCTGAGACTCCCTGTTGAGACAGAGATATGATGTGTGAATAAGTTAACGTGAGAAAATACTGCTCATTCGATGAATTGTTGAATATTGATAGTTGAACCAATATTCTTTGGTTTGAGCAAGTATTGCTCATCTGAGCAAATATTGCTCGTTTGATGAATTATGGTAGCATGACCAAATAAAATATTAAATCAGAATATTGGCAATTGAACCAAGTATGATAAATAAAATGTTGATCACAGGATCAACGTAAAATTATTAGCGTTTGAATATGGAATCATTAACCTTGGACTCAAAACCCTAATTTAATCAATTAATGATTTACTGACGGTTTATTGAAAATTAACCATGGAGTGAAGAGGACCGGCTACATGAGATTATGGGTTGACCATGTAGCGCCTAGATGCTCACGTGAGCAAATATCAAGGTCTCATGAAGACCAGTTGATTTGATGAAAGGATGATTAAATCTTTGGTTTAATCATTTATTAAGATAATGCCAAATCTGAACCTAATTAATTATGAAGAGATGAGGGACCGACCAAGGGGTCATGAAACCGTCCCTGGGTGGTCACGGGATCAAATATTGATCGTTTGAGCAATCCCCAGATTGGTTGAAACCCTAATTAGCGCCCTTTACTAGAATCGATGTAGAATTCTCATACGGACTCGGATTTTGATGGTCCGCCCCTCCATTCTGTACGGAAAAGAATTTCATATCTCCTACCGAGGGAATATTTAGGTTTTAAGCTCGTTCGGGAGGTGAAAACAGCCCGAGAGTAAAACTCAAGAGGGATGGTAGGAGAGAGTTTGGGCCCAATATGAGCGATTGCGAAAATTAGGTCAAATTGTGAAAATACGAGGGACCGGCTCCTTACAAGCCAAAGAGCCAACCTTGGTCGGTCAAGGTAACATGCTCACGTCACCAAAGTGTTCGTGTCTTAGTCCTGAGAATTTCGATATTTTCTGATGTGGTTTGAGCAATCATTTGAGAAAATATGAAGAAATCAGGGATTTTTGCTGAAACCGTGAAAACTTCATGAGATGAAGGAAAATAATTATAAAATAAAGGAATGATGAGGCGTGGGACCGCTTAGGCCAAGGCATGGCCGGCCGGCCAGTGACCATGGTCCCGTGGTGCCTTTCTTAATTATATATTATTTTTCATGAATTTATGAAAATATCATGAATTTAGGGAATTTGTTGAAATCAAATAATATTATATTAGTTTCCTTGAAGGGAAGGTGTTTCCATGGGATCAAGGAAGCAAATAATATTAAAATAATAAAAATAAGGGTGTGTGGGACCGGCTAGGGCATGGCCGGCCGGCTTGAGCCCGGTCCCACGAGTTTTCCTTAATTTTATTTATTTTTGATATATTTTTCCATGTTTTGAAGGAATTTTCATAATTTGAAGGAAATATATTCATGAAATCAAGGAATTTCATGAGATCAAGGAAACCTTAAAATAATAATAATAAAATAAAAAGACTTGTGGGACCGGCTAGGGCATGGCCGGCCGGCTTGGGCCGGTCCCACGGGTTTCCCTAATTTTATATTATAGTTTTCATGGGTTTATGAAAATACCATGAGATTAAGGAGTTTTCATGAGATTAGGGAAATAATAATAAAATAATGAGGAACCATGGGGTGTGGGGCCCGCCGGGATCAAGACATGGCCGGTTGGCTAACAATCACGGCCCCACAATATTTTTCCTAATTTTATATTATTTCCTTAGTGTGAAGGAAACACCATGAAACTGAGGAGTTTCCTCAAAACGAAGGATATTTGTTCAAGTGAAAGGATTTTCATGAACTCAAGGAAAATAATGAAAAAATATGATAAAATATAAATGGCGTGGGATTGGCCACGGCACGGCCGGAGGTCGGTGAGCCCAATCCCCAGCGCCTTGGTCAATATTTAATTATTTATTATTTTCCTTCCTATTTGCATAGGTTCATTGTTTCGTCGTATTTTGAAATACTCATTCGTGCGGTGATTGTTAGTATATCGTCGTTGAGTACACTTGCACCATTTAATCGGGGCTTACTCGGAGGTAGCTCAGACGCCCGTGTGTTTAATATTTATTACTAACCCATGGAATTCTGCTGGGAAGAACCTTAGATTGAAGTAACGAAATATTGTGAAAATATTTTAATATTTTCAGAAATTCAGTGGATGAATCCAAGAATTTAAGAATAATTAACTGATGGCTCTATACTAGCAGAGCAAGCTGTCTAGGAGCATTAGTTATTCTGACATGAGCCTGCTGGAGTTTCATATCCTTTATATAGTCAGGGAAAACTGTTGTTTGTATCCTGAAGACGTTATCGTTATATACTAGCAGAGCAAGCTGTCTAGGAGCCGTCAATCTCATGATTCTATATAGAAATAATTACTGAAGTGTCCAGTATTCATGAGATATGTCGTTGTCCAACCGAGTGACTACATATATGCATGTACTCCGAGAGACAAGTATTCTCGATCGAGAGATTTGATGAGAGACCCGTGTCTCAATACTCACGTCTGATTGCTGGATCAGAAGTTCGTATAATTATGGGTTTACGATTTTAGCCTTTGTCGAAAATCCACCATCTACACCTTGTAATTTTTATTATGTATCATTTATTGTGCCCACTTGTTTTGCTTGCTTTGGGTTCGAAAAAGTTATTATTAATACTTTTACTATATCATACTAGAACACGAGAAATAAAAAAGTAAAAACAGTGCTTGTTATCTTCAGCTTGCAAATGATGCTCAAGGGAGAGGTATAGTAGAAGAACTAGAAGCTGATGGCGTATATACCTCACATCTTGTGGTAAGCCTGATATACTTATGTTCATTTATTATGTTGTTTAAGTTGCTTACCAGAAGTTTTAGTCTTCTTTCTATTGTACTGCAGTTTTCTGTAACAATAAAACCACCGTTTGATTTTTCGATGCTATTTTGTAATTGTAACTTTTTTAGCATATCCTGTGTATTATTATGCAAATATCTCCGAGTTATTTTTTATGACTAGCACTTAACGTCAAACCTTGAGATATCGCACAATTATAGATCAAGATTTGACACGATCTCTCTCACTGGCAGGTTTCGAAGGATGGAAATTCACCATTCACATACATCATTGTTGATAACCAAAGGTGAGTTTGTAACCTTTAATTCCTGTCCAAAGTTCTAAACGTGATATTAGTTAAGTTACTACCATTCTTTTGCAAAAAACAAAACAAAATTGTCGAGTTATTTGGTCCACGTCAAATCACTTGTCATACCCCAAAATAGTTTTATCTGGAATCTTACTATTTTAATAGATTAAAGAATAACCACACACCTAACCTATGAAAAAGAAACTTCAACCCAACATTAGCATCATGGCTAGCCATATAATTGCGCAGACGCTTCAGAAAATCTACGATACCGTCACCTAGCTCCCCTAAGGTAGTGAAGGCCAAAGTTTCAAAACCAAAGCCATGCGACGTGCATTTCTCCAAATATTTAGTATTCTTGCGAGAAAAAAGATTTTTAATGGCAAGACTGGGGGAAAAGGTACGAACTCCTCCCCAGGTAAAAGGCGAAACACCAGTCACGTCCAAACACACATCTCGCCCATTATCCCAATATGCACAAGTAAGTCAGCCGGTCTCAGAGCAGTGCCATTATTAGCGAGAAGCCCCAAGTCAACCTCCTTCCTAGCAGGTACGCCTGCACGGTAAAAGTGTGAGAAATGAGATTTGAACCCTTGACTTGCTTCTTGCATATTCTCGCAGTATACCCACTGTTCTAACCCTCTCTTGCGTACCTGTATTCACACACCTGGATACCCTCCAATGGTACCCGACGACATGACACAGTCAAGCTTGATGTCTGCCTTGGATGGAGCGAGGATTGTCTATTCTGATGTGAGGTTTGTTGGAAAATTGGCAGTAAAACAGGGTGAAGAAAAGAATGTTGTATTAGGGTTCAAGGCTCTTATGAAAGATTCTTTTCGACAATTATTCAAACCCTTTCCCAATTGAATTGCCGAGTACAAACAGGTCAATTGAATATTGCGTCGGGATACTTGAAGCCCCACAACGTCAATTTGGATTCAAAGCTTGTACGACCTTGATCCAACCAAGAACACACCGGTTTTGTTTCGATGATGCTTATAAGAAATAAAACAGAGAGAGTTTAGAGATGTTGTGATTAAACGAGTAGGAGGAGATGCTATTTATAGATGCTTTTGCATCCGTTGGGAATAAGCGTCTCTTCATGTGGGACATGAATGGCGTCTCGTTGGAATCGAAGATTCGGATATGATTTCAACCGTCGAAGCAGTTGTGTAAAACTAAAATTCTGCGGGCGTTGCCCCCTAGACTCACGACACCGACCCTGTCAAGTCGACCGGACACTGGGGCTACGCCCAGGACCCCTTGGATAGCATAGTTGAAAATATTCCAACAAGGTTGCATGAAACTGCTTTGGTTGTAGCATAGGAGGTAATAATCAATTTTCTTGTTTTATGCTAGTTTGATGCTTATTGTCCCCAATTGTAATGATTCCATTGAATAGATCCTCTAGAATTCCTAGATTACGAGTGATCAAAATACAAATGGCAGCCCTGAATGACAAATAAGCTTGATCTTTTCCAGTGCAGGCAAGGCGCAGGAATATACCGATTTTAGTTGACGCGGAGAAAAAGAGAGACGGGTTGGATGAACTTCTGAACTTTGCAGATTATGTTGTTTGCACAACAAAATTCCCCTCAGTCAAGATAAACTAATCTAAATGAGTTCATTTGCATGACTTTTGATAGATAGTGAGGACCTGAGAAGATTGGTCTTGGTTTCATCTTTCAAACTGCAAACCACTTTCCACTCTTATTGTCCTATAATATAGTTTTTGATGTTCACTTTCTGCAAATAAAAGTTTATCTGTTACATTGTGATCTGCAGTGTCTTGTAATGTTACTAAAGTTAGATCGCATGCCTAATTTGACTACTAGATTTGCCTAACTATCTAACTGGTACTTTTCTTTTTGTAGCCATGGACGGAAGCCCCTTCAATTCGAAAGTGCACTAGTATCCATGCTCATGAGACTGCCTAATCTCAAATTTGTGATTGTTACCCTAGGAGATGATGGATGTATAATGCTGGAGAGAAGTCTTGATGGTAAGTACATCCGCGCTTGGTTTCTATCTGTGGAGGTTTAAATTATTCCACTTTTTATTTTGAAGTGGTGTAAGCTTTATTGTTGTCACCCTACAAGTTCTGATTACTAGCAGTAGATCACCTCCTCCAAGAAGCCTTCAGCCAGAGGAAGTGGATGTAGACAGCTCACTTCAATTACTAAAACAGAGAGTTGATGGCAGTAGCACCATTCCAACTTGTATCTCATCCAAGGTATGCCAATGTTTCTGAAGTCTTACCAAAAAAAAAATCTTATCGGCTCTTTAGTTGTCAAGGCTTAAAGTTGACCATTCACTAGTTCCTTGTAATATTAATCCATTGAATGTTCATATAATCTTCCGAGAAAAATTTCTAAGCTTTCTTTTTTGCAAAGGTGACCTCATTTCCCTTGCAACATTGTCCTTTTACCAAGCCAAAAGCTAGGTCCTAGACAAATCCTTACGTGAAATACTTTTTCCAGACATTGTTAAACCTAAACAAGCCAGTAAGGTAGGTCACAGATTAACATCATGTGATATTTGTTTCTGTAATGCGTAGGTTGCAAATTCACCATGAGCTTTTTCTATTCAAACTATTTATTCCTTCATCTTTTGCGTCAAAACATTCAGTCAGTTGTGAGCTTGAGTGCGAAAGGAAAAATAATATGCGAAAACTTTCACTTATAAATTGCATTCAATTTGCAGGCGGGTGCAAGTTGTAGAGCCTTGGGAGCTCGAACTGGTCTTCCATGGCGCACAGATCCACGCATAACTCCGCATTTACTTTAGACACAAGTCACATAACTGGGTATGAAAATAACTTCTATTTTTACTCTAGACATATCAGTTGGTCCTCCCATGGTTGTCAACTATCTCAAATGTACTTTATGCGCCATTATTGAGCCTTAGAAGCTCAAGATGTGCTTTACTGTAGTTCATTTAAAGAAAATCAAACAGTTGCAAGTTGTATGTTTGCTTTGTTGAACTTCTGTGGAAGCTGAGAAATAAATTGAATTGAACTGTATCGACCAACATGTTTTTGAATTGAACTGTTGAAAATGTTACCATGTCTGAAATGCTGAATGTGATTTTTGACCGTTTTTTCTTCAATGAAATTTACAAGGCAATGCTGATTCTTGAAAATCGAAAAGACTCTGAATTATCCCTACCACAGAATAAAAAACATCACAATAAATGAAAAGTAGGGGTGCATCAATATCTGAAAGCAAGAGAGTAGAGTAATTGTTGAAACCCCCAACTTCCTCTTAATTAAGGGAGGTTTCAAAAGGAGGCATTAGATTCAATTCGTAGATAGACATAGTAGAGGGGTGATCAACTTGCTTCCAATAAATGTACTAAGAGATAACATATTAAATTTTCCAAAGCTAAGGGCTTATTTAAAGCAACTGTTGGTTTGTGGGATGTCCCCAATACTACCCATACTTCAAAATGAAAATCCCTTTCAATGCTTTCCAGTTTGCACTAACCTCATTAATAAATGTACTTGGAATGCATTACAATAGCATCAACAAACAGAAACCTAACTCATATTAATCCAACTCATATTATTCCTGATATTAGGAATATCATTGAACCAGTCGGAATCTTCCAAGGTTCTAAGAAAGCTTATGGAAGAGATGAGGATGAAAAGAATCTTGAAGTCTTGATTACTCTAGATGTTACCAAAGCATTAAAGTATGGAGTTGATGCCCATGAGGATGAGAATACTCCTCACTAGCTTGAATTAGCCTATGCCCTTAATGGTATAGCTTTCTGTAAAATCTGCAGAACTCTTGATCACCCTGGCCCCCTCTGCGTTGAGGAAGAGAGGAATGCTCAAGAAACCCCCAACATATCAGTACACATCTACCTCCAAAGCCAAATATCCATCATCACCCAATACCCCCTCTCCTTCAAATAACATTCCCAATCCAACAAGTAGCTGGAAAAAATCTCAACCACCACCCCTTATACGCCATTATACTGACAAAGCTGGTCAGAAAAATTTGCTATCAAAATGAGAATATCACAACAACAGACTCTGCTTAAAAACTCTTCTGAGGAGATGGATGGATCCCCTTGGCATATAATATTCAAAGCTGGTTTAGATCAATCAAGCCCAACTGCCTATCCCACCACCAACCCTAAAGCTATTTCTTGCCAGAAGAAGCTGATGCGTGTCGTAACCACAACAAATTAATCAAGATATTTCCCACTAATTAAATAAATAATATAGGAGTAGTAAGGATCGTTCCCACAGAGAGCTGTGTAATTGATATGTTATTTAGTTCAGCAAAATAATAAAAGACAAGGGGGATTGTTTGATTAAAGTAAGATAGAAAGAATAATGAATAAAAGAAAGAGATGATCAAGGAATCCTTCGCCATTACCAAGCGATAACTGGATTAGTATACTTATCTATCTTCGTTAGAACCATTCATCACCAACCGTAGGAAAGCGGCTAGCTCGGTGCTATCCTCAAAACTCCTTTTACCACGGATACGAAGCTCTCCAATATCGATTCTATCCAACCGAACCACCAAGTAGTAGCTCACTCAAGGTGTAATCCGATCGAACGCTTAGGCTTTGTGAATTAGGTTGATCCCGGTGAGTTAAACTCTTAGCTCAAGGTCCACTTTTTGGTGTTGTATTCACCCGCAATTGTTCCACAGAATCCCTCTGCAAGGTCTTGCAGTTTCTACTTGTGTATGAATTATTCGACGATTACTTATCTCCTAACCCAATACTAGCAATAGAACAATTAGTAAATCAATCTAGCGTGCACTCCAAATCAATCCAATAATTACTCATAAAGATCAAATAGTGAAAACAAACGATGATGTGATTAAAACTCCGAACAAACTTGTATAATAATAGAGCTTCACGCTAGAACATTGAATTCATCCTCAATCAACAAAGGTTTAGCAACTCATGATTACAAAAAAGAATAGGTTCCCCCTAAGGGGTAAACCCTAGGTTTTTAATGAAGAAGAAAAAAATATAATATGAGATGTGTCTTCTTAATGTATTGGGGCTCTCCTTATATAATACCCACGAATTATATGGTTTAGAATCCTTTCGGGACTGCGTTTTCCTTGATTTAGAAGCCCAAATTCGCACCTTTTATGTCTGTATACGGTTGGGTTTCCCAACCGAATGTTCCCCTGACTTTACGTACGGTTGGGTTTCCCAACCGTAGGTGCTTCAGAATCTACTCCTTTGTTTTCCTTCACCATTTTGGCCATAACTTCTTCATCCGACGTCCGATTAAGCTCATTCTTTTTGCATTCTTTTTGTATCTTCGTCCTCTACAAGATGGTGTGCTCAAATCCTTCATATCTTCTAATTTGTACCTACGGTTTGGTTGAGAAAGCTTTCCAAACTGTAAGCTTCCCTGGATTTGCATACGGCTTGCTTTCCTCGCCGTAACTCTGACTCTGAAAATTCTCTTGAACCCGGTGCATCTACGGTGGGGTTTCCTAACCTAGGCAGTTCTGTAACTCGGTCCTTTCCCCTTTTGAGCCATTTCAACCCCGATTCCATTGACTTTGGATGATTCACCTGAGTAAACACATAAGATAGAAAACAAGAGTAATATACAATAATTCACAAGAATATATAGCAATTACTAGCATGGATTCGACACTAAATGTATGCAAAATATGCGCTTAACAAATTCCCCCACACTTGGCTTTTGCTAGTCCTCGAGCAAACTATCTAAAATACAACAACTCCATGTCGTCGAGGATACGGTTGCACTTAGCATGTGCAACAAGCCTTTAAACCCCTAGGTGTCCCTAGTGGACGAGTTATAGTCTCGTGAGGGTTTACCAGAGATATACCCACAAAACCTATTCCAACTTCAAAGCGTTCCAGCTTCCCAAGCATCCAAAGAGCTATGAGGACATAGAGTTTCTGCATGCTAGTAATAAGAAGTTAGAAATACCAAAGAACATATTCTCATTCTTAAATGTTGAGTGAGAAATAACCACACCATAATGAGAGAACGCGTGTTTGAGAGCGATCAATAAGCATTTCGCCTCGACTTCTGCCTCACTTAAAAGGATTTTATGATAATTGCACTCAAAAAGACGGCTTTTTTATGGGTCTCACATGTGTGCAGGTAGGAATGAAGAGAGAATCCTACACACGTTGAATGGTGGGAAGGAAACCTTCCGAATAATTTCTGGAGACTCCACAAAATCGTGGAAAACAAAAATATTTTTTTCGATGATCTCTAAGAAAGGAAATCAACCACTATAGCAAGGATGAGAGTACTTACCACCTTCACATCGATTGCAATGATGAAAGCACCACTCTCACAGCATCCAATAGAAACGTCTTCCTTTGGCTCGTCTTCTTCATCTTCTTGGTCTTCGTCTTCGGTCTTCAACCGCTGATGATAAACTCTTGAACTTCGTAGAACTCTGACAATTTATAACTCATTCTCTTCAATTTCCTTATTGCTTGATACTTCCTTATAGATTTTTCTTCCCCATGGCCTTATTGAACAAATAACAACCTAAATGCAAATCTTTTTGTATTTTCTTCTTTTTTTTTTTTTTTTTTTTTTTTTTTTTTTTTTTTTTTTTTCTTTTTTTTTTTCTTTTTGTATTTTTTCTATTCTTTTCTTTTCTTTTTTTTTTTAACAAAAAGATTGCAACTACAAAAATAATAACGAAATCAAAATAACATGGCCATGAAAGAAGTACTTTACCACTTTGATCTTCACAACTTGTATTGTCTTTGTATCATAAACTTCAATAACTCTCATCTTTTGATTTTCTTTGCTCTTGTAAATAAGTCTTCATACTTAGATATAGAATTCCGCTCCTTATGTGTAAGTCTCCAACATGTATATAAAAATCTGCTCATTGTATGTTGCTTTACTTGGATATGAAATTTGCTCTCACTCGTATTGTTGCTTGTAAACCTCAAACGTCTTCAACTTCCCTTGTAGATTTTTATGTCGCTCCACTTGTTGATGATGATGGTGTTTCTATGGATCTGTTGTTGTCGAGAGAGAGAATGGTGCTAACTGCAAATCAAACTACAAGAAGGTGGTTTTCGTCTATAGACGTCACCCTCATGATTGACAAAATTAGCACTCAAGAGATCAAAAATAGTGCTTCTATTAGTGAGAGGTTGGGTAGCTCACCATTCTACCCGGAATTAACGTACGGTGACACACACTCAAAAGAAAGCTCTTTAGTCAGCTACTAAGAAATTTGGTATGGTGCCTCTGTTGATTTGAAAATAGGTAGTCTCCACTAATGATTGATCAGCAACTCTAATAATGCATTTCTCCCTGCTCCTAATTTGCATCACCGGCATGATTAAATCCATTATTTAACACTCTAACAAGCAAGAAATCCGAACGTAGTTCCCTAACACTTCCAAGTTCAGTTATGTCGATCAGAAATCTCTATGTAAACATACCTAGAAGTATGCTAGTGACTCTAAAATCTCTACAAGTTGGAGGTTTTATTCAAATATATACAAAGAAATTTAAAATTTTGACTCAAAAAGTCTAAAAACTCTATATGCAAAAGACTCCCCCACACTTAAACTTCACATTGTCCTCAATGTGTAAAATTGAAAATTCTGAATTCTGACGTAACAGCAGATAAAACGCAAAAACTGTACAAATTGGTAAGGAATTTGGAAAAACTCCATTTCACAAAAGTTGTTCATCTACGTGTTGTCTACACACTGTCAAAAGGGTACAATGTTTCGATAAACGGTCTGACAGTTATGGTCTCTGGACTGAACTACGCGCAGTCTGAATTTTTCTGACGGAAAGGTATTCGTCATAATTCTCTTCTAAGATAGATTCCGGACTCAATGAAATTAAACATGGGGATGCAAATATGATATGAAAACAATAAAAACAAAAAATAAAAGGGTTTAAGATACAAAACCTATGGGTTGCCTCCCATTAAGCGCTTGGTTTAAAGTCGTCAGCCCGACTCTCTTGTTATCGTCCATATACCAACAATCTGAAAATCTGGGTAGTCGCCTGAGAAAACAATCTGCAATTCTAGTAACAACTTCACACAATGATTAGCATAATATATGAATAATGAAATTGTTATAGCTTGAAAGTTTCCCCCACACTTAGTCATTTCTACACTCGAAAGTGGATAGAGAACATAAAATAAGGGAACTTCTATAGGTTCCTCTCGATGAACCTGCACAATACTAGAATCAAACACATCAAGTGGTATATACTTATAATAAAATAATCCTTCAGAATTTTAGAAGCACAAATACTCAATCCCAAGTGATGTGGATCAAAAGATTCAGAAATATGCAAAGGATTAGATAAACCTTCCACAATCTCTCGTATTACAGGATCCTCATCATTCTTAAAGAATTGCAATGAATTATTTACCTCATTTATATCGTGGTCCTCTATCAAACTATTTAGCCATTCTTCGTCGGGCCGCTTCAACCGAAATCTCAAAGCATCATTATAATCCTTGGCTAGCTCAATTGGGTCTTCCACAACTTCAATAAAATTGGTTTCATTCTCAATCACTATCTCTTCAACAAACTCGTCATCAGAATCAGAATCATCTCCTAGAAATTCTAGTTCATTGGTGAAAATCCTAAAATCATTGTTTGAGTACGTTACACCATTTATAACAACGGTTATGTCATATTCGTTCTCCTCCTTTTGAATAGGCGAGTGATCGTTATTATGATCCGGAGTTGAAATAACATTACCATTATTGCAAGGCTTTTCCAAAGGTTGCTCATCTTCATCAGAGTCTTCGTCAACCTCATAATCTTCAATATCCCAACGACGTTGAAGTTCCGTTCGTATTACCTTGTTGATTTCTTCGAGGGTCTTTTCTGATGCTCCAGCTTCTTCTAACTGATCATATTGTTTAGAAAGTTTTCTGATATTAATACGTTTCCCTCCATTATTCACGATGAAATTTTCAGATCAGTATCTCTTCTTTTGACATAAATGACGAAAGAACATGATAAAGAGGAGTAGGTCTTTCCAAACTCTCTGTCATCTGCACATTACTAGAAAATAACTGATCAGAAGCATAACTATCCTCCCATCCCTTTGATTGCTCACGTACATATCCGTCATAAGGTTGTTGATATGTATGAGAGTATCCATAAGGCTCCGTTAGGTATGGTTGGTAGTTGTTATATGAATGAGATTGAAATCCAAATTGATTACCACTATAATATGATGATTGGTCTTGTACTTCGAACATGTTATGTCCATAAGGAAACATGACGACTCACAAGAACACAAGAAAAAATTTTAAAAACAAAAACAAGCTACACAAATAACAAATCAATTAACAACCGCTCCCCGGCAGCGGCGCCAAAATTTGATGCGTGTCGTAACCACAACAAATTAATCAAGATATTTCCCACTAATTAAATAAATAATATAGCAGTAGTAAGGATCGTTCCTACAGAGAGCTGTGTAATTGATATGTTATTTAGTTCAGCAAAATAATAAAAGACAAGGGGGATTGTTTGATTAAAGTAAGATAGAAAGAATAATGAATAAAAGAAAGAGATGATCAAGGAATCCTTCGCCATTACCAAGCGATAACTGGATTAGTATACTTATCTATCTTCGTTAGAACCATTCATCACCAACCGTAGGAAAGCAGCTAGCTCAGTGCTATCCTCAAAACTCCTTTTACCATGGATACGGAAGCTCTCCAATATCAGATTCTATCCAACCGAACCACCAAGTAGTAGCTCACTCAAGGTGTAATCCGATCGAACGCTTAGGCTTTGTGAATTAGGTTGATCCCAATAGTTAAACTCTTAGCTCAAGGTCCACTTGCTGGTGTTGTATTCACCCGCAATTGTTCCACAGAATCCCTCTGCAAGGTCTTGCAGTTTCTACTTGTGTATGAATTATTCGATGATTACTTATCTCCTAACCCAATACTAGCAATAGAACAATTAGTAAATCAATCTAGCGTGCACTCCAAATCAATCCAATAATTACTCATAAAGATCAAATAGTGAAAACAAACGATGATGTGATTAAAACTCCGAACAAACTTGTATAATAATAGAGCTTCACGCTAGAACATTGAATTCATCCTCAATCAACAAAGGTTTAGCAACTCATGATTACAAAAAAGAATAGGTTCCCCCTAAGGGGTAAACCCTAGGTTTTTAATGAAGAAGAAAAAATATAATATGAGATGTGTCTTCTTAATGTATTGGGGCTCTCCTTATATAATACCCACGAATTATATGGTTTAGAATCCTTTCGGGACCGCGTTTTCCTTGATTTAGAAGCCCAAATTCGCACCTTTTATGTCTGTATACGGTTGGGTTTCCCAACCGAATGTTCCCCTGACTTTACGTACGGTTGGGAAACCCAACCGTAGGTGCTTCAGAATCTACTCCTTTGTTTTCCTTCACCATTTTGGCCATAACTTCTTCATCCGACGTCCGATTAAGCTCATTCTTTTTGCATTCTTTTTGTATCTTCGTCCTCTACAAGATGGTGTGCTCAAATCCTTCATATCTTCTAGTTTGTACCTACGGTTTGGTTGAGAAAGCTTTCCAAACTGTAAGCTTCCCTGGATTTGCATACGTCTTGCTTTCCTCGCCGTAACTCTGACTCTGAAAATTCTCTTGAACCCGGTGCATCTACGGTGGGGTTTCCTAACCTAGGCAGTTCTGTAACTCGGTCCTTTCCCCTTTTGAGCCATTTCAACCCTTCACCTGAGTAAACACATAAGATAGAAAACAAGAGTAATATACAATAATTCACAAGAATATATAGCAATTACTAGCATGGATTCGACACTAAATGTATGCAAAATATGCGCTTAACAGAAGCATAAGAAAATGATGGAAAACTACAGAAGCAAAGATCCAAAAATGAAAAATAAAACCAACATCAAAGCTGCAGCAAGACAACATTACAGCAACAACCCAACTTCCTCTGAACTGGAGGTGACCATTGATCCCTCAACAATATTTTCAAAATTTGGAACTAACCTTCACTACTCAAATGAGGGCCTTCCCTCAATCAATACCCCACAGAACATACCCTCTCTAGCTGACATTCAAAAGCAAATGATGGAGGATCACAACAAACAGAAAAAACTCTTATGGGAAAGGAAGAGATCTGAATTCAAATTGAAAGCAGTATATGCTGAGCAGCATCCCCAATTGGTTGACCCTAAGAGGAAACTATACACTCAATCCAACAGTACTGAGAACCATACTATGCAGTGGGAGGGGCATCAAGCTGCTAAGAGGAGCAACAATCAGACCACTCACTTGGAGGAGGAGCACATCACAGAGACTACTACTAGCAATCTGATAGGAGCTAACCCACTTAGCACCACTCAGGTAATCTCTCACAAGCTGACTTATAAAGTTACCGTATTCATCATTCTTACCTTGCAATCTTATAGGTGGGTTACCCTTCTCAGTATCATAAGGCACTCTAATATAACTCTAGGATATATAATCCTCATATTTACTTATCCTATCATTTCATATTTTTGGCAATTTTATGCAATCATTGCTTGGAACTGTCAAGGCCTAGGACAAAATACCACCATCAAACACCTGGATAACATGCTAAATAAACACAAACCTGATATTATCTTCCCATCTGAAACAAAACGGCAATCTAGAAATCTTAAGAGATTTTTAGGTAACATAGGTGTCACTAATTTTTGGTATGTTGAACCAAAAGGAAAAACCAAAATAGCTGGTGGATTAGTTCTTGCTTGGAAAACCAATCTAGATGTCACAATAAAAGACTTTTCAGACCACCACATTAATGCTATAATAACACCCCTGCAAGGTGATCCTTGGATGTTTACTGGCTACTATGGTAGCCCTTATTCTACTAATGATAAACTTCATTCCTGGAGGATGATTGAAAATACTTGTGCTACTAACCCCTTGCCTTGGTTAATCATGGGAGATTGTAATTTTGTCCTTCATGAGCATGAGAAGTTCAGTCAACATCCTATTGATCAAGATGAAGCTGAATTATTTCTTTACAAGATTGAGGAAGCTAATCTCACTGATTTAAGTTACACTGAATGTCCTTTCACTTGGACCAACAAAAGAACTGGTTCCCAACTTACTGAGCAGAGATTGGACAGAGGTTTAGCTAATGAAGCCTGGTTAGAAACCCAACCCAATACTACTATCTCTAACATCCCTGCCATTGGTTCTGATCACAATCCCATTTTACTCAATACCAACCCCTCCTGGAAACAAGGACACATCCCTTTCAAATTCTTTGGACCTTGGCTCAACCATGATGACTGCAAGAGCATAATAGCTGAATGTTGGAATGTTAACCACAAAGGGTCCCTAGCTATAAGAATTGCTAGGAAACTCAGAGATATCAAAGTAAAATTAAAGAAATTGAATAAAGAAGTTTATGGCAACATCAAAACTAATCTTGAAGAAAGCATCCAACACCTTGATTGGTTAACCAAGAATCAGTTCAACTCTAATAGAGGGCAAGACCTTAAAGAAGCAAGACTGCAGGTTGAGCATTGGCAACATGTTCAAGAATCATTCTGGAAGACCAAAAGCAGGGACCAGCACATCAAACTTGGAGATAGAAATACTGGCTACTTCCACTTGGCTGCCAAAAATAGATATAGAAGAAACAAGATTGATTCCATACAAAGAGAGGATGGTTCCTGGACACAAGACAGTGATGAAATTGACACTATCTTCACAAATCACTTTGCCACCATGGCAACTACTGAAACTATAAACATCAACCCCCTCATTATAAATCTCATACCTACAACCATAAATACTCAAGAAAACCAGAACCTTATTAGAATCCCTGATGCTTTGGAAATCAAAAACACCCTATTTAGTATGGCTGGAGAAAAAGCTCCAGGACCCAATGGCTTTCCTCCAAACTTCTTCCAAGCTAATTGGGGCATTGTTGGAGAAGACATCACTCACATGGTCCAACACTTTTTCACCTCTAGGCACATCCTAAAAGAGATGAACTCCACCTTCATCTCTCTTATCCCCAAAATTGAGAAACCTACCACACCAGCTCACTTCATGCCTATCTCCTTATGCAATACCACCTACAAAATCATCTCTAAACTTTTAGCCCAAAGACTCAAACCCCTCCTCCCTAAAATCATATCCCCTTTCATTCTGCATTCATACATGGCAGACAAATCTCTGACAATATTGCTATAGCCCATGAAATAATTCACCACATGAATACCAGAAGAGGGAAGAAAGGAAGCAATGGAACTATGGGCATTAAAATTGATATGGCCAAAGCATTTGACAGAGTGAATTGGAAGTTCCTTCTCCAAGTTATGTCTCAAATGGGTTTCAGCCCTCAATGGTGCAACTTAATTCATCAATGCATATCTACTACAAGCATGGCAGTCTCCTAGTCAATGGGTCACCGGGAAAATTCTTTAAACCTTCTAGGGATTGAGACAAGGGGACCCCTATCCCCATACCTCTTCCTTTTTCGCATGGAAGCTCTTTCCGGATACTTAACTCATCCGAATCCCAACAACTCATTCAAGGGATCAAGATCTGCAAAGATGCCCCAGCCATAAACCACCTTCTTTTTGCAGATGATTGCATGATCTTCTGCAAAGCAAACCTTCAGGAATGCAGCAATCTCATAAAGATCTTTCATGACTTTGGGCAATCTTCAGGGCAACTGATAAACTTCTCTAAATCTGGCATATTCTTGCGTAAACACGCCCCTGAATTAGCTGACAGCATAAGCACTTCTATGAATGTCCAAAGAATCAATACTTCAGACAAATATCTGGGATCCCCTCTATTCACAACTAAGAGTAAAGTTCAAGCTTTCAAACCTTGTGTTGATAAGCTTAAATTCAGAGTTTGCTTTGGTTGGAAGACTAACCTCTCTACCATTTGGGAAGATGACTATGATCCAATCATTACTTCTACTTCTAGCATATACCGGATGAACCGCTTCAAGATTCCAAAACCACTTGCAATGAAATCAATGCTATTCAAAGAGACTTCTTTCCGGAACAAAGATCAAGACAGATCTAAAGGAATCTACTGCTTTGCTTGGGATGCTGTTAATAAACCTAAGGAACTTGGGGGACTGGGCTTCAAGAATATGGAATTATTCAACTTGGCTATGCTCTCCAAAATTGCCGGAGATTAATCAAGGAACCAGACTCCTCTAGAGCAAAGACCATGAAAGCCCCCACTTCCCCAATACAGATATTATAAGAATGGATACCAAGCCAAAGTATAATGACTCCTGGATATGGAAAGGAATCCTGGAAGGCATATTCTTAATTCAGCAAAACTACATTTGGAAGATTGGCAATGGAAGAAAAATTCACATATGAGAAGACAGTTGGATAGATGGCAACTCTGGCAGAATCCCCAAACCTACCCTCTGCCCTGATAGCATCAGCACTGCTAACCAACTTCTCACCACTTCTGAAGAATGGGATATTAATATCCTAAATCAATGGTTCACACCCAATATTCAACACCTAATTCTTCAAACTCATGTCTCCCCCTCTGAGCATGATGAAACCCAGTGGTCTCTCACTCCCAATAAAAAAATTTCTGTCAAATCCTTATATGACAAACTAATCCAAGACAAATATGCCAATGACAGTCAGACTGCTCCTTGGAGTCAAATTTGGGCTCTAGACGCAAATCCAGCCATTCACTTGTTCATCTGGAAATGTGCTCATGGAATTCTTCCAACTAATGCTAAAACTGCCGGCATCTTAAGTTACATAAGTCCTATATGCTCCTACTGCAATAATGGAGCTGAATATATTACTCATGCTCTTCTATCCTGCCCAGCTGCCGTTGAAGTCTGGAAAAATCTCCTGGGAGAACATCATAATATCTTCTCGGCTTTCACTTCTTTTCATCATTGGTTCAATAGCTGGTTCAAGTCTGAGAATACCTCTGGCAGCTGGAACGCAACTTATGCTACTATCTGTTGGTTCATCTGGAAAGCCAGATGTGACTGGGTATTTAGAAAAATCAAACCAGATGCTAATGATACAGCTAGAAACATAACTCAGCACCTCTGCAGTCATTCTAGAGTACATCATAAACAAGGGCATATCATGAACAACATGTTTTACCAGTCTGACAACTCTAATTCTCCTTCAGAGAACTACAGCCAACACATACATACCTCTGACAAATTTGGAATCACTATTAGCATGCATATTGACTCTGTTGACCCATGCCATGCTATCAGTGATGCTCATACCTATACTAATTACTCCTTTGTTGCCATGTCCTTCACAGGTCAATGCATGGGAACAAGAAACTTCAAAGACTATAACCCTGGACTCAGCAGAGCAGAAAGATCAAGAAGAGGAGCTCAACTTGCCCTAACTTGGGGAAAGACTATGAGGCAAATGAATATCAACTTTGTCTTCTTGAAGAAGAGGAATCATTACAAGCTATCAAATCAAGTTACCAACTGGAAGTTCAAAATAGGTTCAAAGGAGGAACAAGTACAATACAAGGAGGCAACAACAACAATGCTCCAATTGACTTCATCTTAGGGAAGCTCAGTGCAGTCAATGCTCAACAAAACTTTGCTGCTATAAATCTTGCAAGAATAACTAGACAATCCACTCACTTCTCTGACTCTATCTGGAGGGGAAGGAATCTTCAAACCATTTTGTTTGCGTTACAGAATTCTACAAACATCAATCTTCAGCTGGATTACTGTAATAACACTATTTATCTTTTGAGGGATACGTCTGAAGTTTCTTCTAGCTCAGACGGTATCCAACCTGTTAACTTGAGGGCAGCTTGTCTAAGCGCCGTTTCTCTTTTTTCTATAAAAAAAAAAAACAAACAGAAACCCACATTATCTTGGGGTGTGCTTTGAGGAAAGATTCTTCTCTTCCAAATCCTAAGTTGAATTTCAGACCAAAAGTCTCAAAAAAAAAAATTTTGTTTTTAATAGTAATTGACAGATTAATTTTAATTAATAAATTAAATGAAGAAATCTCACTTCAGTTTCCTACGTTGACCTTGAAATGCTTTAGTGAGAGAATGACTAAATAAATTATAGTAGAAGGGAAAAAAAATGGAGGAGAATAATAAAACACAATTTGATTAATGTTATTGGCACTGTGGATTCTTTCCTGGTCCACCAAAGTAAAAATGTGTTCCCCAGTCACTACTATAAGAACTTTTGATGTTGTAACAATTAGTATTCTCAGCAAGTGTTAAGATATTTTCAGCTGTACTTAAGCTGTTATCTGAATCAACAACCTGTAGATTTCGGAAATAGCCGGACTGGCCGAATCCGGATTCTGCAAAATGACCTGATCCCATCTAGGTTTTCGTATGCTCGCCATTCCAACGTGTATTCACCACTTCACCACCCCATTCTACCATTGTTGCGTGATCAGCCAAGTGTGTAAACAGCTCCGCTGGCCAATAACCGACTAATGTGTTTTCCCCCTAACCACCAGTTTCCCAACTTGGGATCTTGCAAAGCTCCAGTGTCAGAGTGATGTAAGAAAAGCATTGATATTCAGCAATCAAGTCAACAGCATATATGAAATTATAAAGTAGACAAAAAAAAAATTGGGCCAAGTACAAACCTTCCATATGAGAACAGTAATGTCATATTGGTTGCCTGCGAATGATGAAACCGGAGATATTGCAGCTCCAATTGCTATTTTACTGTTTGTTTGTACAAATCCCGAGCACAGAAGATTGTAGCACCCAGTTGCTTGATATGCATCACTCTGTAAAAAAAAACACAGAAAATCAGTCTCATTTGTAGCTAGTAAAAAAAAAAACAATTACATAATCTCCCACAACAAATTCTGTCTAATGACTCTAGGGAAGTTCATATTTTCGTAACTGTGCTACTAATACCCATTTGCGCCTACTTCTTGACCATCTCAGGAAACACAATTGGACCAAACATGCATGAAGACTTCTCAACCATCTCCGGACACACAAATGGACCAAACATGACATGGTGGGAAATGGGTCTGACCGTCTAAGCGCTGAATACCGGTTAGAAGCTGGTGGGACGTGGGAGCAAATAGAAGCTTTGCTTGTCAACATATTTGCTTTCTTTTTTATGCAAATAAATTGCAGTTTCCGTGAATTACGGTACCTTTGCATGAGATGTATAACAAACTGAAAACTGGTTTTTGCCACTCACGACTTGTAATACAGTGGGTTCATAAATTCACTTAAATAAAAGCAAAAGAGATAGTATATAAAATCACTTAATTATAAAGGGACAAAAAAGCATGAGATGAGAGAGGATCCTGACCGTCCAGTAAGTGAATAATCTGGGTCTGCTGTCCCCGTATAGCTCTGGACTGACCTGACTAGAAGGAACAATTACTAATAAATAAATGAGTTTAATACTCCTTCCGTTTTTAAAAAATAGATAAGTTTCCTTATTTGGGTATGTCAAAAGGATATGCTTGTTTCCATATGTGGAAAGTCAAATGTTATGATTTTACTAAGATATCTCAGCTGGCTAAAGGGAATCACTTTCATTATCTTAACCACTAGCTTCTCTCTCTCTTTTTCTTTCTTAATATTAAAGGGTGACCACTTCTCTCTCCCATCTCTCTTATAATAAATGAGTGGGGACCAGAGATAGATTAGGAAAAAAACATGAAAAAATGGCTATAATGATTGGTTTTCTTAATTTTTATGAAAACCGTCTGTCTTTTAGAGACGGAGGGAGTAATAATATAAAATAAAATATGAGAAAATAGAAATGAGAAAAGGTAAAGCAGGATAGATATAGAAAAATATTACGATACCTGCCAACCAGCTTCTATGCTGTTGAGATCTGAATCAAAAGATCCGGAGAGAACCCACATCTGAGAAAGGCTGAATTCATTGACTACTTCTATTGCAGGATCCCACACATTTATCGTAGCTCTAGCTCCATATAGACATATAGTTCTTGTTCAGTTCCAGTGTATGCAATTGCATGCTACTTAACATATTCATATATACGATTAACACCCAAACACACAGCTACAAATCAAAAGAATATCTTTAAGTCTGAACTGAATTTATTATATTATATGCATGCAACCTATGCATGATGCCTGTATGTGTACATTGTGTAGTCAATGTCTTTAAATGAGATTTTGTTTCTTCATTTCCTTGGCATATACTCCCTCTGTCCCACTATTAGATGACCAAGTTCAAGTTTGCACAATTCTTAATGCAGCAAATGGAAATGAGTATTTATAGGTATTTTTTACAATTATATCCTTATGGATAATAACTTGTCAAATTTAGAAATGATTTATCTCACAAACGACACCATGGATTTTCGTAAACTTTGTATCATTGAAAAGCATTTTAAAACACATACGTAACGAATATAAACATGGATACCAAATTATACATATTTCTTATACTAACAATAATCAATCAAAATGATAGTTTTAAAAATATCCTCTTGTTTAATGAAATAGGTCAACTAATAGTGGGACAAAATTTTAAACCAAGTAGGTCATCTAATAGTGGGACGGAGGGAGTAGTATATAATTCTAGAGTTTACTCTTTATCATACTCTCTGAATTATTTTTTTGAAGCATGTAGATTATACTTTTTAAGAGCAACTGCAGTGGGGAGACTATAACCAAAGACTAAAAACCAAAAAAATTTGAAAAAAATGGGTTTACTCCGTGGTGCGACGCTACGGTGGGAAAACCAAATTTGGTGGGAGTTGCGCCCCATTTTTTTTTTTTTTTTTAAATTCAGGCGTAACTTTGAGTTACGCCCGATCATCAGGCGCAGGTTAAAGTTGCGCCCCAATCAGGCGAACTTTAAAGTTGCGCCCCAATTTTTTTTTTTTTTTACTTAAATTCGGGCGTAACTTTAATCTGCGTCCCACCAGGCGCAACCTTTAAACGCCCGACCAAATACCAAACCAAAGACCAAATATAGTTTGGTTTTTGGTTTTAGTCTGGTATATGATCTTTACTCCTCTCCGTAGCGCTTGGTTTTTCGACCAAATTTTTAGTTATACTCCTCGACTGTGGATGCTCTAATATATACTATCTAACTTCTTTCTTTTTGTACAAAATTAAGTTAAAGAAGAAAAAAAAATAATGCATGGAAATGATGGGGTGATATGACATACCTCATGGCCGTTGCCACTAACTACATCAGGGGGGTCAACATCATGCTGATTATGATTAACATTAAGCATCGATGCAACTGTTGGAAACAAAGCACAAAAATAGATTACAGAATGATGAATCTCAAACAGCTGAGTCGCGGACTAGGTCGCTATCTTTAAGGTGTTTCGCGACTCTGCCTCTTGATGTGCTAGCAGTCAATTCTTTGTCGAAAACCCTATGGGATAAAACAGCTGATACTCTCTTGTTCGATTTCTCTGCACGATGAGAAATCGAACCAACAACTACTCTTTCTTCACTTGCTCAGAACTCAATAATAGATGAAAAACAATTGTTATTCATCTTCTCCAGAAACTGTTCTTTTATAACTCAAAAAGAAATCAATACGGTTTTAATGAATATAAATTCGTAATTAGTGCTCACTGAAAATCCTCCATAACAATCATAAAACGGTAACAATATAATTACCAAAAATTAATAGATTTAATTAGAGAATATTAAGTAGAAAAACCGTTTTGGAAATCAAGAGTTAAAACCTGCAAAACATCAGTTTCTGAATCACCAGACCTCCCAAGACCCCAAGGCCCCGCTCTCCCGGATTTTATTAAGTAATATAGATATATATAATATACCTATTCAAATGTGTGGGGTGAGACTTGAACCCAAGTCTATAGTGTGGGAACCCAAAATAATACCACCACACTATCTCTCTAAGTTTGATACAATATTACAAAACTATTTTTTTAAATATATATCCCAACAATCCCCCACTTATATTTCAAAACATTGAGCAAGTGATATACAGTTGTGCATAAGCAAAGGTGCCTTTCGACTTGAACCTCTACATAGTGTTAAACTTTCTAAGTATCAGGTAACTAGAGTGACTCGCATCTTGAACTCTAACTAATACTAGATTATTCAGCACACACAACTATATCTAGAGTAAAGTTCTTATGTTCGCACATTAAGGCCATGTGTTTATCCCTTTTTTAACGAACGGTCTAGAGAAGTGCCCAAGTTCTCATAGAAGGCGGCCACACCTTCACATCCGTATAGGTGAGTCTATCAAGAATACTCCTGTGTATTCCACTCTAATTTAAGAGCTATAGACATCATTAAGAGTTTAAACACTCAACCTGTTTCCCACTTCAGGATATCATGCTATGGGAATGCATGACTCTATCATATCATTTGTAACTTCGTCTAGTCCCTTTGAACCTATTTCTAGGTTGGGTATCCATTACAAATGACTCAACTTCTCATGGGCAAAAGTCCCATACTTTTAGAGATATTCCATATCTTTTCTCTTGCTAATCCTTTCACAAAGTATCGCCTATATTTCCTTCGAGACCTTACATGATCTACTCTAACAACACCAGTTGTGAGAAATTCTCTAACTGTGTCGTGCTTTCGACGTATCTGTCGATTCTTATTGTTATTATAACAATTCTCTACTACTCCGATAGCCGCGGTACTATCGCAGTGGATCAAAGTGGCTGGTATCGGTTTTTCCCGTCTTCGAAATGTCCGACAATAGACTCTTGACCATCCCGCCTTTTCACTAGATCTCGCTAGTGCCATCAATTCGGCCTCCATCGTAGATTGGGCTATAATTGTCTGTTTCTTTGATCTCCAAGATACAACGCCCCCGGTAATAGTAAAAACATATCCTTTGGTGGCCTTGGAATCATCTGATAGAGTGTTCCAATTAGCATCGCTAAATCCTTCAAGGACTGCGGGATACCTCTGATAGTGTAATCCTAGGTTTGTGGTTCTTTTCAGATACCGCATAACCCTCTCAATAGCATCCCAGTGTTCCAAACTAGGATTACTGGTAAACCTGCACAAAACTCCCACTGCATATGCAATGTCTGGTCTAGTACAATTAGTTGCATAACGCAGACTGCCTATTATACTAGCATATTCAGATTGTCTAACACTTTCTCCAGTGTTCTTAAACAATTTCACACTAGGATCAAAAGGAGTACAAACAGGTGTATAATCAAAATATTCATACTTCTTCAGAATTTTTCAATGTAGTGAGATTGATCCAAACAAATACCACTATTAGTTCTAGTTATTTTGATTCCCAAGATTACACTAGCTTCACCCAAATCTTTCATGTCAAAATTCGAACTAAGCATGCTTTTAGTTTCATTGACAACAGATAAATTGGAACCAAATATCAACAAATCATCTACGTACAAGCAAACAATCACACACACATCATTCTCAGATTTATAGTAGATGCATTTGTCACCCTCATTTATTCTGAAGTTATTTGAAATCATTAAATTATCAAATTTCTCATGCCATTGTTTATGAGCTTGTTTCAAACCATAAAGAGACTTTTCTAGCTTACATACTTTGTGTTCTTGTCCAGGAATTACAAAACATTCAGGTTGTTCCGTGTAAATTTCCTCTTCTAGTTCACCATTCAAAAAAGCAGTTTTAACATCCATTTGGTGAATAAAAAGATTATGAGCAAAGAAGACAACAAGACAATCAAAACACGTATAGAAGTTAATCTAGTAACAGGAGAATAAGTATCAAAAAAGTCTACGTTCTCTCATTGCCTAAATCCTTTAGCAACCAGTCTAGCCTTATACTTATCTACTGTTCCATCAGTTTCGGTTTCCTTTTAAAAACCCATTTACAACCTATAGGCTTACTACCCGGGAGGTAAATATACCATACGCCAAGTTCCATTAGACATATGAGAATCCCATTCATTATCTACGACTTCTTGCCGTAAACTAGACTCTACGTAACTAAACGCCTCTTGTAAATTAGAAGGTTCTTCCTCTACAGCGTAAAATTCAAAATCGGGATTTTTATCTTTTGTCTCAGTCCTAGCTCTTTTACTGCATCTAGGTTCAAATTCAGTGATCCTAGTTTCTTCACTTCTAGGTTCTAATAATCTAGGTTCAGAATCAGCAATAGGTAAAGTACTAGGTATTGAACCCCCACTATTACCCCCACTACTTCTAGATTTAAAAGGAAATCTCTCTTCAAAGAAATAAACATCAATAGATTCAATAATAACCTTATTATTAATATCAAAGAACCTATAAGCTTTACTGTTTTGAGCATAACCAATAAAAACACATTCATAAGCTCTACTTTCTAACTTATGTCTTTTAGGATCAGGTTTCCTAACAAAAGCTAAACAACCCCAAACTCTAAAATAAGAGACATTAGGTTTTCTATTTCTCCAAAGTTCATAAGGAGATATCATAGTTTTATTATTGGGAATGCGGTTCAAAACATGGCAAACAGTCAACAAACATTCACCCCACCAATGAGAAGCAGCACCAAACTAAGCAAACAAGCAACAGTCAATTCAAGAAGAGTACGATTCTTTCTTTCATTTTTACCGTTCATTTGAGGATTATATGGAGCAGTTCTTTCATGTATAATGCCATTAGTTTGGTAAATTTCGGTAAAAGGAGCAGAATCATATTCAAGTGCCTCTATCACTACGAAACCTCTTAATTTTTCTACCAAATTGATTTTCAATTTCAAAGCAATAAAGATTTTAAACTTTTCAATAGCTTCATTCTTATGGCTCAACAAATAAACATACGTATAATTAGAACAATCATCAATGAACGTCATAATATATCTCTTGCCATTTCTAGTTAGGATACCTTCATATTCACACAAATCGAATGTATTAAATCTAGAGGTTTGGATTCTCTTACTGACAGATTTATGTGAGGTCTTGGTTATTTTTGCTTGACTACAGTATTCACATTTTTCAAATTCATTTTCAGAAAATTCAGGGAGAACACCTAACTTTCTCATGTTATTTACTAACTTTTTACCCACATGACAAAGCCTACCATGCCAAACATTAAAATTGCAAACCATATAAGAAGAAGAATCAATTTTATTCATAGCATCAACATTAAGCTTAAACATTCCATCAGTAGCATAACCCTTTCCTACAAAATTCTTATTCTTAGTTATAGTGTAAATATCATACCCAATAGTTTGATACAACCCAGCCTTGTTGAGAAGATAGACGGAAACAAGGTTCTTTCTCATTTCTGGAGTGTGAAGAACATCTTTCAGCATGAGTGTCTTCCCAGAAGTAAACTTCAACTCTACCGTACAGAACCTTTCACCACAAAGTCTTTGTGAGAGTCTCCCAACAACACTTTCTTATCCTTGGTTTCAGCATAAGTCTTAAACATGGACCTATCAAAACAACAATGACGTGAAGCACCACTGTCTATCCACCACCCATCGGATCCACCAAACATGTAGAACTCTGGATCAGAGACCATGGCAATTATAACGTCACCCACAACATTAGCTTGTGCTTTATTCTTTTCCTTGTTAAACCTGCAATTCCTAGCCATGTGGTTTGGTTTATTACAGGTATAACAAAGAAACTCAGAATTGGAATTCTGTCTGTTTTTCGATGGGTGTTGATTCTTGTTTTGATTATGCCTTCCTCCTTTCTTTTGGTTCGGGTTAGGTTTCATATCCCTTTTCTTAGGTTTCAAACTCGGATGAGTCTTATTGTTAGAAACAATGAGAATCTCTTCCTTCTTATCTTGTTTCCGAGCTTCTTCCTCAACCCTGAGCTTAACAATCAAACTTTCAAGAGAAAATTATTTAGTCTTGTGATGCAAGGAATTACGAAAATCTTTCCAGCTAGGTGGTAACTTGTTAATCATTACAGAAACTTGAAATTGTTCATCAGTTTTCATACCTTCGGTCAGAATTTCATGGGCAATTTTTTGAAGTTCATGAGCCTGTGCAACAACTGATCTATCATCCACCATTTGGTATCTCAAATACCGGCTCACATCATACTTCTTTGAACCAGCTTCCTCGGTGTCATATTTTTTCTGTAATGCATCCCATACATCTTTAGCAGTTTCAAAAGTTGAATAATACTCATATAAATCATCAGATAATGCATTAAGAATGTAGTTTTTGCAATCAAATTCATCATCGACCCATTTGTCAACGGCCTTCTGTTTGTCCTCAGAAGTTTGAGAAACAACTTCTTTGGCACCACTGGTAGGAGGTGGATCAGTAGCAGCAGCAGCATCAACCTTATCAGCAACAGAAGTCTTATCAGCACCAGGTTCCAGGGTTCCAGGATGAACACTCGACACAATCATATGCAACTTCATGAGTTTGAGATAAAAGAACATCTTCAGCTTCCATCTTCTGAAATGCAGCCCTTCAAATTTGAAAGGCTTGTTGGTATCATCAACGCGCTTCTTTTCAACCTCCATAGCAAAATCAAACACCTTAAAATTGTTGGAAACAAAGCACAAAAATAGATTACAGAATGATGAATCCCAAACAGCTGAGTCGCGGACTAGGTCGCTATCTTTAAGGTGTTTCGCGACTCTGCCTCTTGATTGTGCTAGCAGTCAATTCTTTGTCGAAAACCCTATGGGATAAAACAGCTGATACTCTCTTGTTCGATTTCTCTGCACGATAAGAAATCAAACCAACAACTACTCTTTCTTCACTTGCTCAGAACTCAATAATAGATGAAAAACAATTGTTATTCATCTTCTCCAGAAACTGTTCTTTTATAACTCAAAAAGAAATCAATACGGTTTTAATGAATATAAATTTGTAATTAGTGCTCACTGAAAATCCTCCATAACAGTCATAAAAAGGTAACAATATAATTACCAAAAATTAATAGAGTTAATTAGAGAATATTAAGTAGAAAAACCGTTTTGGAAATCAAGAGTTAAAACCTGCAAAAACTCAGTTTCTGAATCACCAGACCTCTCAAGACCCCAAGGCCCCGCTCTCCAGGATTTTATTAAGTAATATAGATATATATATAATATACCTAGTCAAATGTGTGGGGTGAGACTTGAACCCAAGTCTATAGTGTGGGAGCCCAAAATTATACCACCACACTATTTCTCTAAGTTTGATACAATATTACAAAACTATGTTTTTAAATATATATCCCAACAATTGATTTTGATGATATACTAACAGCTTGTTTCTTTCCAAAGTGATATAAAGATTTAGCTCTCAGAACATCAGCAACTGAACTTCTCCTTATTGGAACTGTTCCTTTTGGACAATTGTCCCCTCTTCTATGCCACGTTTGCCATGCACGTCCCTTCTCCTTATGATTCTCTCCATCATAAGTATTACTTTCATTGATTGTCTTCTTATTGTTGAAAAATCTTCTCATTAACTCTTCTTTTCTTTCATCTCTTAATCTTGGTCTCTTTGGTGGCACCCTCTAGTAACACAAACGCAACATGCCGAAAAGAAAGAAAGTAAGAAACGAGCTAGAGATTGAAAGAGAGAGACACATTTCGATCGGGTTTTGATAATAAGTAGTCATGTATATATACCTGGATTTTGTGGTTCTTCAAAAGAGGATGATCCAAAGCTGGTTGTTTGCGTTTATGAACACAATTTATGATATCTCCATCTAGGCTCTACAAATTAAAATATAAAGAAATTAAAAAAAAATAACGAAACCCAAGTTGACATACCTAGCTATAAAAGAGAAAAATGTCAAGAAAACATGAAAAAATAAACCAACTGTTCAAAAAGTGCATACCTCAATAGTTTTTCACAAATATTAACACACCTCTTGTTTGCTTGTCTTCCCAACTTGGTTAGACTAAGAATTATATTCACATATATATATGTAATTACATTACTTGATTTACAAAGATAAAATATTAAAGAAATAAAGGAGAATTAAGAGAAAATAAAATATAATAATTACTACTCCTAATTTATATGATACAAAATATATTGCATGATCTTCGGTATCTTCCAATCTTGGTGTGTATATCTTCAATATATTCTGATATTTATGTCTGCAAATCTTCTTGATATGTGTGGGCCCATATATACACATCTAATAACATCTAATACCCCCCCTCAAGTTGGAGGTGGAGGAGAAATATCGAGAACACCCAACTTGGTAGTTAACCGAGTATATAGTTCGGCACCTAGAGGTTTGGTAAAAATATCAGCGATTTGATCGGCTGATTTTATATAACGTGGAGTAATGAGATTACTCTGAATCTTCTCACGAATGAAATGACAATCGATTTCAATGTGCTTGGTTCGTTCATGGAAGACAGGATTTTCAGCGATATGAATTGCTGCTTGACTATCACAATAAAGTGTGAAAGGTTCTGAAATAGGAATATGAAGGTCCCGGAAAAGATACTTTAACCACTGTAATTCAGCAGTTAAATTTGCCATGGCCCTATATTCGGCTTCGGCGGAAGATCGAGAAACAGTTGGTTGTTTCTTAGATTTCCATGAAATGGGGCTATCTCCCAACATGGTGAAGTAACCCGTTGTTGAGCGATGAGTGGTTGGACAACCAGCCCAGTCTGAATCGTTATAACCCCGTAAATGAAGAGAGCTTTTAGCGGACAAAAGAATCCATGTACAATAGTTCCCTTGAGATAACGCAAAACACGTAAAGCTGCATCATGATGAGCAGTTCTAGGATGTTGCATAAATTGACTTAAAATATTCACTACATAGGTGATGTCTGGCCGAGTAACAGTTAGATACAATAGTCGACTAATAAGTCTACGATATGGTGTAGGGTCAGACAATGGTTCACCATCTGTAGGTTTGAGGCGAAGATTTTTCTCCATGGGAAAAGTAACTACTTTGGATGCAGTTAGCCCCATATCTTTTAAAAGATCAACAATGTATTTTCTTTGACAAAGAAATATACCTTGATCTGAACGGGAAACTTCAATCCCTAAAAAGTATTGTAAGCGTCCCAGATTTTTAAGCGAAAACCGCTTTTCTAAAGACACTTTGAATTTTGATATAGAGGTTTCATCATTACCTGTGATGATAATATCATCTACATATACTAAAACGTATATATATGTAGATCCGTGATTATAAGTAAAGAGTGAATAATCTGATTTAGATTGTTGAAAACCTTCACTAATAAGTGCAGACGAAAATGTAGCAAAGCATTGTCGAGATGCTTGTTTTAAACCATATATAGATTTATTTAGGCGACATACTTGCGTGCCATCTGAACTTTCAAATCCTGGTGGCAGTTTCATGTATACCTCTTCTTCCAAATCTCCTTGAAGAAAAGCATTATTTACATCAAGTTGATGTAAGTGCCATCCACGAATTGCAGCCAAAGAAAGTAAAACTCTTACTGTTACTAATTTTTATGACAGTGCAAAGGTTTCATGAAAATCGATACCTTCGACTTGTGTATAACCTTTGGAAACTAATCGGGCTTTATATCTTTTGATTGATCCATCTGGATTATATTTTATTTTGTATACCCATTTACAACCAATCGCTGTTTTTCCTTTAGGTAAGGATTGCTTTGTCCAGGTATTATTTTGTTTATGAGCATGTACCTCATTGAACATCGCATCTCTCCATATTGGAATTTTGATGGCTTGGCGATAATTAGTGGGCACGTCAGTGACTAAAACCTTTGTGAGAAATGTCTTATGTTGTTCAGACATTTTATTATAAGAAAGGAAATGATTAAGAGGATATTTTGGACCCTCTAAAATAGGAGTGTTCATCACTTTGCATATATAATCTTTTAGATATTTTGGAGGATTACGATCCCTAATGGGACGTGATGATATTCGCTCATTAATTTGGGATCCATTTAACGTGGATTCATTTGATGGTGACAATCCAGGAGATGTCACTGAAGAAGAATGTGACTCACTTATGGATAAAGGAGTTGTACATTGAGTGTCTTCGGTCGATGTACATCCTTGTGATGAGGAAGATAAATTTCCTGGCGAATGAAAGGGAGTAATAGTCGTACTTCGTGGAGAAGTAGGGATTGTGACGTTTTTATCCGATTCATGTTCATTACCATTTTCTAACTCTTCCAAATACTGATCAGGATCATTGAATTGGTTTGATTCCGGCGATGGTGAAATCGCATTGCCATACAGAAATGTTCGTTCATGAAATATGACATCTCTTGATGTATAGATTTTCTTTGTTTCTAAATCAAAGATCTTATAACCTTTTTGATTGTATGGATACCCAATAAAAATTCTTGGCTTTGCTCGAGCATCAAATTTATGAGAAGGACTTGTGTTGCGAGCAAAACATAAACAACCAAATACTCTAAGATGTGAATAATTTGGCGATGATCCGAAAAGAACTTCATTTGGAGATATGTAATTGAGTACTGGTGTGGGCATCTTATTGATCAAATACCCTGCGACCATAATACATTCTCCCAAAAATTCTAATGGTAATCTTGCTTGAAAACGTAGTGATCTTGCTACATTAAGTAGATGACGGTGTTTGCGTTCTACAACACCATTTTGTTATGGAGTGTATACACAACTCCGTTGATGTAAAACTCCATTCTGGAGAAACCATTGTTGTAAGTCCTTTGTCAGGAATTCGGTTCCATTATCGGAACAAAATTTTTGAATCTGGGGAATATAAATTTTTCCAGATCCATACGAGATAGTGCCAATTTTTGATTTATACTGATTTATCACAAAATTAAAAAAATAATCTAAATATTTTTTTGTTTCAGATTTTGAATTCATCAAGAATACCCAAGTGCAACGTGTAAAATCATCAACAATGGTAATAAAATATCGTGCACCATTTAAAGATGGAACCGAAAACGGTCCCCATAAATTGGTAGGCCTGGAAATGATGTTTATATTAATGCCTACGAGTGATAACCGCAAGTGCACGGCGTCTATCGGAGACGTGGCAAGTACGGGTCGAACCACGAGACTTGTGGTGCTGATATGTTGATCAAGGCTTCCTAAACGAGTTTCTAGTGAAGTGGTAACACAATTGTAGTTGTCGAAGCGGCGAGGTTGAGTGCATGAGTCTAAACTAAGGCAAGGAAGTAAATTGTAACAAATTAGAAGCTACCAGGCGGTGAATTCACCACCCGAACCTATGCTAAGGCGTTCCTAATCAAGTTATATTCTTGGTTCATTCCAGGGAAGAACACCATGATAATGTCTTGACTAATCTTACACACTCCCCCTAGTATAGAGTGTCTTCTTACGGTACACTCTATCACGGGGTCATGTGCTCAAATAGCTAAATCATTCTAAGACAATGAAGCATAACAAGAACAATAAAAAGAAGATGAATTTCTTGGCATATTATCAGGGGTTTCAACAACACCCTGGCTAAGAACTTAGAACATAATTAAACTGAAAATAACACAAATTACACTACAATGGTGCTCTGGCTAGCCCAGGCATGAACCCTAACACACACAGAACACTTCTATTTATACATGCAAGGAAAACCCCAAAACCCTAATTCTCAAATCAAAGAATTAAGGTCATACCCTCTCGCCCATCTTGCTTGAATCGTACTCCTCTCTTGTCTACTCGGCTCTGCAACTCCTTTGATGTTGATGTTAGAGAAACCCTAATACTAGTTATCTCAACCCTAGCCTCTAAGTTAGAAGAAGCTACGGGTAAAGATGGCTAGAACTAGGGTGATGGACGAGTTGTTGAGGCGGCTGTTGTGCTGACAAGAGATGGTGGTGATGGTTCTGTCAGGGAGAGTGAGGAGGTGAAGAAGAGCAGAGCTCTGCTCTGGGTTTTCTCTGATGGAGACGGGAGATGAAGAAAGAGAAAGATGGAAAAGAAATGGGTTTTCTCGATAGGGTATAGGTGTTGGGGATTTCGTTGTGAAGCAGGCGCAGCAGAGATCGATGTGCCAGCTGAAGCGAGCGTTGGATGCGGCTGGGAGAGATCTGGACGGCCGAGGGATAATTGGGGCGGTTTGGTGTTGCACGGGAGCAGCGAACTTCGATGCGCGTGGAGGCAGCGACCGTTGGATGTAGCTAGGCGAGATCTCAACGGCTTGGAAGAGATGGGCTCGGATCCGGAGTCGGGTCTTGGCTAGCTCGAGTCCATGTCTTGTAAGTTGGATTGCGACCGATGCGCGCGCGGGGGCTTCGGGGCTTTCCGCTCCATAGATACTTGCCTCCGATTCTTCGCTCTTTTGGCTCCTCGATTTCTCCGAGCTTTATTTACTACCTAAAAACACAAAATTAATTAATACAAATATTTATTCTTGAAAACAAATAAAATACGAGAATGCTGGGATAATATCCGGATTTCGAGCACAAAAGATGAGTAAAATGCCAATAAAAAGGTATATAAATATGCAATATTTGGCACTCATCAAATACCCCCAAACACGAATTTTACTTGTCCTCAAGTGAAACGAGAAATTAGGAAATCCTAACTATACCCTGTCGCGCAGTCTCTCGAATGCATTTAGCGTATGCACTAAGCCTTTAAACCCCTAGGTGTCCCTAGTGGACGAGTTGTAGTCTCGTGAGGGTTTACCAGAGGTGTACCCACAAAACCTTCTCCAATTTCAGAGTGTAAAAGAGTCTCAAGCATCCAAGGAGCTATGAGGACATAGAGTTTCTGCATGCTAGTAATAGAAGTTAGAACTACCAAAGAACGCATTCTCATCCTTAAGTTGTTGAGCGAGAAGTAACCATACCATATGAAAGAATTCGGATTCGATTGTGATCATAAGCCTCGACACGCCTCACCATTAGGGTTTTATGATAATTGCACTCAAAAAGATCGCTTTTTTAGTCTCTCATGTGTGCAGCGGGAATAAAGAGAGAAATCCCGCACACGTTGTAGGTAAGAAGGATAACCTTCCGAAATAATTTCTGGAGACTCCACAGAGTTGTGGACAAAAAGAATCTTTTCCTGATGATCTCTAAGAAAGGAAATCAACCATTAGCAAGGATGGGAGTACTCACTTACCTTCTCACCCGATCGACAATTAATATCACTCTCTCATAAGAACCATAGAAACGTCTTCAATCTTCGGTCTTCAACTGTTGATGACGAACTTCTGAACTTTACAAAAACTTGATGATTTTTTTTTTTTTTTTTTTTTTTTTAACTTACAATAAAACAATAAAACTCAATTTTTCACAAACTTCATTAATTCTCATCCTATTTTCTTTTCTTTTCTTTGTTGCTTGTAACCTTGGACTATCTCAACTTTTCTTTCAATATTCGATGATGCTCCGTTTGCGACGACGATGATGTGTTTCTATGGGTCTCGTTGATTGAGAGAGAGAGTGATGCTAACGCAAATCGATATTTAGAAGGAGTTATTGTCTTTAAACGTCACCCTCATGATTGACAAAAACTAGCACTCAAGAGATCAAAAGTAGTCTGAAATTGGTGCGAAGTTGGGTAGCTCACCATTCTACCCGGAATTGACGTACGGTGACACACACTCTAACGACTTTTCTAGAAAGTTGCAAAAAATTGAAGGTTGGTGCCTCACTTGATGTAAAATGGGTAGTCTCCACTATGGGTGATCACAATTCTACTACCGAATATCTAAACAACACCTAATTCGCCCTCAGGTATGGTTAAATCCAACTTTAACGCTCTAATCAACTAAGAAACCCGATTGCGTTTCAAAGATTTCCAAATTTGTTATTTCGGTGGACTCTCTATGTAAACATAGCTAGAAGCATGCTAGTGACTCTAAAATCTCTAAAAGTTGGAGGTTTTTACAAAAAGAGTTTTTATTTTTTTTTTTTTTTTTTTTTTTTTTTTTTTTTTAACTTACAATAAAACAATAAAACTCAATTTTTCACAAACTTCATTAATTCTCATCCTATTTTCTTTTCTTTTCTTTGTTGCTTGTAACCTTGGACTATCTCAACTTTTCTTTCAATATTTTGATGATGCTCCGTTTGCTGACGATGATGTGTTTCTATGGGTCTGTTGATTGAGAGAGAGTGATGCTAAGCGCAAACCGATATTTAGAAGGAGTTTTCGTCTTTAAACGTCACCCTCATGATTGACAAAAACTAGCACTCAAGAGATCAAAAGTAGTCTTTGAAATTGGTGCGAAGTTGGGTAGCTCACCATTCCTACCAGGAATTGACGTACGGTGACACACACTCTAATGACTTTTCTAGAAAGTTGCAAAAATTGAAGGTTGGTGCCTCACTTGATGTAAAATGGGTAGTCTCCACTATGGGTGATCACAATTCTACTACCGAATATCTAAACAAAGACCTAATTCGCCCTCCGGTATGGTTAAATCCAACTTTAACGCTCTAATCAACTAAGAAACCCGATTGCGTTTTCAAGTACTTCCAAATTCTCGTTATTTCGGTCGGACTCTCTATGTAAACATAGCTAGAAGCATGCTAGTGACTCTAAAATCTCTAAAAGTTGGAGGTTTTTACAAAAAGAGTTTTTATTTTTTATTATTTATTTATTTATTTTTTTTTTAAATCTAGAAGAAGGAAAACAAAAAGACTAAAAACTCTAAATGCAAATGCACCCCCAAACCTAAATCAAACATTGTCCTCAATGTGTCAACAGATAGGAAAAATTTAAACAGTCACATACCATGAGAACTATGTTGAGTAGAGAAAAGGGAAGAGATTACCGGATGTCGGCGGGAGCACGGTTAGAGCTTCACTAGTCAAGGCTAGAATCCAACATTCTCAGTGGAGATCATATCGGATTAGCACAATATATGTACAAGAAGATTCAACCGAATCAAGAAAAGAAAATTTAACAAGTCCTACTGGATTATATACAATGAAAATTCACCATATACCAACAATCTAAAGAGTTGAGGATCAACCCAATAGAAAATATGTACAAACATCAACAGCCTTACACAAATATAAAATGAGAGTGCAAGTAAGGCTGTATATGGGAGTGAGTTTCCCCCAAACCTAAACTTGTCAACAGGTGCGGTTTTGAGCACAAAATCTTGCAAATTTAAAGGTACATCATGCAAAAGGTCTAACTCAAAATGAGTTTTGTTAAGAACAGGCAGACATACACATTCCAACTGTGGCTCCTTAAGAGTGTTATACTTTGATGCAAAATAGTCCAAGAGGACTTGGGAAGCACAAAGCTCTAGGCCTAAGTTAGGCATTTTCAGAAAAGTTGGTTTTGCAATTTTGTTACAAACTACACCTAGGTTTGGTGGAGGAGTTTCAATCTGTGACTCAGGAGAGAGGTTAGGTACATCTAAGTTGTTTTCATGTATAAAATCATTTGCACCATTATACACTTTCCTAAAGTCGACACGAGGTAAATCATGCTCACCAAAGATAGAACAATTCGTCAATCACCATGTCATGATCATCAGAGCAGGCAACATATTGTGATATGGAAAGGGAATCAGACACAACAATAATATCATGATCCAAAAGAACATTAGTGTCAACAGAAGATTCATCCTTTCCTAAGTCACAAACAAGTTGTGAAGCATGCTCACATTCACCGAAGAATTTTACAAACCCAAGCTCGAATCAATATCACATATATGAATGTTAGAAGAAGTATCATTCATAGGGTTCACGAAGAGACGCCTAACGTCTCGAACCAAAAGATGCCATCATATTTTCTCGCATGCACATGCTCTTCTAACATATCATATTCATCATCATCATCATCATAACAAAAATGCATTTTCCTATTAGTATTTCTAGTATACTCATTTACCTCTAGATTAGGTTCATATTCAGTGTTAGTTGCATGAGTAGGAATAGAAACACTATTTTCAAGATTTACTTTATTAGGGACAATAATCATCCTATCATGAAGTGCCTTCCATTCTTCCTTTTCTAAATGAATAAGGTTCATCTTTAAGAACATGTGACATTGTTCAATGGAGGGAGAGTCTTCAATAGTGGGTATGCATGTTTCATATGAATAATCATTAAATGGTTGTGCACATGGTTCACTAGAGAAGGGATGATCATGCATGTTGCTATATGGATGGTCATGTATTGCATTCAGTTCAAGCCTAGCATTTTGCTCCATGAGAGTTTCCATTAGTGATTGTAAACAAAGAGTCGGGGGAGTATAAAATTGTTCAACTCCCACTCTGTGGTGACTGATACATGTGCTCATGATGGTTAGGGTATGAGTATCCAAGGTCAGGGCCCTTAGAAGGCTCATAATATTCCCTAAAATCACTATGGTATGTGGGGAGTTCATACTGTGAAGCATGTGATAGGTGTGATAAACACCTAATTTTATATCTAGTATTTATGCTTTCTTTGCGAGTTTTCATGTAAATTATGTATCTTATGTGTGAATTTGAGTTTGTTAGGTACTTTGGAGTCGTTTGGAGCGAAAATGGCAAAAAGGTCAATTCATGGGCATGTTTTATGTGGAGGCGGCTAAGTCGTACAAGGAGGCGAATAATGAACCTGTCAGTTCGAGGGAACCGACAAGGCAAGTATGAGCTGGGTTACCCTTATCCATAAACTGGATGTTGGTAGCAATTTTGGTTCCTACATCGCCCTAAATCTAAGAGTTTCTCAAGCATTGACCTACTTCTCTAATTCAGAGAAGAAAGAAAACAACATGGTGGCTGCTGTGTGCCTGAGATGCAGAAATCATGAATTGAAGAAGAGATTGAATGGGTGTGATTCTCTGTTGTTTTTGTGTGAATTCAAAAGCGAGTGATCATACAACTGTTAGTGATAAACTCAGGGGGTTTCGTTCAAATTCGAGTTGGTAGAGCAGTTGTTGTTGTAATTGACTCTTAAACAACACAGGGAGAAGAAGATGGTGATGAGAAGTCAATAAAGAACAAATCGATGGAATTTGATGTTGAATCGAGAAATGGGGGAACTAAGGTTTGATCGGCTGTGTATCAAAGGTTCGAGATCGAGAATCGGTGAGGGGTATTTCATCTTGTTGTTGTTGTTCTTTGAGAGAAGATGGAGGAGGAGGGATTGAAGCTTTTCTTCGTTAATCCGAGAACAACAAGGAGATGGAGATTCTTGGAGTTTCTTTGTGGAGATTGCCTTTGAATGAAGACTGGTGGAGAAGTTGTACTTAATTGAAGATGGGTTTCACTCGAGTTGAGTCTTAGCCGCGATTCTGCTAGGGATTGAGATGGTTGTTGCTTAGGAAATTAGTTTGAAGAATTAGTGGGGTTGATTTGGCACCGTTGGTCTTTGTGGTCTCAATTTCGGTATGGAATTGCAGTGGAGCTTTAGAGATGGTGATGAAGCAACTTTGTTGCGGTATGCGGTGTGCAAGTGTAGCTGTAGGAGATGGCTATTGATGGCATGAGGTACTAGTGCTTGTGAAGAACAGATGGAGGTCAAGACTGCAGGTGGTGGATATGCTTGTGGAGATAAGAGCTTGATTGAGTTCGATTTGGCCGGGAATTGGTGGTATGTCAGGTGCAAGTATTGGAGCCGATGCACGATAGTGATCTGGTTTGAGCTGCAAAGAATGGCATGATGCCTAGAATGTGCAAGGCTATGTGTGAAGCCAAAGGTACGGCGTTTAGCGAGGAAGTTAAGATTGCAAGTTATCTTTGCAATGAAGTGGAGATCTTTGAAGTTATTGCTTTTGAGCAATTGAAGTCACATTTGGATGGTATTGGGTTGTGTTTCAATGGAGTTTGATTTGGAGCCACAGATTGATTAATGGTGTTCTTTGTGTTATGAAATCGGGTAGCTGTTGGTCATGATCGGGCAAGAAGTCGCAATGGAACCGACACCGTGTTGGTGCTTGGCTCGACGAGAGAAGGGAATGAGAAGAATTGAAGTGCGAGCGATTGAGGATTGTGGTTGGAGCTGCAATTTAGATGGCGGTTAAGATGAATTGTGCTGTGTGAAGCTCGAGGCAAGGAATCTGATGACTGAGATGATTATGGCTAATGAAAGAATGGCCTGGACTGGGTTTCGCAGCTGCGAGGAGTAAATCGAAGTTGCAGGCTGTGAAGAGTTGTAGTTAGCTATGTTTACAGCTAACAAGAAGTAGTTGCAGGCTGATCTCGCAAGCCTAGGATGAAATGGCAGTTCCGATTGCAGTTATGGGATGCAATTCTGGCAAGGATTGGAGTTGAACTGGGAGAGTAGAAGGCCGGGTTGATGCATTTGTAGGTGAGGTACGAGATCTAGATCTTTGCTGCAAGTGCGGTTTATGTGCGGTTGAGTGGGCTTTGTTGTAGTCAAGCTTTACGAGTTGGTGACGATAAAACAGAGTCAAGAAGCTACAGAAGTGTGTTGGAGATGTTTGTGCAAAGCCCAACAGTGTGGCTTATGTGGGCTTGGTTGTGTGTAGAGCCCAGTTGATAGTTTGGTTTGGCAATTAGCAGCCCAAGTTTGGGTTCAGTGGTTATGCTAGATCCAAATTATGTGCACAGGTAATGGCATCCAATTCCTAGCTCACAGGAGTGCTCCCAGAACAAACACAGCACAAGTTTTGTGCTCAGAACACAGAGCAACAAAGACTTAGAATCATAAAGAAACAACCATTATTAGCATATGTCAAGTACCCAATGATTTTAACAACACATGGAGCTAAGCTCAAAGAGATGACACACCAATTCTTAGCCAAAATCACATAGGAGTGCACAACATTGGTTAAACAACAACAATTACACACAATGCCTAGCACTTGGGGTGCTTTGCACAAAGACAAGAAAAGCAAAGAATTTGTACAGGTTGGCAAATGAACACAACACAAAGCAGCACAAACTCACAGAAATGATACCTGGTTTGCAATACCAAGCACAGCCCAGATAGCTTATGCACAGGTTGTCAAGGGAGACACAACACACGACTCTATATGCGGCTCTGGTTTGCACTAATGAGCAAGGCACTTTTGCACTCGGCTCGGCCTAGGTTGGCAGTTCTCACGGGCGAGCACACACGTAAATGCTTCTATTTACACAAAGACAGACTTAGCATGCTAGTGCACTCAGCAAAGCGAGACTCATGAGATCAAAAGGCATAGCACGAGTGGCGGGTAAACAAAGAGAGTGTATGGTGCAAGTGAGATGCTAAAATTGGTGCAAAGATGCACGAAGCAACAGAGTTGTTTCAACAGGGTCTCACAGATGGCCTAACAATCAAGAGAAAATGATGCAAATAGCAAATCACAGCTCACACAATGACACAAACAAATGGCGTTTAACACAGTTTACAACAGATTGGATATCTTCGGTTCAGAGCATGCATACATGTGCGAAATGATGGTTCACGATCTAAAGATACAAAGACAAGGTTAAGCATTCACTTCGAGAGATTCAAGGTTGAACACTATCGACAAAACAGGTCGGTTGCATCAACTCACTTAGTTGATGTCAACAGTCTGAGTTGATGTCAACTATCTCAGTTGACTTCAACTCAGATTCTTCACAGGCTAAGTTCAGGGTATGCACAGCACAGGGCAGATAGCTCAAAGGGGTATAGCACAGGCCTTGTAAAGGCCAAGAGTTCACAGCCAAGGCAAACCAGGTTGCACTCAGGCTCAACAGCTACAGGGGCTGGAGTTGAGCATAGGGCTGATGCAAGGGAAGGCTAACCAGCACAGAACATACAACAGGGTATCACACAGGCACAAACAAAGATGCTCAAGGTGTGTGGACTACCTAGCATAGGTTTATCATGCAAGGCACCAGGGCAGCTAGTTTGTCAGCAACATGCACATAGATAATTTCTCATGCTAAGCTCACATTTCACAGCAATATGCATATAGATATCAAATCTCAGCAAACATTCATTCAAATAACATCAGTTCAAATACCAACCGAGTTTAGGCCAAATAACAACCGTGTTTGCTCTCTATCGCTTTTCCTTGCTTCAAGAAGAAGACAAAGATGTACCTGTTGCTCAACACGAAGTTTAGTACCCGGGAATATGCGGGTTAAAGCACAGCACTGCAAGTTGAGCTATCACAGAGAGTGAGCTCAGCAATACAGCTGTGTGGCAACAGCTTAAGCTCGGCAGACTCGAGCTCAGCTGAAGTGGGGTGGTGAGTGCACAGAGTGTGACATCTAGAGATGTGAGTGCAAGTGCAAGAGCTAGTGCACAGCTGAAGATGCAATTAAAAGACAACAACTATGTTATACTATCAAAAGATTAAAAACAAAGATACAAATGACAGACTAAGGTATACTACTACAGGACTAAAAGGAATAAAACAAAGTGAATATGTACAAGGTTGAGTGAATCTCAGTAAAGATAGGCCAATGATCAACAGGGCACACGCCAAGTCCCCGGCAGCGGCGCCAAAAACTTGGTAGGCCTGGAAATGATGTTTATATTAATGCCTACGAGTGATAACCGCAAGTGCACGGCGTCTATCGGAGACGTGGCAAGTACGGGTCGAACCACAGAGACTTGTGGTGCTGATATGTTGATCAAGGCTTCCTAAACTGAGTTTCTAGTGAAGTGGTAACACAATTGTAGTTGTCGAAGCGACTGAGGTTGAGTGCATGAGTCTAAACTAAGGCAAGGAAGTAAATTGTAACAAATTAGAAGCTACCAGGGCAGTGAATTCACCACCTGAACCTATGCTAAGGCAGTTCCTAATCAAGTTATATTCTTGGTTCATTCCAGGGAAGAACACCATGATAATGTCTTGACTAATCTTACACACTCCCCCTAGTATAGAGTGTCTTCTTACAAGACACTCTATCACAGGGTCATGTGCTCAAATAGCTAAATCATTCTAAGACAATGAAGCATAACAAGAACAATAAAAAGAAGATGAATTTCTTGGCATATTATCGGGGTTTCAACAACACCCGGCTAAGAACTTAGAACATAATTAAACCGAAAATAACACAAATTACACTACAATGGTGCTCAGCAGCCTGAGGCATGAACCCTAACACACCTGAGAACACTTCTATTTATACATGCAAGGAAAACCCCAAAACCCTAATTCTCAAAACAGACAATTAAGGTCATACCCTCTCGCCCATACTGCTTGAATCGTACTCCTCTCTTGTCTACTCGGCTCTGCAACTCCTTTGATGTTGATGTTAGAGAAACCCTAATACTAGTTATCTCAACCCTAGCCTCTAAGTTAGAAGAAGCTACGGGTAAAGATGGCTAGAACTAGGGTGATGGACGAGTTGTTGAGGCGGCTGTTGTGCTGACAAGAGATGGTGGTGATGGTTCTGTCAGGGAGAGGGAGGAGGTGAAGAAGAGCGAGCTACGCTCGGGGTTTTCTCTGATGGAGACGGGAGAGGAAGAAAGAGAAAGATGGAAAAGAAATGGGTTTTCTCGATAGGGTATAGGTGTTGGGGATTTCGTTGTGAAGCAGGCGCAGCAGAGATTGATGTGCCAGGTGAGCGAGCGTTGGATGCGGCAGGAGAGATCGGACGGCCGAGGGATAATTGGGGCGGTTTGGTGTTGCACGGGAGCAGCGAACTTCGATGCGCGTGGAGGCAGCGACCGTTGGATGTAGCTAGGTGAGATCTCAACGGCTTGGAAGAGATGGGCTCGGATCCGGGTCGGGTCTTGGCTAGCTCGAGTCCATGTCTTGTAAGTTGGGTTGCGGCCCGATGCGCGCGCGGCTTCGACTTCTGCTCCATAGATACTTGCCTCCGATTCTTCGCTCTTTTGGCTCCTCGATTTCTCCGAGCTTTATTTACTACCTAAAAACACAAAATTAATTAATACAAATATTTATTCTTGAAAACAAATAAAATACAGAATCTGGGATAATATCTGGATTCTGAGCACAAAAGATGAGTAAAATGCCAATAAAAAGGTATATAAATATGCAATATTTGGCACTCATCATAAATCACAATGAATCAACTCAATAGGAGATTTACTAGAAATACTACTTTTATTGAAAGGTAATCTTGATTGTTTTGCCATAGAAAAAATCTCACACTTGTGAGTGCAACTAGAATTAATATAATTAAAATTAGGGAAAATTGGGAATATGTCCCGTTTTCACTAATTCATTTGGGAATCTATCCCATAACGGTAAAAATTAAGGGATCTATCCCGGAGAGAGAAAATAACCGTTAAATAGTTAATTTCCCACATGTGTGGGATTTCACGTGTGGAAAACTTACATCTTTACCCTTACCATTCCACTGTAAGTTATTTTCATGTGGCAAGAAACTCTTCCAGGTAAATTTATGAATTCGAAAGCTCATTATAAATTCATGAAGGTGATGAAGATAACGTTATACTAACAGCCCGATTCCTTAACAGCTACAGCTGAAGGACAAGTTCGAGTTTTATCTATTTTTGCTGAAATGCTGGTCTTCTCGATAACTTGTACCATCAAATTTTGTATCTCCATTTCTGTTACTGATATGAGAAAACATAAACAGGCGCAGTTTTAACGGATAACTCATCTCTCGTGGCAAAGTTCTCGGCTCCAAAAATAAAGATATATGTACTTCTGTTTTTGCCTGGGATTTTTTTTTCCTCTGATTTTTCTTGGTTCTCAACCTTTCCTTCGTAAATGCAAAATAGTAATCTCCTTCATCTCCTCTTTCGACATCTAAATGAGAGTAAAAAGGTGCGTATAGTAAAACACAAGGACTACATAGATTTATTTAGTGCTGGATACATCCAGGGCATCATGCTCATCTTGATGTTATTTATTTCATGATTCCTCGTTGTATCCTTCACAAAACACCAGCCGCGTAGGGCCATGGTAATGCCATGGTTTGTTCAAATTCATCTTGTAGCGCATCATTAGCAAAACATTCCGAAACATTCCAGTTCTCCTGCAAAAATGATTAGAAGAATTGAATTGCAATCGGATGATTAAAGGACAATCCCGATTTCCAATGAATAGATATATATACACATAAAAACCACTTCAGTTGAGAAAAGACCATCAGAGTTCTTCAATTGGGTTGCAACCATCCAACATCTTCTGCCAACTTCGGAGTTTCTACCGCAAAAACGATAGCCCTGTTAACGATAGGGTAGAAATGTAAGTTTTCCACACGTGAAATCCCACACATGTGGGAAATTAGCTATTTAACAGTTTTTTTCTCTCTCCGGGATAGATTCCTTAATTTTTACCATTATAGGATAGATCCCCAAACAAATTAGTGAAAATGGGACATATTCCCAATTTTCCCTTAAAATTATTACTCAAAAATTTAAGACGTTCCAAGGGTGGATGCCCTAGACGCCAATGCCATAAATCAAATGACTCATTATTTCTAACTGAATTTATCGAACTTTGTTGGAGATAATAAAGACCTCCTACTTGATTAGCTAGACCAATCTGCATCTTCCTTGTATGGTCCTGAAAAGTACACAAGTTAGAAGAAAAATTCGTAGAACAACCAAGTGATCTGGTGAGTTGACTAATACACAATAAATTGAATTTAAAATCGGGTATGTGATAAACATCTTCTATTTTGAGAAGAGGTGAAAATATAATTGTCCCTATGTGTTTCACACAGGTACTAGATCCATTAGGCAATTGAACAGATAGATTTTCAGGTGCAGATTTATAAGATGAAAACATTGATAGTAAATAACAACAATGATTTGATGCACCACTATCAACTATCCAACTTGAATTAGATATGTTCAAAACTCTACCTGCTATATTTATATCTACTAAGGAAAAAGAAGAATCAAAATTAGATGTAGTTAGAATTTTACCTGCAAGATTTGCTGATGAAACAACAGAAGAATCACCACCTTTGGAAGCCATAAAAGCTTTGAACTTCATGTACTCTTGATAATCATCGGCTGTGAACGACTCTTTTGTTGTCGAAGATTCTTTCTCGTTCCTTGATGTGGCAAGTATTGTCCCTTGTCTTTCTTTGGGCTTTGGAACATGATTTGGTGGATAACCATTAAGCTTCCAACATTTTTCTCGAGAATGACCAATCATATTACAATGATCACAAAAAGGTCTAGGTTTCTTGTTCGCTGGACCTTTTGAATACTTTGATTCACTTCTTTGGTTAAAAAGTGATGCACTCTCAACTTGAACATTGGAGGATGTAGAAATATGTAACTGTTTTTCTTCTTGACGAACAAGGTTGTAAACCTTATTGATTGATGGAATAGGATCCATCAACAAAACTGAACTTCTTACATTCACAAATCTGTCATCAAGACCTTGCAAAAATTCCATCACCTTATCTCTGTTGCGGTGTTCAGTAATTTCTTTTCCTGCTGCACAAATACATGGAGTAGTTCCCATGGATGTTGCATCCAGCTCCTCCCAAATGCTTTCATCTTTGTGAAAAACATCGATACAGACATCCTATCAATTTTTAGAGTGGAAATTGCAAGTTTCAACTCAAAAATTTTGGGAGCATTAGATTGATAAAAATGATCACGGAGTTCATTCCAGAGTTGATATGCCGAATCGCAATACATAAAACTGGATTTTATATCTGGCTCTATTGAGTTGGTGATCCACATCTTAACAAGATTAGTAGATCTTTTCCATCTAGCATACAAAGTTGTATCCTTAGGTTCTTCAATTGCCCCATTCACAAAACTCATCTTGTCTTTAGCGGAAAGAGCCATGGTGACTCCACGTGCGCATATTCCATAATTGTCGCCATTCAAGAGAGGAGTGAACAAAACAAGACTGGTATTATCCGAATGGTGAATCGCATAAGGATCATTAATCACCACTTTTGATGTGGGTTCGATTGGAATTTCAGAATCATCTGATTTTTTGGTTGGAGAAGTAGGAGGAGTCACCATTTCAATTGATCAAACAAAAAGTGGAGAAACTTACTTGGATTGTGGATCTTCTACACACTAGCTCTACTATACCATCACAAATATTAACACACCTCTTGTTTGCTTGTCTTCCCAACTTGGTTAGACTAAGAATTATATTCACATATATATATATATATGTAATTATATTACTTGATTTACAAAGATAAAATATTAAAGAAATAAAGGAGAATTAAGAGAAAATAAAATATAATAATTACTACTCCTAATTTATATGATACAAAATATATTGCATGATCTTCGGTATCTTCCAATCTTGGTGTGTATATCTTCAATATATTCTGATATTTATGTCTGCAAATCTTCTTGATATGTGTGGGCCCATATATACACATCTAATAACATCTAATAGTTTTAATAGGAGGTTTGTTGATATTATCCAAATGTCTTTGGATCCTTGCAAGTCTTAAAGTAGAAACAGCTGGTTTAAAAGTTGTGTAATTTAACCCTAATACAACTTGAGAAAAGGAAACTAGACAAATACAGAAAGTAGGAAGAAGATGAGAGAAACTAGATGAATAAGAAGAAGAAGGTTTTATGGTTTGCTGATCTCTTTTTCTTCTCATTATTATTAAGAAGAAGAAAGAAGTTTCCATCTCTCATTCAGTGTTACTTCCAGAAAAGAAACTAGGTCATCTAAAACTCCATTACTGCTATAAAGGAAGGTAAAGGTAAAGAAAGTAATAGTAGTAAGAAGTTGATGAATCGAAGCTGATATATGATAGTAGTGTATGACAATGAAACTACACAAGCAAAACAATCAGAGCCATTTCTTATTAATTACAAAACCAACAACACCAACTAAGAAATATATGGAAATTACTACCAAATAAAATAACATGAAATAAGAGCTGGTTCGGTTAGGTTTGGTATACTTGGTGTAGAGGTATAAACCTCTTTATTGCTCTTTTATCAGAGAGAGAATTGAGAGACAGAGAGAGATATGAAGAGGTTAGGTGCAAAATATTTAATCTCTCTGGACACACCCTAACTCTCAAAGGCTACTCATTTTCAAAATCGTTTCCTCAACCTCAACCACAACCATCAAAAATCTTCCTCCACATCAACATTTGTACAATTTTTATGAAACCAGACGTATCATCTGTAACAACAACAGCGCACCATGCAGTTGTAGTAGTGGCTTGAAAGCTTTGACCTAACACCTCTCTCTCTCTCTTTCTCTCTCTACTTTCTTCTCACTGACTCTTTAATACACCCTCTTCAAAATTCATCTGCCAACTCATTACGGTCTAGCTTTCAATGCAATTTCATTTTTTCTACACTAACTAGTACCATATATATATTTCTATCGATTACCAAGGGTGAACATGATGATGATCCCATACATCTTGGTGTGTTTGTCTTATCTCATGTAAGTATATAACTATATAAAGTCATAAGTACTCTATCTCCGTAGTTAAGTCGCTTTTTAGTTTTTACATTTGAGTGATTTGTAGCCATCGATTTTGAGTCTTCGATCAGCTAACATGTTAAGTCGATGAACAATATCAACTTTAATACACCTTTAAGTAATGCAAATGTAATACTAGTTGGTAATATTTTATGGTATTCTGTTGGATCTCAGATTGAGAGAAAAGAGAGGACCTTTTATGCTTGCTTTGAATGAAATAATCAAAAAGAGAGGACCTGCACAATGTTTGTAATTCTCTGGTTTGTTAAATGAAAGGTGTGTTTCGTAGCAAAAAAAAAAAAAGAAGAATGAAATAATCAAAAATTCAATGTTTAGATAGCATCTGGGAAGCACTGACACGGACACAGGACACAGACACGATACGACACGGACACAGAAACCGGCAAAATTTAAAATCATCAGGACACGGACACGGACACGTATATATATATATATATATATATATATATATATATACAAGGTATCACCCCGGCCTACGGCCGGGGCTCAACCTTTTTCGATTTCTTTTTGTTGTTTGATCGGAGATTAGAGCTGTCAAACATCAAGTCTATAAGTTAGTTGGGACCTGCGACCCTAGTGTTTTCTGGTCGGTTCAAATTAGTCGTGGCCTACAGCCTTGGCCGTGGTCCCCTACGCAAATTCCAGTATTTTGTTGGTCGTGTCAAATTAGTGGGGGCCTACAGCCCCGGCCGTAGTCCCCTACACAAATTCCGATATTTTGTTGGCTGGGTCAGCTAGGCCCCGGCCGTAGTCCCCTACGCAAATTCCGGTATTTTGTTGGTCGGGTCAAATTAGCCGGGGCCTGCATCCCCGGCCGTAGTCCCCTACGCAAATTCCGGTAGTTTGATGGTCGGGTCTGTAATGGGTACAAATATCATAGTAGAGTTGGAAGCCTACTCTAGAAAGTAGTACATGGTTAGCCACAAGAAGTTAGCTCTCTTTTCTTAATTAGTTGAGAGAGGATCCCTATTTATAGATATTTCTTGAAATGAGAATGTCTAACATGCATCTTCTCCTATCTTTTCTTATCCTACATCTGTCCCTACAATAATACAAGTGTACTTTAAATTCTTCTTCATGAACTCACGTGACTTGGACTGCACACGTTCTTGTCAATAGGGGAGGGGCGCTATGTAGCATTTTCTCTTGGATATGGGGAGATTTCCCCAATCTTGGGTGGAATACTCTTTAGCATCTCTTCTTGGATATGGGGAGGCTGACCTTCTACTTTGACATTTTCCAGGTATCTACATTAAGTCCCCTGGCTGTTTGGGCAAGGCGTTAGTCTTCTCAACAATCTATTGCTTCTCTCAGGCGGCCTACCCTTGATACTTGCCTCTTGATCTTACAAGTCTCCCAGCTGGGCGTGTCCTCAGCTCATCGCCTTGGCAGGATGTTTCCTTTCTCGGGTTAGCTCGTCTTCAAACACCTGTACTCTTTTTGTAGATTCCCTTATCTTGACTTGCTCTTTGCAAGTCCCCTTGTCTCTTACACTCGCTTTATTCTCGACGTCTTTTGGACTTGCTCTCTTCTTGCAAGTCCCCTTGTGCGCGTCTCTTCGACTTTCTCTCTTCTCAGTGTCTGTTGGGCTTGCTCTCTTCCTGCAAGTCCCCTTGTGTGATGTGTCTTCGACTTGCCTTCTTCTTGGCGTCTCTTGGGCTTGTTTGCTCTCTTACTGCAAGTCCCCTTGTGTGATGTATCTTCGACTTGCCTTCTTCTTGGCGTCTCTTGGGCTTGTTTGCTCTCTTCCTGCAAGTCCCCTTGTGTGATGTATCTTCGACTTGCCTTCTTCTTGGCATCTCTTGGGCTTGTTTGCTCTCTTCCTGCAAGTCCCCTTGTGTGATGTGTCTTCGACTTGCCTTCTTCTTGGCGTCTCTTGGGCTTGTTTGCTCTCTTCCTGCAAGTCCCCTTGTGTGATGTATCTTTGACTCGCCTTCTTCTAAGAGTATCTTACGTTGTTGAAGGCTTGAGGGCGCCATTTGGAGACGAAGGGTTTCTGCCCTCTTTTCTTCCCTTCCTTTTTGTTAGAGGTTCGAGTGACGCTTTCCTATTCTTCGGCCAAAGGCGTAAGTTTCTCCCTTTGATGGTGAAGGGTTTCTACCTTTTCTCTTCCTTTTGTCAAAGGCTAGCCGCCTTTTGGTGATGGAGACAAGTTTCTTCATGGGCGGTTTTCCTCATGGGCGTAAAAGCAACTTTTAGTTATTATTTATTATTATTATTATCTTCCTTTGGTATTTTCCAGGTATCAATATTAAGTCCCCTGGCTGCTTGGGCAAGGCGTTTAGCCTTTCCAGCAGTCTACTAAGTTTTGGCGCCTACTGGTGTTATATTTTTATTTTTATTTTCGCAAGTTCCGCAGCTTCTTTCAGCAATTCTTGTAGACTTGGGCACTTCTACAAGTCCCCTAGTTCTTCCCGGCAGCTCTTAAGACTTGTGGTTCACGAGTTAGGACCGTCCTGGCGGCCTTCAGACTTGTACGCTGATACAAGTCCCCTGGTTCTTCCCGGCGACCCCCAGACTTGTGTTTTACAAGTCCCCTTGTCTTGAATCAGGGCCATCTCGGCGGTTTTCAGACTTGTATGCTTCTACTAGTCTCCTATCCAGTGGCTTAGGAAGCTCCTCCTCATTTGACTTATGGCTTACCACAAGTTTATGCTATCAGCGGTTTTGCGCCTTTGAAGTTTATGCTATTAGCGTTGTCCTTAAGATTTGTAATTTACTAGAAGTCCAGTAGTCAGCGGCCAAAGGACGGAAGCGAATCTACTCTATCAATTGTAATTCTTCGGCAGTCGTTGTCCCCCCGGACTTGTCAACTTTGTTGTTCCTAACATGTATGCTCTCTTAATTCAGACATCTTTAAAGGTAGAGCGTTGTTTTAGGGAAGCCGGAATTGCTCGAATGCACGCATGCGCTCGTGGAAGCTTGGCCTTGGTGGGAGGAGTGATAGCCAAGTATAACACCATGTTGGCTGATCAGGCGCTCGAATGCACGCATGCGCTCTTCCTTTTGCCAGTAGGGCACACTTCTATATTTCTTGTATTGGGTTTCTCCTGAATGTCTCGTGGTCAGCTAGTGCTGGAGATCAGGCGTCTCATCCTCATGGTAGGCGCTCTACGTATCGCGTTTAAGCATTTCTTAGATGAAAATAAGCGTTGGCGGCTCCTTTTGGCGAACGCCGATAAGGTGTTGCAAATGGGCGATTGAGAGTTTGACGCTTTGACACCTCGGGTTCTTCTTTTTTTTTTTTTTTTTTTCTTTTTTTTTACACGTCGCCATTACTGCTTGGAGAAAGTGGACGCTACTTATGATTGCTACGTTCAAATGTTTTTGTTAGTTGCTACAGCAGACAGAGCGCTTGGGGCGCTCAGGCTGTTCTTGCTACTTTTTCTTAGAGCTTATCTTGATGGCATATTTGTTGTTTTTGATTATTATGTTCCTTCTTGACGACGTAAAAGACTTCGGTGTTAATATAATGCCTTTTGGAAGGAGCTATATCGTTTCCGTATTTATCGTTTTACTGGATTATTTATTTCATTTCTGGACATGGCTCTGTGGCGAGTGGCATGAAAGCCGCTTTTTAGAAAGGAAAGCGTTTGTCCTTCCCCTACTTGTTTTTCTTTTATAAGAGACTTGCCTTAGAGGCGGAAGTCATGGCGTAGAAGCCTCATCAGTTATAAGAACTCAAGCGTTCGTTTATAGTTTTATTGCGTTTGTAGCCCAAACGACCATTTTTTTTTTCAAACAAGAGCTGGTTACGCCAAGTATTGAAGTTTTGTGTTGATGGTTGAAAAGGGATAAACTGTGTATTCTTTTAAGATTTCAAAGCTTGAGATATCAGGGATACAAGTGTATCTGTATATACACGCTATAATATTAGTGTTAAGGTAGCGTGAGAATGATAATCCTCTTCGGATTCAATTTTAATCCATGCAGAAGGATAGTAAGAACTTCATTCCCGATGGAACTGCGTAAAGTGCCGGCTGGCCAATTGTATACTGGTCATAGCATAGGCGCGGTTAATTTAGACACTTAGTTGCGGCTAGTAGCCATTAGTATTACTGGTAGCACTACATCTGGTGTCTTTCCTCTTTTGGCGGTTGTTCCACACGTGACGCATCTCTCGTTCATGGTGAGCTTTATAAGAAATGATTCGCTATTAAGCATGAAAGAGCTTTTGAAAACGCGTTGGCGAATGAAATATTTATGTATATGTATACTTCCTGAGGGAATCTATTATTGCCGCTTGGGGAATCATTATCCAGCGTTAGCGTTACCTTAATTTGGAAAGATAATTCAATCACTCTCACATCGGACAAGGGAGTATCTTAAACGCTCTAGACTCTGTAATAAGGTAGTGTTAGTTGTTATCTCCTTTCCCCTTTCAAGAAGGCGAATTCCAGACGCTCATAGAGTTTTTTTTTTTTTTTTTTTGGATAAGCCTCGAGAGGCCGAAGAGATGGCGCTATAGGCGATTTTATGGAAGCAAAAGTGTTCTCTTTTTTTTATTTTTATGATTAGCCCGAAGAGGCTGACGAGATGGTGGTGGAGGCGCTTTTATGGGAGCAAAGGTGTTCCGTCCGCCCCTTTTTTTATGATATGCCTGGGGGGCTGACGAGATGGTGGTGGAGGCGCTTTTATGGGAGCAAAGGTGTTCCGTCCGCCCCTTTTTTATGATATGCCTGGGGGGCTTAGGAGATGGAGCTGGAGCCGCTCTTAAAGGGGTGTAAGATTTCTCCTCTCTTTTCATCAAAGACTTGAGAGACGTTTTGTTCTTTTATTTTTAACAAAGGCTTGAGAGCCGTTTTCTTGTTTCTTTTATCATGGGCGTAAGAGCCTCATTTTAGTTGAAGGATTTCTACCTTCTCTTTTTATCAAAGGCTTAGGAGCCGCTTTTGAAGAGCTTTAAGAGATTCTTTTAAGGGCCTAAGAGCCGGTTCTTCTTTCTTTTATTATTTTTATCGTGAGCGTAAGAGGCGCTTTTGGAGTTTGAGGGTTTCTACCCTCTTTTATTTTTATCAAGGGCTTAAGAGCTGCCCCCTCTTCTTTTTTTTTGTCAAAGGCGTAAAAACCGCTTTTGAGTGTGGGTTACCAGCCCCCCGTTTTTTTTTTTCAAAAATTTAAGCGCTGGTTGAGATTCGAACCTGAGCGCACAAACTCGTAGTAGTGGACTGTGGACTATACCAAGTCCGTTTTTTTTTTTTTTTTTTTTTTTTTTTTTTTTAAATATGGTTTCTATTTATGATTTATTGGATAAGGATTATTACATGAAACTAGTTGGAAGCCTAACAAGCTAAGCTCCAACGACATACTACTACATTAATTGAACAGGTTGTTGTGCTAACCTACCAGCGAGCCTCATGGGTAACCTAGCCAAGGGAGGAGCCGAAACTACGGGGGGGGTTGAGATTGTGTCACAAGGGGGCAAGCTAACACTACCTTCCATGTTAATTCCTGCAATATTACGCCATTGGGGACTCGAACCTGGGACCTCCTGGAGCATTAAACTTTTTGGGGAACGGGGATGACCAGTTGAGCTAGGGCCCGTTTTTTTTTTTTTGACTATTTTGAACTTTTTATATTTGTATTTTTTTTTTATTTTTTTAAAGCAATAAGAAATAAATTAATTACAACTCGAAAAGACAATCATCGGGTAAGAAATTGGTCGGAAGCCTAGCAACAAGCCTAGGAACTTTTTATATTTGTATTTTTTTTTATATTATTTTTTTTTGAAGTGTCTAAGGCGCTTGCGCCATATTATTATTATATATATATATATATATATATATATATATATTTTTATGAAATGTTTAGGGCGCCTGCGCCATTAGTTTGAGATTTTGAAGTGTCTAGGGCGCCTACGCCATTAGTTTCAGGATTATTTCTTAAGGAAATATGGGTAGGGCGCCCGCGTCATTGGAGGCGCCCGGACCCTTTCTTGGCGGGAGCGAAAGATGTTCTCCCCTTTGATTTTTTTTTTTTTTTTCAAAGGAAATGTGGGTAGGGCGCCCGCGTCATTGGAGGCGCCCAGACCCTTTCTTGGCGGGAGCGAAAGATGTTCTCCCCTTGGAATTTTTTTTTTTTTTTTTTTTTTTTTTTCAAAGGAAATATGGGTAGGGCGCCCGCGTCATTGGAGGCGCCCGGACCCTTTCTTGGCGGGAGCGAAAGATGTTCTCCCCTTGGATATTTTTTTTTTTTTTTTTTTTTTTTTTTTTTTTGAGAGCCGCTTTTAAGGCTTAAGAGCCGCTATCTTGGCGTAAGAGCCGCTTTTTAGATAGAGTTTTCTCCCTCTCATCAAGGGTGGGAGGATTTAGACACTCAAGTCTCAAAGAGTGAGCACAAGAGGATTTAGACACTCGAGTCTCAAAGAGTGAGCACAAGAGGATTTAGACACTCCCCTCTTATCGAGGGTGAGAGGATTTAGACACTCAAGTCTCAAAGAGTGAGCACAAGAGGAGTTAGACACTCCCCCTCTTATCAAGGATGGGAGGATTTAAACGCTCGAGCCTCTTGGTTGTCGAGAGCGGGAGGATTTCTTAGACACTCGAGCCTCTTGGTTGTCGAGGGCAACAGGATTTATTCTTTAAGTTGCTCGCACCTCTTGTCGAGGGAGACTTTCATTTTTCCCTTACATATTTGTCATAAGTGTTTGGATTTCTTTAGCTCCATATATCAATATATACAAGAATGATGATAATAATGTTTTAAAGCTTTCAGCAACATTCGCTAGTGCTAATGTGAGAATTATGAAAATAATATCTTTAACCAAGTGAACTATTATGCGGTTGTAACCGTCAATTCGACTGGGTGGCTTAGCTATTGGCCTGGCGGCTATGTTAGATATGAGCTTATACGCATGCACATGATACAAATTGAAACATGAAACTGTTGGCATGGTATAATATTTTGTAAGTTAAATGCTCTACGAGAGGGACATGCGTTTAAGTAATGCATCATCGTATGCAACTACGCATACAAACAGACGGCATATATTTTGAAGAATCAATTCCTTATTATATAAAGGAGAATAACTTTGTTGACGTGTCAATACCATATTCAACCTTACCAATACTCAAAAGTTAAGAAGCCACGTCAGAAGCCATCCTTCGAAGAGTGTTGGCACTTGAAAAGACGCAACAGTTTCGAACAGTTCGGTACAAAATTATAGAAGTTTCTTTTCGTAAAGATGGAAGATGTGAAATGCTTTGCACTTCTGAAAAGATACAATTTTTGTGAAATATGACTCGCTAAATAGTTAAAGTTACGAGTCACAGTTACGATTTTTAAAAGACACCTCTCGGTAGTTACAGTTTAGTTGTTTTTTATAGAAAGAAAAAGGTTGGCATTGACAGACAATCGAGATACAACTATCTTCCTATTCAACCTGCCATCGCATAACCTAGATTTCCCACACAACCTGGAAAACAGATCTATCGGAAATGGGATGAGTTACGCTAACAAGTCATCAGACATGTACAATCTTTTGAATGTACAACAGAAGGAGATTTTTGATGTAGTCTTGGATGCAGTTCATACGGAACTTGGTGGAATGTTTTTCCTATATGGAAGTGGCGGAGCTTGAAAGACATTTTTGTGGACAACCAGAATGGCGAAACTCCATTCACCAGATGAAATCAAAATCAAATATACGAAAAGATCCAATTTATCATCAACCTTACCAATACTCAAAAGTTAAGAAGCCACGTCGAAGCCATCCTTCGAAGAGTGTTGGCACTTGAAAAGACGCAACAGTTTCGAACAGTTCGGTACAAAATTATAGAAGTTTCTTTTCGTAAAGATGGAAGATGTGAAATGCTTTGCACTTCTGAAAAGATACAATTTTTGTGAAATATGTCTCGCTAAATAGTTAAAGTTACGAGTCACAGTTACGATTTTTAAAAGACACCTCTCGGTAGTTACAGTTTAGTTGTTTTTTATAGAAAGAAAAAGGTTGGCATTGACAGACAATCGAGATACAACTATCTTCCTATTCAACCTGCCATCGCATAACCTAGATTTCCCACACAACCTGGAAAACAGATCTATCGGAAATGGGATGAGTTACGCTAACAAGTCATCAGACATGTACAATCTTTTGAATGTACAACAGAAGGAGATTTTTGATGTAGTCTTGGATGCAGTTCATACGGAACTTGGTGGAATGTTTTTCCTATATGGAAGTGGCGGAGCTTGAAAGACATTTTTGTGGACAACCAGAATGGCGAAACTCCATTCACCAGATGAAATCAAAATCAAATATACGAAAAGATCCAATTTATCATCAACCTTACCAATACTCAAAAGTTAAGAAGCCACGTCAGAAGCCATCCTTCGAAGAGTGTTGGCACTTGAAAAGACGCAACAGTTTCGAACAGTTCGGTACAAAATTATAGAAGTTTCTTTTCGTAAAGATGGAAGATGTGAAATGCTTTGCACTTCTGAAAAGATACAATTTTTGTGAAATATGTCTCGCTAAATAGTTAAAGTTACGAGTCACAGTTACGATTTTTAAAAGACACCTCTCGGTAGTTACAGTTTAGTTGTTTTTTATAGAAAGAAAAAGGTTGGCATTGACAGACAATCGAGATACAACTATCTTCCTATTCAACCTGCCATCGCATAACCTAGATTTCCCACACAACCTGGAAAACAGATCTATCGGAAATGGGATGAGTTACGCTAACAAGTCATCAGACATGTACAATCTTTTGAATGTACAACAGAAGGAGATTTTTGATGTAGTCTTGGATGCAGTTCATACGGAACTTGGTGGAATGTTTTTCCTATATGGAAGTGGCGGAGCTTGAAAGACATTTTTGTGGACAACCAGAATGGCGAAACTCCATTCACCAGATGAAATCAAAATCAAATATACGAAAAGATCCAATTTATCATCAAAAAGACACTACTCTGTTCAAGAGTTTCTTATTCACAACAAAATCTCTAAAAATTATCAAGGAGGACTTTTATGTCCGATGGCAATGGAGTTGGGCTCGCAGTGAATAGAAGGGAATGGCAGATTCATCCATGTTTCCGCATATTATTGCACAGGTATCTTATTTTCCATTCTCTTCTTCTTTCTTCATCTTTATAGGGTTCAACCAAGGGGGGTGCCAAAAGATTGACCATGTCTAGAAACTTATGCTTCGATTGGTAGCATGCATGGTCCCTCTTAATCAACATGAAGGGAGACCTATTGTTTGTTTTTGGTGGGCAGAAGGGAAAATCGTAAATGGTGAGCAAACTTTGTTGCTGTATATGCTTTTGATGTTATCTGTTCAAGTACCATGTCAATGCTTTTTACCATACCTTAATAGATGATAGTCCTAGGACTAAATACTAACACAGATCTACTATGACTTCAGCTTATCTTAATCAAATATTGAGAAAATGGAAATAATTTATTTTTTTTAAATAAAAAGCAGTAATGGAATCTGGACTCACTGTGATAGTTTCTCTATTTGCCTCTTCTTTTAGTTCTCATTGCAACATCAATTCGGCATCATATTGCAAACCTAATGGAAATCACTTTGTTGGTCTGTGATATAGTATTGGACTCTCAAGAAGTGGAAGTAACGGTTCAAACATTATAAAGTAATGTACGTCACGTAATATCTTCATAAGGCTTAACTACTTGGGTGCGTATGTTTCCCATACAAGATAGTGAACACTTATTGATTTTCTTTACAAAAGGAAGGATTTTATGCTATGATAGTATTGGAGTCTCAAGAAGTGAAAGGAACCGTTTAATCACTATATGTTAAGTACGTATCATCTACCTCTGGATTAGTATTCTTGGTTGGGTTACTTGGGTAAGTACGTTCCTATGCAGGGTGATAAGACTTATTAATTAATTTTCTGCAGTGAAGGAAGATTTTATGTGCAAATGTGAATGACAGGCAAATTGGATGTTTGTATTGAACTGCATACATTTAATGCTGTGAAGAGAAGACTGAAGCTACTGTTTAGTGAATATCATAAAGGCATAACTTCCAATTTGCGTTTCGAAAATGTTTTATGGCACATTTCTTTTTCATTTTTTAGGCTAAAATGAAAAAGTGAAAATAACACTTTTCGAGAGAAACGGAGGTAGTATGATTTAAGGGAAAATAATGTTGACGGTTGACACAAACGTTAAGGTCAATATAAGTATAATACTCGAACATTAAGGCACATGTTAAAGTGAAAGATGAAATTTCTAATGGGTGCATCTTTATGTTGTTTGTTGCTGCTAGGTTTTGTCTCTCACGGGAATAAAATCACGATCACTATTTTTTTGAAGGAATGAATTTAAACTCTAAATGTTGAGTTATGGATCATTCTTCTTTCCAACAACTCTCAACTAAGTCTAAGTTAGCATTTCATTACTGTTCATCTGAAGTTACCCGAAGTGAATTTTGTAGAAGAATTTTTGAGAAAATAATGGACTTAGAAATTCACTACAGTAAGAAAAGGTGGTATAGATTCTAGAATCGGAGCTCGAATCTTTTTGCAGCGTGTTTAGTACCAGAGAAGGGTATAGTTGGACACTTATAATGTAAGAATGTGGTGTTTGTTGCATGTTTACTAGATTGACACTAATGGTTTAATCATAACCAACACACCATCTTTTAGTGTAAGGTGCAATGAAAATCTCATATATCATCGGTGATTAATTCCGTTCCTCCGGTACGCAGTTTAAGTCTTACTTTATAGTGAAATTTCAGAATATCATTTGCAATTAATTAATGTAATGTAATGTTGTATATGCATTTTGTAGGCACAGGTAAACTGCCACAATATTTTGTAGGCTGCTAAATTATTCAGCATTTTATGTTATCTTCCACCAACCTTTGACATTGTCATGCAGCCAGCAAGGATGAATTACATTCATCAGTTCATCTTTTACGCCGGTTAATGAACTAGCCCATACATTTGCACGGTTTACAACTTTACAGCACTTGCTCAGACTCGAGATAAAGATAAGGTAATGACAATGTCAATATTAATAAACTTTCACCGCGCATTTGCGCGGGCTTACTGAACTTGTATATATATATATTATAATTCATGGTATTGGGTGTATCGAATCATTGTGTATGGATAATGTTTTTGATGTTATACTAGCCACATAGTCTAGAAGGGACAGGCGGATATGCTTAAAATAAGACTGAGAATTATTAAATCAGTGGGTAGATTATTACCGCCATGTCGTTTTAGAATCAAAGCAAGCGTCCATTTCTCCATCAGCGGTTGCGGCCGGACATTGTTTCACGCTATGGTGTGTCTTGTAGTAAGGTTCACTCCCAAGCTTTCTTAGGCTTTGACTTGATTCGCCATTAATCTTCAGATTCAGAGGTTCTATACTGCTGTAGAATTGCTCCTTGCACTTGTCGTAATACACCAAATTTCATTGTAGAGTATAAATTGGGGTGCCAGTCCGCTTGTTACTTTTTAGGTCATGCGTGCGGCACTTCTAGTCGATTCCACTTGAGTGTTGGCGGATATAAGTGATGATGATAAAAGAGGTGCCATTTTAATGAATTCAAGGGGCGCTTCATAGGATGAATAAACGTTTATTATGGTATTCAAGGGGGTGATGATGTTCGTGGATGGTAGAGGTCTCATTTGGTGGTAACAGATGACGGAATACTCAGCTGATAACTGTGGTGGCTGCTATCCTTTTGAAGCTGTGAGTGGAGAGAATGGAGAATGGTCGAGAGGTGCTTCTACCAGCTCTTCTATATGGACTTTTCACGAACGCCTTATGTGTAGGTAGCATTAACCGCTCACATCTTTCATTCCTTTATCAGTGTCGTTGGTCAAGAAAGAAGCGATTACTAGCAGCAATTGTTGTCACATTTTCCCTTCGATCTAAAATTAGTCTTCCTTTGAAGTTCCCTACTGGTCCAGAAAGAACTTATTAATATGGATCCGTAAGATATCTATACTATTCACTGCAGTGTCGCTTGGTGGTGGCAGTGGTGAGAAACGTGAAAGCCGCTGGTTGTTCTTGAGAAACCAAAGCGAATGGTGAAGGAAGCGGAGTTGCAGCTAGGAGAGAAGATGCTGGGAGAAAGAAAAGAGAGACGCCTATGGTCTGAGGCACGCCAATGGTATTGAGACGATCTTCATTGAGCAGAAACGGTAGGGGATAGCCGCTGGAAATGGTGGTGGCCGTGGTGAGAAACGTGAAAACCGCTGGTTGTTCTTGAGAAACCATGGCACCGATATGGATTATCTGCTTAGAGAAATTGGAGAGGGATAGAGGCGCTGGTAGTGAGAGAAGATAGGGGATCTAAAGATATAAAAACGATATCAATTGAGATATCCTCCGGATGTTTGTGGTGCTGAGAATACAAGCGTAAAGGCGTTCGTGAGAGAAATGTGGAGGCGAAGTGAAGCCGCCAGTGGGTGATGTAGGCGATGGTGGAGTCTCTGGCTTGTGACGGTGGTTGGAGTTTCGGATAGGCAAGGATTCCTCTTCTTCGTTTCACTGTTGTGCAAGCATTATCTACTCCTCATTACTCTGGCTATTCATCACCTCTTTGGTTCTTTTCTGCTCAATTGAAGTCGGACGCCCTAACAAGAATCCAAAGGTCTGTGTCAGTAGTGGCGTCCCCGGATGGCCGTGGAGTGATGCTTTTGGGTGAAGTGGATACGGAGGTGAATCGTTTTTATGCTTTGAGAAAGTAGAGGGAGATAGAGGCGTAGATGAGTTAAGGCGCTCCATGGGGAAGATGAAGTCGCTCAAGAGAGGTTGGAAGAAGGTGGAGGCGGTGATTTTTTTTTTTTTTTTTTTATCTATCAGTTTGTGGAAATTGTAGAGGGATGAAGGCGCTGGATATAATAAGACGCCTCGGTGAACTGGGAAGCAATATGCTGTACTAGGGCGCGTGTTATAGTGCCACTTGGTGCCTTTTGTATCAATCAAAATGACGCTGGATTGTCTGACGGCGCCATTGTCATTGAGCTTAAAATAATAAAATGTAAAGAAATATTTAGAGGCGTGAAGGGTAACAGCCGCCTGGATGATGATCCCGCTTGTACAAGGACGCTTGTGCGAAGGGAAAATATTGAGGTGTGAGCGTTCAGTGGCTGAACCGCTGTCCTAATCCTATGAGATAGACTCCCACTGTGGTCGCCAAAATGTAATGGGTACAAATATCATCGTAGAGTTGGAAGCCTACTCTAGAAAGTAGTACATGGTTAGCCACAAGAAGTTAGCTCTCTTTTCTTAGTTGAGGGAGGATCCCTATTTATAGACATTTCTTGAAATGAGAATGTCTAACATGCATCCTCTCCTATCTTTTCTTATCCTACATCTGTCCCTACAATAGTACAAGTGTACTTTAAATTCTTCTTCATGAACTCACGTGACTTGGACTGCACACGTGCTTGTCAATAGGGGAGGGGCGCTATGTAGCATTTTCTCTTGGATATGGGGAGATTTCCCCAATCTTGGGTGGAATACTCTTTAGCATCTCTTCTTGGATATGGGGAGGCTGACCTTCTACTTTGATATTTTCCAGGTATCTACAGGGTCAAATTACGCAAATTTCGATATTTTGTTAGTCGGGTCAAATTAGTCGGAGCCTACGGTATTTGCCGTCAATTAGAAATCTATGGTAAAGCGTAGTCCGCATATTAAAATTACCTTGATTAGGTTGAAATTTCGGCGGCTCACTGAGCCTATAATTTAGCCTAGCCATGATCCATAAAACACACATCATCCATGATTATAATTAGACAATATATACACAATATGACATGCTGATGAAAAGTAAAATAAAGTGGCATACACAAAATTAAGTTGTATACCAATGTATAAACAAATTATTTTTACGACTGGGAAGCCCTTATAATGGTTATAAACGGATCCGTTTCTTAATTAGGTAAACATTTACTATATAGGTTAATAGGTAAATTCGTACAGATTAGATATAAAAATTTAATTATATTAGGAAATATAGTCATAGTCACCATGGAACATAGAAATCATGGTCATTAACGCAACATTGATGGGCTCCGGATCGTCTGTTACCAAAACCCTCTGTTCCTCTATTCCACCCAATCCATAGTAGCCACGTATCTCCTATTATAACTACCACATTTAACGAATTCGGACGTGATATATACTTAACTAATTTAACGGAGATATTCTAAGAGAAAATTTTGGAAATAAATATTCCTCCCTTTGTTATCTCTTCATTGAATACTCCTTAGTCCTTAGTGCTTATCCAGCAACATACTCCCCAGTCCTAATCCCTATTTTGTGAGTTCGCAACCCAAATTTTTGCAGAGCTTAATACATGAAGAATTCAACTGTGCCTGCAAGCATCTCTTGTCTACAGTTCAAGACCATCACGTCAAGTTTGTCTAAACTGGTTGCCACTGACAAAGCAGTAGAGTACTCAAGCAAACTTATTTTACTTCAACAGTGCCCGTGAGCATCTCTTGTCTACAGTTCAAGACCAGTTACATTTCCCCTGAAAGCTGCAGCGTCTCTTTTAGGATCACAATGTCATATATGGTAGCTAATTTTAGCAATGCACTTCATAATTTAAGAGAAATCTCTATCAATTTGTTCTACAGAAACAGAGAAATACGCAAAACAGCTATATTTAGTACTGGAATTTGTTTTAAAATGCCTATTCCCAGGTGAATCCTGACATAAAATTGCAGAAAAGAAATTTTACCTTTTGATGCTCCATGAACAAAAATGAAACACAACTCAAAAACGAAACAGTAATAATTAGTGGTATGTAAAGAAGAAGATGATATTCGGGAATATATGCTCCTGGGGAATTTTTTTTCAAGGTAAATTAAATATTTCCAAAATTTTCTCTTATAATATCTCCGTTAAATTAGTGAAGTATATATCACGTCCGAATTCGTTAAATGTGGTAGTTATAATAGGAGATACGTGGCTGCTATGGATTGGTTGGAATAGAGGAACAGAGGGTTTTGGTAACAGACGATCCGGAGCCACATTGATGATGATTGGCCTACCAAAAGAAGGACTTTAATTTTATCAGGGAAATAATGCAACGCTGCTAAAGTAGACCATGACCATGCATGTTATGAATCAAGATCTGGTTTATCCCTCTTATCTGTTTGCGACTGTCAAATTTTCCAAATAATATTATGCTTATACAAATCCAAGATATCTTCTTGATATTAGGATACCAGTATATTAGCAGAAGCCTAGCCAAATCGGGAAAGCCAACGATCCGACGGACACCCATATAAGTTTATATAAAACATATAACCGAGCAATCCTAGCCGTGGGATGACGAAATCTATGGTTGTAATTGTAAAGATACACAAACACTACTTCTTTTTATAATATATACTAGGTATCACGCCGGCCTGCGGCCGGCGCTCAACCTCTTGTCGATTTTCGAAAAGTTGTTCTAAGCTTATATAGATTAAAATATAATATGGAAAATTTAATGGCATATGTAGTGTCCACATATTTAGTTATCTTGAAAATATAATATGAAAATATAATATGAAAATATTATAATATGAAAATATAATATGGCAAATTCAGTTGGTCGTATCATATTATGGTGTATTAGTTATCTTGGTCACAGTAGCGTGTTTAATTAGTTGGATCATAATAGTCGGTCTCAATATTTAGTTGGTCGTGTCATATTAGAGTGTGTTAGTTAGTCGGTTCACATTAGAATGTTTAATAAGTTGGATCATAGTAGTCGGAAAGCCGGGTCCATGGGCCCCGGTGATGTAGGAAATTTAAAAGAAGGTATAGTGCCCAAATATTTAGTTGGTCGTGTCATATTATAATGTGTTAGTTAGTCGGTTCAAAGTAGAATGGTTAATTAGTTGGATCATAGTAGCCGGAAAGCCGGGTCCTTCGGCCCCGGCGTGGGTGAAAATTTAAAAGAAGGTATAGTCCCCAAATATTTAGTTGTTCGTATCATATTATAGTGTGTTAGTTAGTCGGGTCACGGTAGAGTGTTTGTTTAGGTGGATCATAGTAGCCGGAAAGCCGGGACCTTCGGCCCCGCGGGGTGAAAATTTAAAAGAAAGTACAATCCCCAAATATTTAGTTGGTCGTGTCATATTATAGTGTGTTAGTTAGTCGGGTCACAGTAGAGTGTTTATTTAGGTGGATCATAATAGCTGGAAAGTCGGGTCCTTCGGCCCCGGCGGTAGAGAAATTTAAAAGAAGGTATGGTGCCCAAATATTTAGTGGGTCGTGTCATATTATATTGTGTTAGTTAGTCGAGTCATAGTAAAATGTTTAATTAGTTGGATCATAGTAGCCAGAAAGTCGGGTCCTTCGGCCCCGACGGTGGAGAAAATTTAAAAGAAGGTATATTGCCCAAATATTTAGTTGGTCGTGTCATATTATAGTGTGTTAGTTAGTCGGGTCACAGTAGAGTGTTTATTTAGGTGGATCATAGTAGCCGGGTCCTTCGGCCCCGGCGGTGGAGAAAATTTAAAAGAAAGTATAGTCCCCAAATATTTAATTGGTCGTGTCATATTATAGTGTGTTAGTTAGTCGGGTCACATTAGAGTGTTTATATAGGTGGATCATAGTAGCAGGAAAGCCGGGACCTTCGGCCCCGGCGGTGAAGAAAATTTAAAAGAAAGTATAGTCCCCAAATATTTAGTTGGTCGTGTCATATTATAGTGTGTTAGTTAGTCGGGTCACAGTAGAGTGTTTATTTAGGTGGATCATAGTAGCCGGAAAGCCGGGTCCTTCGGCCCCGGCGGTGGAGAAAATTTAAAAGAAGGTATGGGGCCCAAATATTTAGTCGGTCTTGTCATATTATACTGTGTTAGTTAGTCGAGTTACAGTAGAGTGTTTATTTAGGTGGATCATAGTAGCCGGAAAGCCGGTTCCTTCGGCCCCGACGGTGGAGAAAATTTAAAAGAAGGTATATTGCCCAAATATTTAGTTGGTCGTGTCATATTATAGTGTGTTAGTTAGTCGGGTCACAGTAGAGTGTTTATTTAAGTGGATCATAGTATCCGAAAAGCCGGGTCCTTCGGCCCCGGCGGTGGAGAAAATTTAAAAGAAAGTATAGTCCCCAAATATTTAATTGGTCGTGTCATATTATAGTGTGTTAGTTAGTCGGGTCACATTAGAGTGTTTATATAGGTGGATCATAGTAGCAGGAAAGCCGGGACCTTCGGCCCCGGCGGTGAAGAAAATTTAAAAGAAAGTATAGTCCCCAAATATTTAGTTGGTCGTGTCATATTATAGTGTGTTAGTTAGTCGGGTCACAGTAGAGTGTTTATTTAGGTGGATCATAGTAGCCGGAAAGCCGGGTCCTTCGGCCCCGGCGGTGGAGAAAATTTAAAAGAAGGTATGGGGCCCAAATATTTAGTCGGTCGTGTCATATTATACTGTGTTAGTTAGTCGAGTTACAGTAGAGTGTTTATTTAGGTGGATCATAGTAGCCGGAAAGCCGGTTCCTTCGGCCCCGACGGTGGAGAAAATTTAAAAGAAGGTATAGTGCCCAATACTTAGTTGGTCGTGTCATATTATAGTGTGTTAGTTAGTCGAGTCACAGTAGAATAATTATTTAGGTGGATCATAGTAGCCGGAAAGCCGGGTCCTTCGGCCCCGGCGGTGGAGAAAATTCAAAAGAAAGTAGAGTCCCCAAATATTTAGTTGGTCGTGTCATATTATAGTGTGTTAGTTAGTCGGGTCACAATAGAGTGTTTATTTAGGTGGATCATAGTAGCCGGAAAGCCGGGTCCTTCGGCCCCGGCGGTGGAGAAAATTTAAAAGAAGGTATAGTGCCCAAATACTTAGTTGGTCGTGTCATATTATAGTGTGTTAGTTAGTCGAGTCACAGTAGAATGTTTAATTAGTTGGATCATAGTAGCCGGTAAAGGAAGATGTAGTGCCCAAATTAAAATTAGTGTGTTAGTTGGTCTTGTCTATAATTGTTGGGAGGCCGGCGCTCAACCTTTTTAGAGTGTACATTTGTTTGGTCGGTCGATCAATATCTTCCCATGGAATTTTAGTCTGTGATCATAGCAGAACGGTCCCAATATTTAGTTGGTCGTGTCATATTATAGTGTGCTAGTTAGTCCGGTCACAATAGGGTGTTTAATTAGTTGGACCATAGTAGCCGGATAGGCCCCGGCGGTGGAGAAAAGTTGAAGGGAGATGTAGTGCCCACATTAAAATTAGTGTGTTAGTTGGTCCCGTCTATAATAGTTGGGAGGATATTTAGTTAGTCAGGTCATACCAGAACGGTCTCAATATTTAGTTGGTCGTGTCATGTTATAGTGTGTTAGTTAATCGCTCACTGTAACGTGTTTAATTGGTTGGATCATAATATCAGGAGGGAGCCAGGTCCTACGTCCCCGACAGTCGAGAAAATTTAAAGATATATGTAGTGCCCACATTTAAATTAGTGTGCTGGTTGGTATTGTCTATAATAGTCGGTAACATATTTAGTTAGTCGGGTCATAACAGAACGGTCCCAATATTTAGATGGTCGTGTCATAGTATAGTGGATTAGTTAGTCGGGTCACTGTAACATGTTTAATTGGTTGGATCATATTAGCCGGAGGGGGCCGGGTCCTACGGCCCCGGCGGTCGAGAAATTTTTAAGGCAGATGTAGTGCCCACAATTAAAATAGTGTGTTGGTTGGTCATGTCTATAATAGTCGGTAGCATATTTAGTTAGTCGGGCATCGCAAAACGGTCCCAATATTTAGTTGGTCGTTTCATATAATAGTGTGTCAGTTAGTCGGGTCACGGTAGCGTGTTTAATTAGTCGGATCATAGTAGTCGAAAAGCCGGGTCCTACGGCTCCGGCGGTCGAGAATATTTACAGGAAGATGCAGTTCCGACATTTAAATTAGTGTGTTAGTTGGTCATGTCTATAATAGTCGGGAGCATATTTAGTTAGTCGGGTCAATGAAAGGGCGTTACATCTGCCTACGGCCCCGGCCCTATCCGGCTACTATGATCCCTACCCGTCTAACTGACACATTATAAATGACACGACCAAATAAATCTTGGGACCGTTCTGCGATGACCCGACTAACTAAATATGCTCTCGACTATTATAGACAGGACCAACTAACACACTAATTTTAATTGTGGGCACTACATCTGCCATTAATTTTCTCCACCGCCGTGGCCGTAGGACCGGCCCCCTCCGGCTACTATGATCCAACCAATTAAACACGCTACTGTGACCATACTAACTAATACACTATAACATGACACGACCAACTAACTAAATACCAACCAACTATTGCGACCGTTCTGCTATGACCCGACTAACTAAATACACTACATACTATTATAGACAGGACCAACTAAAACACTAATTTTAATGTGGGCACTACTTCTACCCTGAAATTTTCTCCACCGCTAGGACCGTAGGACCCAGCCCTGTCTGGCTACTATTAATTTCTATACGACGCTTATTAATTGTCCGAGTTATATTGTACTGTAAAAATAGTCAATTAGAAGTGATAGTAAAGATGGTCACCTCAGATTTTATTTTCTTAGTTGCTGGGTTAAGCATAGTTCCTATTGGATCTCAATGGTGAACTTGATGAGAAAATATTTGGTAAATCTACCGATATAATTTCTAAATGGCTAAATTGCTATAACGATATATTTACCTTTATCTTTGAAATAATACATCTGTAAATTACAAATTCTGAAGTTAAATTTTGTCCCCACTTTAAAATTAGTCGTGATTAGGTTGAAATTTAGAGGGTCGAACCTATAAGGAAAATCCCGATGTCTTGCCGACTTGAATTTTTTCAACTGGTCAGTATCCTCAATAAAAATTCCCGGAAACATATAAAAGAGTTTTGAGCAATCAATTCTTCTGCTCTATATCTATCGGATTGCTCCAATGAAAATAAAACTACAATAAGATAATGACAAAACTTGCACGATATTTTTTTTTTCTTTTTTTTTTGTTTAGCCTGGTTGTATACTATACCACACACCCAATGCATGCATCATTGACTTCCAGCTGGTATAAGCTGATTGCAAGACTCAATTCTACTTAGCAAGATGATAGCAAGATGATAAATGGAAACAGTGAAATCAGATGTAAATAAACTGATTGAGCCAGCATAATACACACCAATATCACTATGCCCTAGCTGGAAGGAACAAAAAAGACCCTATTAAGTATTTCCTGTAACTATATTGAAAACGCTTGATTGCCTCTTCTCACTTCTATAAAGTTGTTTAGAGCTATATCTAAATATACTTGGATGAATGGCAAACACACCGTAATTTATTATAATATGTTGTTTTCAACTATAATATCGATTGAGGTTTAAGTGCAATGCACACAATTATTGGTATTTCATATGAATGCGGATAGACCTTATGTAGTCAATAAACATGAAAAATCATAAGAATGTACAAAAGAAGATATTAAATGATGGGCATGCGTCAAATCGATGAATTGAACAAAGCCTAAAGAAACTCATATTATCACTTGCAACTGTCATCTCCACCCTTTGTTACACCCTTGATATCACCCTGTACAAATTCAGGGAAAAAAATGAAGAAGATCAATTTTAAACTCAATGAAGGCCCTAGACCTGAAATATGGTCATGACTTCCCTTTACCACTCTAACGAAAGATCTTGCTTAGTTGTTTATCGTAACAACGGGTATTATTATGGATGCTTCAACATCGATCCCATTCATCGCTAAAAATATGGATGCAAATATGTCGTCAAATATTTACTATGCAACTTACCCATCTTTGAGCCACCAAAATTTTGGAATGTACAAATCTTGGCAGGTGAAACTCGATGGACCAAACCCATCATCTGCAAGCTAAGTTTGTAATGAGATGAAAATACAAATAAGCTTAACATATATGCCAAATAAATACTGTCATCCATGAAAGAAATACATAACAAAAAGAGGAAAATACTACTTTTAATAAGAATTCCATATGTGCGTTAAACCAAACCAGTACGCAAAGCTGGAAATAAGCTAAAACAAAACCATATTACATACCTTAATTTCCTTTTCCCTTAAAGAAGCCTGTGGAGACTTAGTCAAATCTCTGTTCCCATTAAAGTAAAAACCCGTTATTGCAAAGTGCTGGTCATCCCTTTTCCTTATTGACTCCAGCAGGCTTTAAGAAAGAAGAAATCATTTCTACAAATAAAAAGAATTATGAAGACTAAAACAGCTAGCATCCGTAATTTTAATAGATCGTTTATGGATTAAAACACACATACATGGGAATTACATACCATAATCTTAGATTCAAGAGCATGACTCAAAGACAAACAATCTCTTCAAGGAAGGCCATAAGAGCATCACTAGGCGAGCAATACCGCACACCACTGTTCGTTTCTGTCTTTCTAACTAAAATAGGGTTAGTATTTTCATCTCTAATCACAGATGCCTTTGGGAGCACTTCAGATTAGATATAGAAATACTAACACATACTAACAATTAGGATTGTACATATGAATGAAGGTAATAACGTTGAACACGGATTGCAAACATCCCCAGCTTAAGTGCAGATATTTCGAAGATCATCTCCATTGCCCTGCAACAGAAATATGCCAAAGCTAAGAATAGTCTGTAAGAAAAATGTTGAGCATATTAAAGACAAAGAGAAAAACAAAAACACCTGGAAATTAACATTACATAAAAAAAACCTGAAGATTATCTATTCGATTCCTTTGAGTGGGATTTTAATTACCTAATCAAGACAAAACCCCTATCATCGATTTTAACCTTATCAATTTCCAGTAACAACAAATACCTCTAAACTCAAATACCTTAACAAATACCTCTAAACTCAAAAGCTTAATCGAAACTTTGGATTTTAAATCTTATATCTAGGGTTTGACGAACCTTTACCTCAACAACAACAACAATGACATTAGGTAGATACAATCTTTTAAGAGGCATGATCTTTTCTCGCCAATTTGTTTGATTTATCATGAATCATCTTCCTCCCAAGAGATCATCCATTACCTTTTTCTAAAATAGACAAACATACGAGACAAATTTTCATCAAAATTGCACTCTTAACCAAAATTTAGAATACATTCACAATGATTTAAAATTTTCATTGCTTCGATCCAAGAAGATCATTACGGGTGCGTCAAGGCTACATCTTGACAACTCTATACAGAATTTAGAATTGAAAACCGAAAAGCAAGATAGATAAGCTCTTGGCAAAGCGGACATATATGTAGAGTGGTTCTGGACAAACCGCCCCCTAAACTCCCTAAAAACCGTCATGCGAGTAGGGAGGGTGGGATCCGCCCCTCTGGGGATTAAAAGGGAGACCCATTTAAAGGTGAGTCGGGTCCACCTTATGAGTCACAACGGTTTTGGGGTAGTTTATGGGGGCAGTCTGTACAAAATTTTTGGTATATATATTTGATCAAAGAAGAACATATAAAAAACTGAAAAATCATTTTTTCCATGCATGTCTATGTCTTTATTTAGAAAAAGTGATTTGAAAAAAATCTGCAACTTGTGGCCATATGAAAGGAATCAAACCATGGGATGGGACTCATATTTTTTCCATGAAAGTCCCCAATCACGTTCTTTTTTGATTAAACTGAAACTAATTGAACTTAATTTACATTCAATGTTAATGAGGTATACATGAATTACAAAACTGCTACCTAATTGTGTTGTGAAAATCTTTGAGTTTATTTTTGAAACTAATAGGTGTAATTTTAAAAGTTATCTTCTTGCCCAAACCTCAACAGTCCATTTTCCCAGCTTTTGCTGGAAGCACAAAGCACACTAAACACAGTAACTACAGCACAAAATAGGTGGAGTAAGCACCATGTTTTTAACCATCTATCCGAAGTCAGTTCTGTTGACAAAACATAAGAAGATAAAAATAAGAACTATAACTTACAGGCCCATAATTGCAGCAGACTACATGACCCTCGCAAGATAAAAATAGTCACGTACCAAACAGGTATAAGCCTTAAATGTTGGGACCATTCTGCTGTGACCAAATAAATGTTGCGTGCCAGAAATGTTTAGAATTTTTTTACAACTCTAATTAGATATACTCCCTAAAGATGTGCTATCGGCATTCATGATCTTAATTCCAACAGAAACCAATAAAATACCATGGCATTCACGAACTGCAATGTAATTATGTCATCACACCCACCCAAAAGAAACAACTGGGATTGCATCAAATGAGATTAAATGGCTAGCCAGAACGGAAGGGACCTGAATATGATTGGGGCACTATGCACATATCTGCACAATATGGATATAGAATAGAAGCGATTTCGCTGGATATTGAGCATCATCTAACGTTAAATATAAAGACACTTGTCATGATGTTATAGTCTTTTTAAGCAATTAGTGATTCCGCAACACAACCGCAAAGTTAGAAGCTTCCGCAACACAATCGAAACTACAGGTGTGCTTTGATGATCATTTGTCTTATACCATATGACATTAACATGCAAAATGGGAAGTAGGTGAATCAACGAATATGTGCGAAGTTGAACCGAACATAACAAAAATAGTTTAATTTCTTACCCTTGCAGCCATCCAATGTTATGTTCCAGTTGAACTTGCACTCTGCCAACTCCAAAATCAGCACCTCAATAGCTTGATCCACTAAAACGGAATAAATATTGTCATTTAGGTCTCCTTCACCTCCTTCTCATCCATTAGAAGATTAGCAGCCTTCAATCACACTGGATTACATTGTTCTGATATAAATAATTCATTCCCTTGGAAACATCCATCGAGACTTTGAGCAAAGATGGAAATTTAAAGACACCTTTATGATGCAGGAACCATACACACTTTTAGCAAACATAAACTCTGCACAAAAATGAAACAATAAAAATTAATTAACTGAAAGAAGAAAATAACGCTCAATTTCTCATGTCAGCACATAACTATGCTATAGATTCCAAGGAGTTTCATGCTTGTCAGTATGCATGTTTTTAAGTGTTTTCCTGCACCCATTAGATGGCTAGTAGACTGCCTACGGTAATGAACATTTTTTCTCTTATTTCTTAATAAGCAAAACAGTGCTGATTCGCTAATAAAATTCAAACTTAATATTGTATGCTGGTTACATGTAATTTCAGGATTTGAAGGATCTTTAAGGCCAGTAAACACCCCTCTAACCTTCAAGAGTGCACAGATCATCAAGAATACCATTCCGTTTTTTGTTCTTTGTTTCCTGTTCGGTTGTTCCATCCATGAATTATTACCTGACATGTATGCTACAATCGATCAAACATGTTTGTGTTTAGTTCATCTAAAAACTCCCACAACCTCTAATTTTTTTACAAACCCTATAGGAACAAAGACTTCTACAATACAATGATGAGAGCAGGTGAAAGAGGAGATGCAGGGGTGGCATCGGAGTACTTACTTTGTTGCGTAGCTTCGATACCGAGATCCTTAGTGATAACTTCTAATCTCGCATACATTGTTTCTCCGTAAAAACACTATACCTTGTCAGTAGCGTCAGGACAATACTCTTCCTCCATTCAATAATTTATGCCCATGTGTACATTGCTTTATCAGTATTAAACTTCTTCGCTTTCAAAACCTGCAATCAACTCAAATTTAAACCATCGGGTGCAAATTACTACACATGAGCTAACCAATCACCAATGTACACTCTCTCCAACGTATAACCAAAAGCAAACTATTATACTTAATATTCAAAATTAATCATTCACTTTTAAGCATGTCATTACTGGAAACTTTTCCTTGGGATTAAACACCTTATTTTCTTCATCTGCTCTCATTAAAAAGTCAGTTTTTTCACATAATCACACCTTCCCTGGGGTCTGTATAGTCTGTGCATCACCGAAAGTTGTTTTTATGGTGTCGGCTTAGGGTATAAAAATATTCGCATGTTAGTTTAGCTTCTTCATGCCAAGTCTAGCCTTCTTTTATTAGAGACCGACTTTGCATAACGATGAATTACTCATCGTAGTGAAAAAGATCATGTGATTCGCTTAAAAGAAATTGCGGAATAGGCAGAAGGGATGTATACCTTCTTGGCCTTTTTATGGAAGGTGCAGGCGAAGCCTTGTTGGCGGTTGGCCATTGTAGCAATATTTAACTCCAATTGAATTCCAACTCGCATCAGAATTTATCACCTGAAATCACAGAACCAAATCGAATATGTACAGTTGAACAACAAAAATAAGAATCATGAAAGAATATGTGATTTTTTTTTTTTTTTTGAATTATAGGGTTAATGGCTGCAAAATCAAAACAAACAGGGTTATGAATTGAATCAGATCAAAAAAAAAAAGAAAAAAAAAACTCTAAGGATAAAATTACAGGGTTTGTATATGTTTACCTTTTTCTGTTATCCCTCTTCATCGTCCTTCTGAATCTACTTCGCCCCCTGAATCACAAAGTCAAACTGCATCGAAAACCCCTAATCAAAACTTATCCAAAACAAACACAATATTGAGATACAAACTACTTCAATACCTAAAACTACTTCATAATTTTACTGTTTTTCAATAATTTACGCCTGCCCCAAAAACGTATAGTACTTACATAAATCAACCGACTTGGTTTTCAATTCTAATCCCATTAAGATTTGGTTATAGAAGACCAAATAAAGTACTCCAAGATTGGTTGATAACGGTGTTTGCTTTGCACTAATCCAAGAACTTTGCACTTACAGGGAAGAAAGAAATCCTCACATGTCCAACTATACGAAAGGATGATCAGAACGATTTTTAACAATCCTGAGTTGAATAACCGAACAACAACAACCAAAAAAAGACATTTATAATCCAAATCATAATCAAAATCCCCAAATAAAGTTAACTTCATTTTTTCTTACCCGTTCAGTGAAGTTGGGTTTTTTTTTGCCGTCTTATCCGTTCTATATGTTTTTTCTTTTTTTTAAACTTTCGATTGTAAATCAAAACATAAAGTTGCAGGTTAATTATCTCATGAAATTTTCGCTGCAATACTGGGAGATTTAGAAGAAGAAGATGAAACGACAAAGTGATCAAACTTTAATGGAACTTTAAACCCAGAAGAAATCAAATTAAAAACCAATAAAACAAAACAAAAAAGCATCTTTAACTCACCTAAAATACCAGCATCATCACCCCGGAAACGTGTTCTTCCTCAAATCAAGGTGCAAACCAATCTAGGGTTTGAATCATAACAATTGGAAGAGTTTCTTATCAATTCCTTGAACCTGCTAGGTAACTTTAAATTCAAAGTTAATGTAGGATTAAGATGCTAACAGAAGCTCGTAATTGTACATTAAAAAAGCATTCTTTGAACACCTGCTAGGTAAGAATTTGGTGAGGAACAACAAAACATAGCCCAAATCATTAACCTATAATCAATCAATAAACGCAAATTAGGTTACAAACCCTAAAAGTAAATTGAAAACATAGAAAATCAGAGAACCCAACCTTCGAATTAACCAAAAAAAAAAGTAAATCGACAACAAAATAAGGTCTAGGAACCATTCACTTTCCTCAATCAAAAGAAGACTTGATCATCGTCTTTATGATTCTGGTTTGCCTCCTAAAGCGCAAAGTAAAAGCCTGAAAAAAAAATCAACAAACTGTAGGAAGGAATTACAAAAGAGAAGAAAGGATCAAACGCAAAAAAGAAGCTTAGAAAGCAAAAATCAAGGCGTTGTACGCAAGAGCTGTGTTTTGGGGGAAGGAATTTTTAGTTATATCGGAAATTTGTGTTTCTCAATACAGAAACAGAGTTGTGTCGGGAAGCCAAAACAGAATCCACGGCCCACAATCACTCTAATCCACGGCCACGAATCACTCCCGACAAAATAAGACTTAATATGCCATAGGCAGCAGACAATCAAAGATCAAAAGAAATTAAACCATAAGGACAAAAATAACCACCATATTTCCTTAAAGGGGAGATATATCTAACTAATTTTTATATGCCAAGATCATAGTGTTATAGTATATTAAATACATTAATCACGAAAATACATGGAAAAAAACTCAATTTTATGCCAAAAGATTTTTGAAACCCTAAATTACCTGTTTTTGTTGATTCTTCATCAGAATAACCTCCATCGGTTAACCTACTAGTAGAAAAATGAACTATTATACTAATTTCCATGACACACTAGATTACCTAACTAGTAAAATAAATTATAGATTTTTTACAAGGAAAGTGTCCTAATTGTCCGACGCGCGTCGACGCGAGTTGACACGACATCTATATTGGCGTGTCGATTGCTCTTCACATGATGGCATAGGTATTTTCATGGAAGTCATAAATTTGTGATAATATAATGAGATATTATAATTGATTTTTTGTTTTTAAAATAAAATAAAAAAAATGAAGTGTGTGTGAATAATTTCTGTGATAATATAATGAGATATTATAATTGATTTTTGTTTTTAAAATAAAATAAAAATGAAGTGTGTAATTAATAAGTTTATTCTCAGATTCTGAATCTCGAATGCTTCTATTTTCTTTTTCTTTGATCCCAATTTAAGCAAGATGGATTTCTTTAAAAAAAATGAAATGAATTGTTTGTTATGTCAGTGTCTTTACTACCAAAATCACCACCTGGAACTCTGGAAATTGACTATCCTGATTTATTGTAAATGTTTGACAAAAATTGCCATTAAAATTCATCCAGTGAGCTCATGTTTTTTGTTTTTAAATAATTTTCAGCTCTTGTTTCGTAAACCTAAAGCCCCTTCGAGTCACAGTTGGTTCAAACCAATGTTTTAAGAACCGGACGGTCGGTCCAAGCTGGTGAACCCAGCGAGAAAAAGGGTTGGTTCACCCATGGCCCACTACCATGTTAAAAACTTAACTAGATATCACCGAGGCCTGTGGCCTCGGCTCAACCTCTCAAAGTCTCATCAATCTATTTTGTTTTGCAACTTGCCAAAAATAGTTCAATTTCTAATTTTTGAAACAAAGAAGAACTATCGGGTTTTTCTTATTTATTTGTGATCTCATGAGAGCACAATTAGGATCACCTCGAAGTTCCCCATGCATTGATGAGCACCATATATTGATGAGCACCTTTGAACTTTGGTTGTGGTCATATGACCCATTTTCCGCATCCTTTTATTCAATATTTATGAACTTGAATGTATTTGTTGTTGAGCTCCCGTCGACACTCTCCCAAGGTCATAACTCTTGTCGATCCTTATAAATTTTTAGTAAGTAATTGTTGAATAAATTGTAAGACATTGGATAACTCATATTCTAGTATAAGCGTCCGGAGCTCTCCTCAGTGTGTAGTTTAAAGTAAAATATAGCAAGAGAAAATGCACCTCGTATAGCTTTGGTACAGAGGCTCACCTAGCACTACACTTATGTCTAAATTGGTCGTCCTTCCACATATATAAACACCGCTTGTCCTATCTCTTAGTCTTTGTCTTAATCAAGTTACACAGTCAAGAAAACCTTCTGAATATAGTAATAGCTCTACCTGGTTACTACTGTCAGCGAGTTTTAATGTTTTAAAGACGTTAATGCTTGCAAGTTTAGTTCTGTCAGTTATATCACATTTAAACCGCTAACAGAATTTTCTTTAAATTTAGTTAGCAGGGTAACATGGTACTATTTGCTAGCTAGTGTTATGGAGACTACGACCCGACGTGATTAGGTTATGCTAAGAATTTAGGGTTAATCAGGGTAGGTTAAGTGATTTGTTTAAGGTTAGATATAGTTAGCCAGAGCCGTCCAAAATATTGAGAAATAGATGCACATAGTAATAAAACATGTACTGCATTACGCTACTCCTTTTTGGCTCTATGAACAAGTTTTTGGCTCTATGAACAGTTCTATTAACAATAGCATTTATAAGGCAAAAACAACAACTATCAGAGAGGTCCCAGCCATATTGCTGCATACAAAATCATGTGAAAGGTAAATGTCTAGTTCAAATTCTGAAAAAAAAAAGCTTGAAAATTTTAAATTAGCGTATTAATCTCTTCTTCCTGATCTCTTTATCTCTAATCTCCCTTCGCTTTTTGTTTTCATTATGGTCATGGTTATGATCGTATGTGGATGACGATCCTTCGCTTTCGTCATCTCCTGTATTCTCTTCGTCTTCTTTTAGATCATGAAAAGACGGAACCTCAGAAGGGTCGGCGCTTACTTGATTATCGTCTCATATTTCATCACCGATTCTTTGGTTTTGTCGAGGCATGATTACTCCTATACTATCTAAAATCCAAAGACAAAAAAATCATTGAGAGTTTCATAAATGACCTAGCCGAAAACCTAGAGACAAATGCATAAAAGGGGTACTATGATCAACAAAGAAACAAATAGAAAGATAGAGACATGAGAACAGGAGAAAGTGGAATGATGAGGAATAGAGTTGCAGAAACTATACATACATGGGATAAGCTGAAACGATCTAGCATATTTTTTACCAATAACAATGGCATGATCAACTTAAAGGTGGAACGTGTTGTTTATTTTTCCAGGAATTTGAGATTTATTTCTATCTATATATGTTAAGTTGGTTCGACAATAGGAGATTAGATGAAAATAGAGAAGAAGTTGTTTTGATGCTAAGTTATGTAATTTCATTTCAGATGGTATTCGAGTTGCGTAGTTAGGAAATCTGTCAGGCATATCTTTTTTATTTAGGTACACAGGTAGCTAGAGCCGGCAGAGAGTCGGGAATAAAGATTAGCCGGGCGGAGAAGGGATTAGCGGTCCAGGCATAATCTCTAGCGCCCAAAAATTACGGAGACCTCGGCCGCTCTTTGACCTAGATACATATACACCACCTTTCTTTAAAACATTGATGACCCAGGTCAAAACGTCACGGTCAAGCCGTGAACAGGTCGATCCAGGTGGTTTTTTATCCGGTTTACATGTTTTTTTTCTAAGTTTTTTTTTTTTTCTTCTTCTTCTTTCTATTTCTTAAACTTTCTTTTTCTTCTCGATAAGCTGGAGGCTGGGGTCTAGTTTTCATAGTTTTTTATTCTCTTTCATTTTTAGGAAATTTAGGAAACAAAAAGTGACAAAAATATTGAAAGAATATAGATCTGCATTTCATTACAAACATAAGATCAATTAAATACAATAGTGAACAATACAGATCAGAAGGAAAAGATGTTGTGGCTGAAGTTTTGGGGTTCTTTAATGTAAAACGGTGTTCCCATCGTCGAGTTAGATTAGTATTTATTAGCTTCCCACTTTCAAATTAATTCAAAATCTTCATATCAATCAACCAAAAAATCCAACAATTGGTATCACAACATAGATCAAGTGAATCGATCTTGGAGATTGAAAAAAAATCAATGAATACTCGTTAAATCAAAAAAATCAGCAACAATTTTTTTCCTTCAAATCTAGATCTAGAAAAGAAAAAAATCTAATTTCTTCAATCAATCTTCGATCAAATCAATGGCAAGTAGTAGCAACTCAAGTCTATAGATTCAACAACCATCAATGCCTCTTTTTCATGGAGAAAATTATGATTTTGGGCCACTAAAATGAAAACCTTGTTCATGTCTCAAGATGTTCAAAATGGGTATGATGAAATTGAAGATACATCAAATCCAGAACAACCCCAAAAGGATTTACTTAAGGAGAGTAGTAAGAAGAATGCAAAAGCATCCATGTACATTCAACAAGGAGTTTGAGACACTATTCTACCAAGGGTAATCCATTCATCTAAAGCTAAAGAAGCTTGGGATCTTCTATAACAAGAGTATTACATTCATATAGAAGAGATTTTGAGAATCTAAAAATGAAATGAAAGTTTGAATGAGTTTTCATCTAGAGTTGTTGAAGTTGTTAATAAAATGATGATGCGTGGTGTTAAGATGGAAGAAACAAGAAATTATGAGAAGATATTAATTTGTTTAATCGGGAGAAATTTGAACCCATTGTGGCGGTTTTGGAAGAGACTAAAGATTTCTCTATATTAAAGTCATAAGAGTTATGGGCTTCTTTCAAAGTGTATGAACAAAGGTTGTTAAGACACTCCGAAAAGTCAATCGAGAGTGCATTTCAATCAAAAATGGACTTGAACTCAAAAAGTTCAGCAATGAAGAAAAATGAGTACAAGGGTAATGCTCTATCTAGCTTCAAAGGAAAGGAAAATGGAAGAAAGGAGGAGCTAACTCCAACAATTACACAAAGAGTGATTCGTCTCAAGTATCAAGATGCAATTTTTGTAAGAAGAATGGTCATTTGGAGAAGAATTGTTGGAACAAAGAAAAACCCCAATGTCGCAATTGCAAGAAGTATGGACATTTGGAGAAAGATTGTATATACAAAGAAGATGAAGAACAAGCTAGGTAGAGAGAAAAAAAAAGATAAACAAAATTTGTTTTATGCTTGTAAAAGTGCCATGGTAACTTCCAAAAGTGAAGTTTGGTTTGTGGATAGTGGTTGCACAACTCAAATGTCCGGTGAAAAAAGCTTGTTTGTTGATATATCCGTAAATTCTCTAGTAAAGATGGGGGAAGGAAACATGGTTCAAGCTAACGTAAGAGGTACCATTCGCGTGCAAACTATCAATGGAGCAAAATAACTTAGCACAAAATTTGCTTAGTGTTGGGCAACTTGTGGAGCTTGGGTACGTGGTCCATTTTGAAGATGGATATTCCACCATTTATGACAAGAAACACAAGTACAAGAGACAAGTAATGAAGAGTATAAATATGGAGAAGAACAGAAGCTTTCCAATTGTGTTTGAAAAAGAGAAGAATGTTGCGACAAGAACATGGTGCAAGGACTTCGACAACATATCAACCACAAGGATGGAGTGTGTGAAGGTTGTGCACTTGGGAAGCAACATCGTAAACCATTCCCAAAAGGTTTAGCATGGAGAGCAAAAGAACTTCTTGGTTTGGTACATAGAAGACGTATGTGGATCAATGAAGACACCAACTCATGGAGGTAATAAATACTTCATTTTATTCATTGATGACTTTACTCGTATGACTTGGGTGTACTTTATGAGACAAAAGTCCGAAGTTTTTGGCATATTCAAGAAGTTCAAAAGCCTTGTTGAAAAGCAAAGTAGTCACTACATCAAAGTTTTGAGAAGTGATAGAGGCAAAGAGTACAACAACAAAGAATTTGATAAATTTTTGTGAAGATGGCCGAACATGTAGCGCACAGAATGCTCGAGTGCATGCACCAAAGTCCTTTGTTGACCGGTTGGTGAAAGGATGATTGAATGCTGGTTTAATCACTTATTAGAATAGTGCTCGTCTGAGCATTAGGTGATAAAACCTAATTATGGAGAAGTGAGGGACCGACCAAGGGATCATGAAACTTAGGTCCTTGGTGGTCGTGGGACCTTCACCGGTGATGGTCGTTTGAGAGAATTCCAAGTTGGTTGGAAAGAGTTTGGACCCAATATTAGCAATTGAGCAAAATAGGTCAAAATTATAAAGATGTGTGGGACCGGCTGCTTACAAGCCTTAGGGCCGGCCTTGGTCGGTCAAGGAAGCTTGCCGTGTCACCATAATGTCCGTGTCTCGATCGAGAGTTTTGGTATTTTCGATGTGCGTTTGAGCAATATTTTGTTTTCAGAAGAGTTTGATCTTTGACTGAAATTCTTGATTTTGCTCGAATGAGCAAGTGGAACTTTGCTCATTTGATCAATATTTTGAGAATATTAAATGATAATATTTTAATATTCTTTTCGTGAGTAGCCTAGTCGGTCATGTACCATTGGACTTTTGGCTTTTTCATGGTTTGAGCAATATTTGAGAAAATATGGAAAAACCAGGGTTTTTTGCTCAAACGGAGGAGTTTCATGAGATGAGGGAAACAATAATTGTGAAAACAAGGGATTGCAAAGTCTGGACCGGCCACGGCTAGGGTATGGCCGGCCGTCTAGGTAGCCCGGGTCCCGTGACACTTTTCCTTATTTTTATTATTTTTCATCGTTTGAGGAAAATATGGAGAAATCGTGAGTTTTGCTCAAACAAGGAAATTTGCTCAAATGAAGGAGTCTTCATGAGATTATGAAAATAATAAAATAAGAAAAATAAAGGAAGAGGCATGGGGGACCGGCCGGCCAGTGGGCCCGGTCCTTAGGCGCCTCTTTTTATTTTTTTATTATTATTTTCTCTCTCCTATTTTGCATAGGTTTCCTCGTTTGTCCATATTTTTGAATGCTCATTCGTGCATTTGGGTGCTTGTTCGTGCATCACTGTTGAGTACACTTGCACCATTTTCTTGGGGCTTACTCGGTGATAGTCCAGACGCCCGATTTTTGAGTAATTATTACCAATTCATGAAATTCAGCGGAGAATGATTCATGAAACGGAGTAATAAAATGAATTGAGTATCTATTATTGACCACAGTTGCTGGGTTATTGCCTATTATTGATGAAATGAACAAGATAAACTGCGAGATGTTAAAAACGAAGAGTTGCCTGAGATGGGATGATATGATCTCGGGCGTGAGACCCTGCGGTTTAATATAAGCCGGCTCCCGTCGTCGCCTCGAGATTATCAAGGTTGATAGAGCCGTTCTTTGCTGCAAATATGATTTGCTTACTTTGCCATCATAGAAGAGGAAAAGGCACCCGCTCTGGAGTCGGCAAGGGTTGAGAAAGCTGTCCAGGATTTGAGAGTGAAGAACGAAAACTTTCAAAAGAGGCTTGACATGGCCTTCAGTAGGAACTACTTGTTGTTGGATGGTTTTCTCTAAGTGAGCATTTTGAGAGAGATTTTTTTTTGTAGGTTTGAGAGGTGTTTTTGAATAAAGTAGGATGATTGGAGGAATTTTGTGAGATTCATGAAATATTTTTTGAATTTCGAACGAATGAGCATACTGCATACTCTATGGAGGAATAGAAATTACATTTTGAAATTTAACATATAATTGTTTACTGATCGTTCAAGCATAATATGCCTTGAGCCACTTTCCATTGATGATGTTCCCTTCCACCCCTCCATTAACATCTAAGATTATGTAATATCGTTGATCTTGCCTTGATGATTACATAAGGCCCTTCCCATTTCGTAGAGAGAACTTGGGAGCAGACATGTCTTGTTGAATATGCTTTCTTTGTTTTCAAAACCAAATCTCCTACTTGAAATGTTTGAGGTCTTACCATTTTGTTGTATGCCCAAGAAATCCATTGTTTATAAGTTTCCACATATTTTTCTACTTTGGCCCTTCTTGACTCGAGCATGTCCAATTCAACAACCCTTGAATTAGACACTGGAAACTTCATCCTTTGCACTCCAACGGATCTTGCAATTCTTGCGAGAGGGAATCCTTAGCGCCCCCAAATCTAGCGTGACTAATCCGAAAGATTAACTATAAGGCGAGGCACTAAGGATCTAAAACATATATTTAAACGATAAGAAAGAAGTTCAAAACAAAGATTAACCCGAATCTAAACCCTCTATGAAATAAATATAAGAACTCCTCTCAAATGATACATATTCAATAATGAATTGATTTACAAATAGAATACAAACACAAAATAAATATAGCGGAAGTTATCTAACTAACGTAATCAACTCCTCGAAGCTTTGATCGCCACATTACATCTTGATCTGTCTCTGAAACTGAAAGTGGGAATGGGTGAGCACATCATCCCTAAAAGGGGTGCCCAAGAGAAATAACATTTAACTTTCAAGTAATCATGAAATGATTTGGAAAACAATACATGTTTTCCCAAACATTAAAAGATAATCAACTCTCTGAATTAAACAAACATGTATATGGAACTAACTCCTTCTTTATTTCGTGGTGACATTTACACACCACAAACAACTATTTACTATTGGTGACATCCACACACCGTAATATTAGTGACAATTACACACCTAGATAGTCTGTGGGTGACTGTACACACCCGTAATATTGGTGACAATTACACACCTAGATAATCTTGGTGACAATTACACACCAAGATATGCATAAAATATAAATGAAGGAGCGTATCCTATATACCACAAATGGGAATCTTCATTTCCCAACAATTCATAATTACAAGCTAAACAATACATGTCCTTTTCAACCATGGAAAGATTAAAAGAAATAACGAGAACTTAGGAAAATAAAACAAACAATCGGAAAGATTAAAAGAACCAACATAACCGATCGAATTTAAATTAAACAACGCATGGAAGCAGCAGACGATGCATGAGTTTAATAAACGTAAACTTTTGTAAAAGAAAACAACAATGGTCACAAAAGAGTTAAAGGTAAATTCCCACCTCTTTTGATGACAAGCCACGCCTACCTCGAGATCCACGATCCTTTGGTTCATCCTTTGAATCGATCGTTGTTAATAAGACTAACTGTTAATCATACAACCACTCTAAGAGTTTAGCCAAAAGTCTCATACAAGGTGATAGACACATTTTGTGTCTAAGTTGTCCTCAATTTTCTCATGTTGGTACTCGATTTTGTACTTATTATGGTGTTTTGTGTGTTGTAGGTATTTTTGGGAAATAAACATTTTTTGGAAAAATCGGCTTGAGAAATTATGCGGAGCACCCCAGGAAGACATTGCTATGCGGACTCTCACTTTGGTTAAGGGGGCACCTCAATTACTAAGGGGCACCTCAATTACTATTTACATCCGGGCGTCATTATTCGCACCCCCATCTACGTATGGGGAGGTCGTCCCCTTCATTTGAATTTCCAGTTTGGGCGGGAAGCTGTTCCTGAGCTATGCGAGAATTAGGGTTCGCGAGTTTGGACGAGAATCAAAGAGACTCATTTGTTTGGGATTTCTTTGGGATGACGTGACTAGTCTTGAGCGGGGTATGGTTGATTTCGTCGGCTAAAATTATCTAGATACTCGGTGAGAAGAAAACGAGAGGACGAGAGATATTCACGAGTTTGCACGAGATATTCATGGAATTTCTGCGCGTATTAGAGAGGATAGCGTGTGTCTTAACGAGTTTTACTCAACTGGGATTTGTGTTGGGAGTGTGTCAACACCCGAAACGTGAAGAGCTAAATAAAGAAAATATTATCCGTGAACCATAAAAAGGATTTTGAAGATATATGGAGTTATTGCGAAGATTTAAGGATGTTGGGAGTATATAAGGCTTTATGGGAGTCATAGAGGGGTTACGAAGTGATTGGGAGCAGATTTAGAACGTCACAGAGCCAAAAATTGAGTTGCGAGAGAATCGCCATTTTTCTTTGTTGTGAAGAACACCAAGAACATAAGACGCACAAGAGACGGTCGTTTTGCTACTGTGACAACGAAAGGTTAGCTATTATCGTTCTTCAACTTGATTCGGTTTGTAACACATATAATTGTTACAAACAGGTTTTTAATTATTTCCTCCCATTTTCAGCATTTGTAAACACTTTGAGCAATGAAATCAACTTTTGAGCGTGTTTCCAACATGATGATGAGCTAATTCTCCCAAACCAAGGCAATGAGGAACCTATTTACGCATAAATAATTGGTAACTATTTTATTTTCTCTAATTCATAATTTATAATTCACTCAATCACTTGCTTTTGCGGAGTTTTAAATTGTTTGCCTAATTTTCTTAATTACTTGTGATTCAATCTGATAGGTTATACTTTGTTTAGTCAATTGATAATCTATGCTTAGGGAGTACAATTGATATTTGAGAATTTGCCTGATTATTTGTGAGTTAAGAAATAAGGGACTTGAAAGATAATGTGAGTTTTGGGTTATTTACCATCATTCATTCATGTGTAATAGTGGAATCGGTGTCTTGGTTATTTTTAATATCTTGAAATCAATTTCGCATTAAGTTCTCTTTTTTTCTTTTTTTTTTAAGTTGTATAAGTCTAAAAGCTATTGCTTTCACAAGTCTCAACGAACCTATTACAACAACTTTGAAATCACATCAATTTTTGGCGCCGTTGTCGGGGACTTGTCTTTAGGCTAGAGTTTTTAGATTTTTTTTTTTAGGTTTTTATTTATTTGTTCTACTTTACGTTTTTGGGTTTTTGTCTTTTTACTGCAGATTTTGGAATTTGGAGCGAAAGAAAAATTTTCCAAAGCTTCTGTTGAACACTTAAAAATTTGGAGTTAAAGACAAAAGCGAAAAGAGCGAAAGAAAAAAAAAAAAGAGAGAGATTTTATTAGATTTTGTATTTAATCTTTTAGATTTTTTTTTATTAGTTTTTAGAAATTGTATTAGGATATTCTCTATTTTTGTAATCTTTATTTTTGCACTTTCCTTTTGGACTTTGGACTTGGACATTTGGACATTCTTTTATTTTTAAACCCTACGGAAGGGTAGTTTTAAATATAAATCAAGCGAGAGAAGGACGGCGATTACGATATCGCCTCGGCCCCCTCGGGTTCGTACATGACATAGGAGTCGTGGCGAGTCGACTACAACGGTTCATCCCCGTATGGAGCGTGAGGTAAGTTTGTCGAAACACTCGCGAATCCCTGTCGAGTGGGTTCACTTGTATTCCTTCGTTTGCATATATGTCGAGGAAGCTGAATATGGCTGCTTTAATTTCCTAGTAAAGGGCAAGGCCTAGCCATACAAGATAAGGGTTCGGATTTCATCATCGTTCTCTTCTTGCCCGCCTTAGGAAAACGATACCAAAACGAACCCAAGCTTAAAATACGGCTAGAACGAGACCGATCGGGTAACGAGCTTAATAGGAAAGTCATTCGAAAAATATTGGTTACTCTTTTAAGCATACTTGAAGCTCATGATGGTTTACGTAAGTTGAATGCACCTCCTTGTAATGCCGGTGAGGCCTTGGGTATCAAAGCTCCACTAAGCTTCCCTCGTCTCTATTCAACTTACTTTAACTCGATTGATTCCAGAGGGGTTTGCTTAAATTGCAACGAATTCCCCTTTCGAAGGATTAGAAGAATTTGGTCTAGAAACAATCTAAGTGGAGACATCATGCTTTTTGTTTGCTAGAAATCGAGTAGGTTTCTTGTGGTGGAGTCGGCCTTGTTTGTGTTTGCATAGAACTTCCTTTCCTTTTAGGACTTTTCTTTTTATTTTGTTTTTTCTAGTGTATGCAGAGGTCATTTGAGAACGGGCTTGGAAAGAAACACTCTAGGTCGTTTGATTAGTGACAAACCTAGTAGTTCTTCTTGTGAAGGCGGGAGCTCGAAGACTCTTCTTTTGAGAGCCATTGTCTTTGGAAATTTCAGCTTTGAAAACTTGATAATTAGTGAAGAAAGTCCTCCTAGTCCTTTGGTAGTGCCAGAAACGACAACTTTGAAAGCTTTGTTAAACCCAACTAGGACCTCTCGTCCATCTTGTATCAAGTTAGGCTCAAACCGAGGCAAATTATGAACTCAAACACGGGACTTCTGGATGCTCCCAATCTTTTTAGGGAAAGAGAATGAGAACCCTTATTTTCATGTTAGGGAAGTTGAGGAAGTTTGTAGTACTCTGAAAATTAAAAACCTAGGTGATGATGCGTTTAAACTTAGGTTATTCCCCTTTTCCTTAAAAGATAAAGCCAAATCTTGGTTGTATAGTTTGGCTTCTGAGTCAATTGAAACCTATGACCAACTTACATCTGCCTTTATACAGAAGTTTTTTCCCAAGGCACAAAACATCGTCTATTAGGACACAAATCTGTACTTTTGCCCAACAAAAGGAAGAATCTTTATATAGGTATTTAGAAAGGTTCAATGACTTAATATCTCAATGTCTTCATCATGGTTTAGAAGGTTAGGTTAGTTCGGATCCTCTACGAGGGTTTCGATTATTCAACAACAACCATGGTTGAGTCCTTATGCACAGTGGGTATGAAAATAAATTTGTTGATGAAGCGATGACATTTTTGAATGAAATCGCCTGATAAAACCCAACAATGGGAAAATAGTAGGGAACCCGGAAAATAATTCTTCTAAGTAGAGGAAATGTCAATAGGGTAGAAGGATCTTATGAGTCGGATGCTAAAATAGCAGCCATAGCCAAAAGGTTAGAAGCCTTAGAATTAGGTCATTTAGTGGTAGTAGCGGAAGAATAGAGCCTTTTTGGGAAGGCCATCTTGTTGAGGAGGAATCAATGCTCTTTATAACAACACTAAGTTTGATAACCAACATAAGTTTGACCCATATTGAAATCGGAAACCCTGAGTGGAGAAACCATCCTAACCTTTCTTGGTCTAAGGGCCGAGAATCGAGGTGATCCCAGCAATGTGCTCGGGTTTCCCTGGGTTTTGGCTATACTAAGAATCCTTGACTCAGAAACACGGTTTGAGAACCCTTTAGATAAAAAGATTATGAGTTTAAGAAGAGTCTCTTGCTTTGTTAACTCGTAACAACGTAGGTTTTCGGCAATTTGTTGCTCGAGGTTTAGAAGAAAATAAGAGAATAGGTCGGGCTAACTCCTCGAGGCTATTTCAGAGTTGAAAACCCGGGTTAGTCGGATAAATGAGTCTTTAAGAGAAAGAGGTAAGTTTCCTAGTCAAACTCAACCCAACCCTAGAGGAATTAATGAAATAGGTGATAGACCATCCGATCATGTGAATGCTATTAAAACCCTTAGGAGTGGTAGAGTGATAGGCAAACAAGGTTGCCATGCACGATAGTGAACATCTTTGTAGTTCACCCTTAGAACAAGCGAGGAGGCTGATTAGAGTCTCTAAAGAGACCAATAAGGGTCATATTGAGCCCGACTTTGTTACTAGAGCCCCATTCCCACAATTGCTAGTTCCAACTAAGAGGAGTCAACCTTTAATGATATATTGGAGGTTTTTAGCGAGGTAACTATCAACCTTCCATTATTAGATGCAATTAAGCGATTCGCTTATGCCAAGTTCCTTAAGGATATGTGTACGCGAAAGCGAAAGCTTAGTGTCCGAGGAAGAAAGCCTTTCTAGCTAGTCACGTGAGTTCCATTATTCGAATACCACTACTCCTAAGTATAAAGACCCGGGGTCCCCTACCATTTCTTGCCTGATAGGTAAATCGTGTTGAAAGCTTTGCTTGACTTAGGAGTCGTGTGAACTTACTCCCATTACCATGTGTACCTTAAGCTATGACTTGGTGAGATGAAACCTACCCGAGACGACACTCCAGGTTAGTTGATAGGTCGTTAAAATTCCTCTGGTGTGTCGAGGATGTTCTTATAGAGGTCGACAAGTTTATATATCAGGTGGATTTTGTTATCCTAGATACCTTTTGTCACGACCCAGAACCAAATACCGGTGATTTTAGGTCGCCCGTTTTTAGCTACATCCAATGCGATCATTAACTGTCAAACGGTATTATGAATTTGTCTTTTGGTAATATAACTATTGAGTTGAACATTTTTAATATTAAAGCTACCCTCTGAACTAGATGACTCGAACATAGAAGAGGTGAACATGATAGGAACATTAGTCGAGTCATTATTAAACACTTTGTTAGAAGATCCATTAGAGAAATGCCTAGCTCACTTTGGGATTAATTTTGATGATGATAATGTGATTAATGAGGTGAATGCTTTGTTAGATTCAACCCTTTTGTTAGACACTAGTAATGGATGGAAACCTAAGTTCGAACCACTACCGGTTTCTAAGTCTACCCTAGTTCCTTTGTTAGAAGAGCCTCTAAGTTGGACCTTAAACAACTACCGATACCTTGAAGTATGTGTTTTTAGGCCCATCGAAACTTTACATGTAATTATAGCATCAGAGCTTGGATAGTGATCGGAAGGTAGGCTAATGCAGTCCTTCAAAACAACAAGGAAGCTTTAGGGTGGACCATGGCAGTTATTAAGGGTATAAGTCCCCTTTGTTTGTATGCATCGGATCTATTTAGGGTGACACCAAACCTTCTAGGGAGATGCAATGTAGGCTGAACCTAAATATGAAAGAAGTAATTGAGGCAGGGTTATTAAGTTAGATGCGGGCATTATCTACCCCATTTAAGACGGCAAGTGGGTCGGCCAGATTCGGGTTATTCTAAGAAATGGTATTGCCGTAGTCGAGAATGATAATAATGAGTTAATCCCAACTTGGAAGTGACCACGGGTTGGCGTGTTTGTATTGACTATAGGAAATTGAACAAGGTCACTAGGAAGGACCACTTTCCCATTCCCTTCATCGACCGGATGCTAGAGATTATCGGGACATAGTCGCATTGCTTAGATGGCTACTCAGTTTATGTCCAGGATCGTTATTGCCCTAGAAGACCAGAAAACCACTTTTACACATCCCTTTGGTACCTTTGCGTATAGACGCATGCCTTTCGGGCTATGTAACGCCCTGCTGACTTTCAGCGTTGCATGATGAGCATATTTTTCAAAATATGGTAGAACGGTTCTTGGAGGTCTTTATGGATGATTTTCGGTGTTTGGTTCATCTTTCGATGAGTGCTTGCATCATTGTCATTAGTGTTGACTAGATGTAAGGAAAAGAATCTAGTGCTTAATTGGGAGAAATGTCATTTCATGGTTCGATGAGGAATTGTTTTAGGGCATATCGTATATTCTAAGGGTATAGAGAGGTAGATAAAGCCAAAGTTGACCTTATCAAGACTTTACAAGTCCCAAAAACCGTAAGAGATATTAGGTCATTTTTAGGGCATGCGAGGTTTTTATCGTCGATTCATTAAAGGATTTTAGCTTGATTTCTAGACCTCTTTGCAATTTGCTTGCAAAGATCTTAAGTTTGTCTTTCATGATGCTTGTTTAGAGGCTTTTGAGAAGCTTAAGACTTTACTAGCCTACTAGCCCCCATAGTCCGGGCACCTATTTGGAACCTACCCTTTGAGATCATGTGCGATGCTTGATTATGCTATTGGTGTTGTGCTTTAGGTCGGTCGAGAAAACAAATTACTTCATGTGATTTACTATGCTAGCAAAACTACGAATGACCTTGAGTTCAACTATACCACTCTGAGAGAAGGGCATTAGCCATTGTGTTTTCCTTAGACAAGTTTAGACCGTATCTCTTAGGTTAAAAGGTCGTAATATATACTAATCATGCTTTGAAACATCTTCGTCTAAGAAGGATACGAAACCTAGATTGATTAGGTGGATCCTTTTGTTACAAGAGTTTTCTCCAGGACATTAAAGACAAAAGGGTGCGAGAAAATGTAGTAGCGGACCACTTGTCTAGGCTAGTTGTTGATTCCCACGATGATTCTCTTCTATAAAGGATAACTTTCTTTGATGAACCACTTTGTTCTTTCTTACCCAATTACCTTGGTATGCGAATATAGTGAACTATCTTGTTGGACGAATGCCCCAACATTGGGTTAAACAAGATGCGTTAGGTTTTAAGTAGAGGTTAATGCACTTCTTTTGGGATGATCCTTCTTTGTTTAAGTATTGTCGGACAGTTATTAGGAGA